>JAMAFV010000006.1:806475-1157657 GCA_023625935.1 Eurotiales sp. R13A2 | reverse complement strand
TATAAAGGCAAGTTCTTCCACAAAATTTTATTGTGTAATCTGGGGGGTTTTTTTTTTTTTTTTTTTTTTTTTTTTTTTTTGTTTACAGAGAGCTAGAAGCTTTGAAGAGGTATATGAATGTATAGTTATTTTGGACCCATCTCACTACCTACTTGTAGACACCTTTGAGTTCTCCATAACTGTACACCAAACAGAAGGTTACCATAATCTGACCAAGGAACAAATACCAGTGAGCGAGACTGTGGTTGGCAGCCGTCTACTCACAGTAACCGGCACCATTCTCAATCACACAACGCTGACCCTGGCCACAATAAGCTGTAGTAACCCAATTTCCCGATGTGTTGCATTCAGCAATAGCGCTGCGATTGTTGTCGGTCATTTCGCACATATAAGATGCTGGGTTGCATGCCTGGACCCATGTGGCGTAAAACACTGCGAAGAGTGGAGCGAAAATTGGAGTGAAATGCATTTTTTGGTAGGATACGACCAAATGACCTGCACAGCATGCGTCAGAGCTTAGAAAGGCGATATAACAAAAGTATTCCATTTGCTCACCTGGAGGTTCAAAGAGAATAGATTTTGATGTTTGGCGATGTTTCTGGGTGGAAATAACCAAACACTACTTGTGTCAGGACCTAAGCCGAGAGCAAAGTAGCAAGTAATATTGGGCTTACAGTGAATGTGGCAGGTTCTAGATCAGAGAGGTAGTTGTGTGGAATGCAATGTAAAATGTCACCTTATAGGGAGAACAGGACTACTTATAAGCTTATCGTGGTGACTCAGGAGTGTCAAGATGTAGGCCGGTCCCGTTAACAGCTGGTACAGAATTTGGAATTAAAGACTTTTCCGCTCAAACCTAATCAACAATATGGTTGTACAATGGCAATTTCGGAAGCAACGAGAATCACAAATAACGAATTCGAGGTGTGTTTTTCACAAGCTATGGAGACCACTCTTTGTGTCGACGGATGTCGACACCAACATCAGGTACAAGCTTCCGAATTGGTTTCCGCATGTCCCCTGAAGCACCACAACCTAGGCACAAGAGATTGCCGGTCAAAGAAAGAAAATATCACTCAATATTCAGCGGTGTCACAGCCCGTAATTGAAGAATCAAGTGAAGGCGGTAATTCGGTTGAGCCATACAAAACAACAAAGAAATATAGAAGTCGAATCCTTCGATATGTCGGCTCCAAAAGCTATAAGAAGCTATATCCAGCAAGGCTAGACAAGTCTAGTCATGGTTACCCAGCGACACCAAAGTAGGCACCGCTAGGACCCTCCGGCAACGGGAAAGTGATGTGCGGAGACTCAATTTGTATAGTCCCAGTCATGAACCGCTCTTCAGATACATGCTCCTCAGGTCGCATAAACCTTGAATAATCGCCCGCTCCATTCCGCCTGCCTCCACTGGCCGTGCACGACAATTGACGTTATTGCTTGAAGTTCCTGACAGAAATTGTGTCTCGCTCAATGCATGACTCCAGGCTCCATTTCTTTCTAGGATGCGTAGTCCCGTCCAATGCGAACACGAACCCTATTAATAGATCTTCGTACTAAGTGACTGCTTATAGTTATGGCCGCGCTAGAAATTGGGTAGTGCAAATATGAATGGTAGAACGCATCGGAGAGAAGCTTCTATCGAGGCCATCGCATTACGCAAGCAGAGGTCACTTTAGGTACTGAAAGCGAGACTTGGCGTTATTAGAGGCATTGGACCAGGGAATCAGACCACACAGTTGTTCATTTGGAGGACTAGACAATGTAGGTGTTCGTGACAGTGATGGAGGATCTGAGCCGAAGCCTCTTCGACAAGTAACCTGCATGGCAACGTTACGCCTTTTGTGTGGAGCCAGGGGATACGTTCAACGGGTAAATCAAACGAGAAAGTCGTCGATACTTGTTGACAGTAACACTTGCTTATAGTTATGATTCATATGTCCAGAAAAACTATTACATACGACCACAGGGTGTGGAAAACAGGGCTTCCCGTCCGCTCAGCCATACTTAAGCCACACGCCGGCCGGTTAGTAGTTGGGTGGGTGACCACCAGCGAATCCCGGCTGTTGTATGTTTTTTTACCATTATTACGATCTCTTTGCGCTAAAATTGCTTATAAAGGCGTATTAAGTCTTTTTTACCTCGTTATTACGAAAGTTTCTCGGGTGAGCACCATCGAATCTGCCGTCAAGTATGGACCGCTTTTGCCGACACCAATGACTTAATCCACATTCCCCCTCTGCTTTTTGTCCCAGTCCTCTGTTTTCCAACGTCTTTCCCACTAGAGCGCCACTCCAGACTGACTAGAGAAATTCGACGCGATATTGTGTTTACCACTTTCTCCTCTGCGATCACTTACATGCCACGGAGAGGGTCTATTATTTTGGATATCGAACTTAAATCAACCATATTACCGAGCGCAGACTTATTAACGAGACTCATCCAGTTGCAGCAGTGGTGCTTACTGACTTGACATCTTAGATAATTCCAATTTATGAGTCTTCTGCATCCTGAAATATTATCTTTGCCACTTTCCACTCTCAGTACTTGCCATTTTAAATAAGCATCGCACAACATAAAATATTTGCTCAGAGGGTTACGACAACTTTGTTCACGGTTAAAAGCGCTATCAGCATCGTCATAATGGAATCCTGACCGATTGTCTGGTCTCTAAAAGCCGCAGATACTGAGCTAATATTAAGACAGGATTCAGCGATTGAGACTTGGGACTGTTTCCGTAACCCCTGCAAACGAAGGACGTTACTCACTGGCTGCTCGCCATCTCTGGCTGACAACTTCCAAAGCTTCTTTTAGCTCATCGATTTCTTTATGCCATTTGGATGATTCAGCATCATAAGCCACGAAGATATGCGCCACGGCAATTCGATAAAGCCAATCTAGTGCAAGAGGGGGGAATCGGTCTAAGCTCCCCCATCCATTTCGATATCTGTCAAAATGACGCAGAGTCTTGACTAAAACCTCTTGAATTGAATGTTGTGACTGTTTCTTGCCATCCTCAGTCAAGGACCCGTGTGGTTCCGCTAAATACGATGTGCGGAGTAAAATTGAACTTCTCCAAAGTCAGCCAGGTGGTTTGCCTTCTAATTGCTGATTTTGTGACTTGACCTGTAACAAATAGCAATTGATGAGAGGCAGCATATGTTCCGCTCTTGTTCTTCGAATGAGGCAAGGTGCTCCAATGCGAATATTGTTCTCTCTAACTGTGCAATATTTTCCAGGTCTAGGCGTAAAACGTCTTCCCGACTTGACATGTGTCGGAATACCTGGCTGAGAAGGTTGATAGCTTGGGCTAAGCGGGCATATCGGCCATTCTTCAGGCTCGGCATCGACAAGACATTCTGTGATTGATTTTCTGGCAGTACCTGGAGATTCACGGCTTTCAGCTCATTCCCAACTCGCATACAAATATTGGGGGCAAACGCCACCTACTCCTTCGTCCCAAGCATCGTCATCTACGGGTAGTATGGAATTTGCACTAGGATCAGGCCTGCAGAGGTGGCGTCCCCGGAAGCCAATATTTATAGAACTAGGCTGCTCAGTGATTTTTTCTTAGTACATAGCATCGCAGCACACTTACCGGTCCAGGATGACAATTGCCCACCATATGCGGTTTCGCTCCTCCTGCTCGATCCACGCTTGGCCTTGAATTACTAGCGGCTCGTTGATGCCCAGAGCAGTCGCATGGCGCGCACAGGTAGAGATGGTAGTGAAGGCGCCAGGGAAAATGGCGTGTCCCATCTCGTACATGGCAGTCAAGATTGCAGACTGAACAGTGTAGATGCTGATGTATCCCGCAATTTCCATACAAAGCTGGAATTCCTTGAGGACGGTATATATATCCGAGCACAAATTTGCCTCTTGGGGGCAAGAAAGGACCAGCTTCATGGCCAGTAAGATACATGTGACGCCATGATCAGCGTGCTGTAAAGAGTTCATTAACGATCCGTAGAACCGGATGCGAGAGATGATTGGCATCCAACGGTTAGCGGTTTTGAAATACTCTGCAGCCAACGCTTTTTTGGAGTCGTTATCACCCAAAAAACGCTCCACTTGGGGAGGAATGGGTAGTTGACAACGGAGTGTAATCAGCGGCGCGCAGCAGTAAAAGAGAGCTGGATCAAGGAAGAAGGCCACGGGAAAGTTGTTCCTCAGGGCTTGCTTGCTATCCGCGACACTGGAATCGGTTGTCGAACGTGGGTGCAGGTGTTCGTTTTCATTGTGACGTGCTAGTTGGTAAGAACATGAACGACGTCCACTGAGCACCGACGGTTAGCACTCGCTCTGGTGGTCACCTTGGACGCATACTAGATCGGAACACACCGAACGCAAAGGCGGCACTCTGGAAGCTCTCGTGTACATTTCCTCTTTCGAAGTTTGCAAGACTCACAAGACCGCATCGCCAGCTTGCTGCCAACCGGCGGAAGATCTGAATCGCGCTGCTCTGTTGTCATCTTGTGCACTGTCCCCAGCTGTCTTTAAGGAAGAAGTTGATGGATTGGGCAGAGTCCGCAAAGTGCGGATTATTTCACAGCGGTAGACTGCCTGCGGCTGATATGCCCGCAATTCGTTGGCCCTAGGAAGTACTCGCCGAGACCAGCAAATTCCCCGCGAGACCCGCGTTTGCGGCCGCACATGCGGTGGACCGCCAGACTCCCCAACATCCAGTGCCGTGTAGTTTGTAGTTGAAAAGCCATGATTCAGTCACATTCACGCATCATGTATGGGTGTATTTGTGGTGGTCCAACGTTTCTTGGGCTGAAATAAAAGGATGGGCCACACTAGTATATATATGTCTCGCTAATTGTCCATTTCAATTTTTCGCTTCAGATCATCTCTCAGTTCACAGGAGTAATTCGTGAGCAGTTGTTCAAGACTTTTATATTGCTCTGACGGTGACCGATATTTGTAAACGATGCCGGTTTACGAAGTACGTATAGCCTTCGAAGCAAGGGTAGTTTCTTACATTCTTTCCAGATTTCCCATTGCATCCCGCTCTCTCGAGAGCAGAAGGATGCCCTCGCTGAATTCATCACAAACGTGCATGCGACTACATTCGTAACTCCAAGACTGTTTGTCAATGTTGCCTTTGACCAGCCAGGGCCGATAGGTGATATCTACTCGGGAGGGAAGCCTCGTGGTCAAACCGTCCCGAACCACATCCGTGCTACAGTTCGTGTCGATCCGACGCGGCCCAAGGAATTGTACGACGAAGTTGCCATTAAAATTCAAGACTGCTGGAATGAGGTTGTGAATGATGCTACGCTGGGCGCCCAGTCATTTGGTAATCTTACCATGAAACAGGAGAGAAGCTTCAAGAAACTGCATGGCATCGTCTTCAGTCCCATGGTGGCCGCGCTTAAGGGCGGAGTCATTGTCCCTGCGGTATGTCGGATTTATCTTTGGTCTAAATCTTCTGGGGCTAATACTGGAACTAATAATCAGGCCGGAGATGACGGCAAATGGCTGAAGGATAACATGGCCTTCTTCCAGGAGCAGGTCGATGTACACGATGACGATGATATAAAGGACATGCTGAAAGAAATCAATGAGCGACAGGATTTGAAAATGCTCGTTGAATAGAAGGTAGATCCACTAAATAAAGTAATGGATTTTTTTTTCTTTTCAATTTATCGAAGTTACTATTTCCCATTGATTGTAAGCTTAAGCGACTTTACAAACCATGAAAGATTTTATAAATCTGCTGTTGTATTTTTTTGCTCTTTTCCTCAGGACTCCTCGCAAAAATGCTTATGATGGGCATATTCTCGCTCTGTCACCACGTTATCATGGATTCTTTTTAGCAAACACCGGCGAATCATGTTGCTGTATACTTTATTGCGCCAATTATCCTGTAATCCCACCATACATTCCGGAGCCAAAGCATATCTATTCACCATTGCCGATAGTTAAAAATAGTGAGATCTACAACCAGAACTATATCCTCCGTAGCTCGGCGCATATTGTTGAGTAATACGTGTCCAATTAGATTGTTGTCTGTACAACATTCTCCCGCTGTAGCCAACACTGGGACCCACGGCTGCAGCCTGCAACTTTCAGCCCTCATGCATGTTTATTGCTTGAGCCCATAGCCTGGTACTATATTTAGCGAATCCAGCATCGAAATCACTAAAAATGGTCACTTCGGCACCCAACAACCAACTCTTTGTGGATTTTCCTTTCTTTGAGTTCGACTATGAATATTAAATGCTACGGTAGCTCATGCACAGAAAGTCACCAATGATGATTGTATAAGTATTGATGAAACCGTCTCACAAAAAAAGGGTGTATCCCAATTATTTACCAAACAGGTTATTCATCACATAAACCCCAGGTAGTCGCATTCCAGGCACTCGTCAGCATTGTACCCGTAGAGTCTGTCGCCAATATGATTCTAAATATTCCAGAGGAGTACCGCGATCAGTTGGAAGTTGTTGAGCCTGCGGATACCCGGACAGATGAAGAGGTGTTTTCAACCCTCTTAGCATACAAGCCGGTGACATCGGAGAAAAATGTATGGGCTTACTGGCATTCTGGATTGAGCAAAATGCCCAAATGGAACCAGAGAAATGTGATCGACTGGGTTCGCATCCTGGGATCAGAATGGACCGTTCGTGTGCTGGATAGCGTGCCAGGGTCGGTTAATAATGTGCTTCGATTTGCACCAGAGAGTCTCCTGCCTCCTGCCTTTGTTAATCGCACCATGGATGGACCGTTTGTGGGCCAACACGGTGCTGATTTGACACGAACAGCCTGCCTATATGAATATGGCGGAGTGTGGATGGATGTCGGTAGCTTCCTTGTTCGACATCTCGATCGTGTTTGTTGGAAGGAGTTGGAGGACCCAAATTCGCCCTATAAGGTGGCCATGTTTATGCTGTGGGGACTTGCACCTGGCAACTTTTTTGTCGCTGCTCGAAAAAATGACCCGCTGATTTACCGATGGTAGGGTTGCAAATACGATATCTATTCTTTCTACGAAAAAGCTTACAATGATGGCAGGCATATTCTTTTTGTCCACCTGTGGGGTGATAAAAACAGTATTGATGGGATTTTAACGCATCCTCTTATTGAGCCAATTGTATCCCAAATGCTCCTCAACATTGACACAAGTTTTGACTATGATTGGATTGACTTCAACGTTGCTGTGAACTATGCTGCACAGATCATCTGCATTACTCGGATTTTTTGTTTGGAAGATAATGGCGACGGCTTCTCGGGGGTTGACTATTGGCGAGACAATGTTTTAGCCTTGTCCGTGCAGGAGACTGCTCGTATTGAGTGGCAAAGTACCTTCGTGGGGTTTGGTCAGCGAGCCCTTGAGAATCTAGCGCTCCCATGCTCAGGATCAGAGGCTGATCCAACATCAGAGAAATACAAAGACGCTGAGAGAATGGTGTGGGATATGCTTGCTTATTCTACCCTATGGAAAGTGACACATGCGCAGGGTTTGACGCACACACCCCAGCTCGGAGTCCTATTAGATATGCCCGAGAATGAAGGCAAAGATGCGGCACCAAACACTTTTGGTGGTCTATTCCGATATGGCACAAGGCATCTCCGCCAAAAGAGGGAGCAGGTGGTAAGGGTGGTTAAGCCGGAGCCAACTCAGACATGGAAAAAAGGTGTATTGGAGCCATAGAATTGATGATTGGAGAACGCTTGAAGACTTAATATAAGACGTTGATTGATTTGAGCGGCGATATCTGGAGCTGCCATTACTTAATGATCATTGCAAATTAAATGAACGATAAGTTGGTAAAAAATCATTCATGATACTTGGAATATATAACCATTAGTAAAGATCGATATGATTGGTCATTAGTGCTATGAGGCAGGGTATTGTTGCTGTCGCATGCAATTAGCCACAATACATTTCCCATTTGGCATACTTCTCCTATGGGACTGTCTCCATAGAACACATCAAGTCCTCGGAGTTATCTTGTACTTTATACTGTCCTTTGATTAATCTACGGGGCTTGGATCTGAGCGTGGTACCCATCAGCTCTGTGCCTTCGACAAATATCCTGAGCTCTATGGATGGAACCAAAAAATGAAAAAGAAAAAGAAAAAAACTCATAAAGTCACGCTGGCAGCGATTAGATGAGATTGAGTGAACATATTATTATACAAATGGTGTTGTATAGTAATAACGAACTACTCTAACCAGCTAGAGATGGCAGACCGGAGAGCCTCTTCTAACCAAGGCTCCTCTATTCCCACATCAATATCAAAGCCATGGTCTCCCTCTTGGATTGAAAGTACAATTTTATCTGCCCCTTGCCTGCCATGTAACTTTTCTCTAGCAGCGTTGACAAAACGCTCACTGAGAATTGACGGAACGAGATTGTCCTGTGCGGCGTGAATAATAGCCAGCCCTCCTCGAGGAAGCTTTGTGTCAGGCTGCTCAAGTCGTCTCAGTTGGTAAAGCCGTTCTCGATAAATTGATGAAGAAGCAGAATCTCGTGCGTAATATTTGTGCAAATGACCACCGAACATAAAAAAGTCTGAAAAGTCTCCTCGCTCATCTCCGACATCACTCGAGACAACGATTCCAGAGTCTACCATCTCCTGAAGTTTTAATTCATCCGTTTCTGAAACCTCCAGTTGATCCGGTTTAGGTGGATGATCTTGATTAAACATTGGAAATGAGGCTGTCGCCGATCTGATTTCGTCGGGAAATGTCAATGCAAGATAGACGCTAAGCAGACCCCCAGCTGAGCCCCCCGTGGTGATTACTCGGCCAAGGTCTAGTTCAATGGGTGATGGTAAGGATAACAATAAACTCGCAGCTTCAGTCGTGTGTAGCCAGTTCCACCAGTCATCAATATCGGATAACAGCTCGACACTGGTTGCCTCGGGCAGAAATCGATAGTTGGCGCAAGCAATAATGGCATTATTTTTTTCGGCCAGTTGAAGCACCCATATGGGGAACCAATCGCTATAAAGGGAATCCCCAAAGACCTACGTCAATACTTTTGTGAGTTGTCGAATTTGTTGATGTTTATAACATATTTCAACGTCACATACCAAGCAACCACCGTGAAATTGAACAATAACTGGAGACTTCACCCCAGCTCGCACGGATTTGGGTATCAAAAAGTCGGCGCGAATTCCATGATCTCCAACTTTTTTAAAGTCCGTTTGAAATATGGAGAAGTTTGAAAACTTCTGAGAAACAGTTGAGCCGTCAATCAAAGGCATTGCGCCAGAAGAGGGAGCGCTAAATTAGAAAAAGTAATGCAATAGTGAGAATATTTGTACATGGATTAGGGAATGTCTTCACATCTGAAACCACGCTGCGGAAATGTGTTCTCATACTTTCTATATATACGTGCCAGCGCATATTAAAATGCAAACATGGATGATTAGGGCTGACTGAAAAGGGTGTTTGTCTTGCGGTCAAATCTCGCGGTGGCTTTCTTCTGCGCTGATGATTGGGCACGTTGTATTAGTAATACATTTACTAAAGCAAACATTTACTCTGAGACAAACGAGACAAACAACCATAAGTCCTTATGGTACTGAACTGGTTGTACGAGTTTTTTGCTATTTAACTAGCTGGTGAGAATATCCATATTTAGAGTAGTCTCGAAGCTCTGTTTTTGACACGAAAAATGCATATGACTATGAAAGGTAGTGCAAGCGACATATGGACGACCTTGAACCTATCATTGCCATACGCCCATTCTGTCAATGCAGGCAATTCGGCCGTTTGTATCATTGTTGGCGGCCCGCAAAGGCGCATCGTACTTCATTACTTTGTTCCAAGACATGCTCCCTCATTATGCCCTTATTCATGTGTCCTCTCAGCCCGTTCCAATCGCTGCTAAGCTGATATTGTATATGGTTCCTGATACCATCACCCAAGCCAGAAGGGAAGGTTAGGGCTAGGGTTAGGGCTCTGCTCCTTATCTTATCGCGAAATGGCGCCATCGTTATCAGGCACCCGCGGACAGCCCCGCCAATAACAACCCAATTTTATTTGCACGTGCAAACCACTCTTTCTTCCATGCGCTCTCCTCTCGTTCGTCTGGCTTCCTCATCTCTCCGGGCAAGACCGATCTACCGCAGCATAGAATCGCCAAAACAGAGAGCACGAAGAATGGCTGCTCTCCCGAACGAATACAAGGGTACGTCACTGGTCCGCTCGATTCAAAATGACACGGCCAGCTAACTGATCGAGGAAAAATATCAGACCAGGTCCGAATTGCGGTTATTGGAGGCACCGGTCTGCAGGATCTCCCTGGCTTCACCAAAATTGCATCTCTCGACATTGAAACCCCTTGGGGCAAGCCTTCCTCTCCTATTACAATCCTGCACCACCAATGCAGTGCCTCCGGAAAAGACGTCCCCGTCGCATTCCTCAGTCGGCACGGCACGCACCACCAAATCGCGCCCCATGAGGTACCTAATCGAGCAAACATCGCGGCGTTGCGCAGTATTGGTGTGCGAACGGTGATTGCCTTCTCGGCTGTTGGCAGTTTGCAAGAGGACATCAAGCCGAGGGATTTTGTCGTACCAGATCAGGTTATTGACCGGACCAAGGGCATTCGGCCATTCACTTTCTTTGAGGGCGGGGTAGTAGCCCATGTACCGTTTGGGGACCCGTTCGATGAGAACGTTGCAAAGATTGTGCGTGCGTGCGGACACAGTTTGGAGGGAGATGGTGTTGTGTTGCACGACCGTGGGACACTAGTGTGCATGGGTATGACAATATTTCTGTTTCGCCTTTTCCAAATAGAGGCAAATGTGTCTATTGAGCCTTTTTTCTAACTTTTTTTTTCTTTCCAGAGGGCCCTCAATTCTCCACCCGCGCCGAAAGCAATATGTACCGCTCATTCGGCGGCTCCGTTATCAACATGTCTGCCCTCCCTGAAGCGAAACTGGCACGGGAAGCTGAACTGGCATACCAAATGATTTGCATGTCTACAGACTACGATTGCTGGCACGACTCCACTGCAGATGTCACCGTCGAAATGGTTATGGGTAACATGAAGGCGAACGCGGTGAACGCGAGACGGTTCGTGGGTGCCGTACTTGATGCATTGGCTCTGGATACGCATGCAGACACCGTCAACGCGAAGCATTTGCAAGGAGGGATTAAGTTTGGGATAAGTACACCCCAAACGGCATGGAGCCAAGATGTTAAGACGAAATTGGAGTGGTTGTTTCCCGGGTACTTTTAGTTGAGCCCCTACTTCTGAGCTAAAGTTAGAACACAGTACATATGTATATATGTAATATACATAATCACCTAGGCAGGTGTCTACATAGATTCAATCTTAAAAATGCTCTCCATGCTGTGTATGCGTTTGTAATCTGAAGATATACCTACCGAGCTAAATGATACTAAAATGCTCAGCGTGCAGCCCTTTTATGCCCAGTGTGTATGTCCATCCTAAAATACCAAAGTCCGTAGGGCCGCTAGTGTGGTGGCTTTGATAAAAAGCAACGATACAAAGACGTTCATTTACCCTATATTGAGTTTTACTTGACTATTTTGAACTAACTGCGGTCACTTGAGTCTATAGCCTCAGGGCTCATCTGTCAATCAAAATCTAAGTAAATCGGCGTTCTTCTTATGCCTTAACAAAGTCAAGACCTCCCTAAAAGAACCTGAATTGTAGTGGATTTTAAAAAAAGTTTAAGAGCATAAGAGTCACCACTCAATCTATACTATTTCACGCTGTGAAGTAAGTTCCCAGCATGGATTAGCGAGCAGGTATATACATCCAAAAAATATTTAATGATTGATCGGCATAAGAGACCGACCTTTGAAACAGTTTTGTCGAAATAGGACCTGAATAGATTTGGACAGCATTACGGAAAAGAAATGTTTTATATGTATAAAGAGTATAAACGCCGAAATTGGGACAGGTTCGTTGTGTTTTACACAAACACAATACTTAACAGCGTTCAATTGTCCATTTGATATGAGGTATTAGTTAAGTATACAAGCTTCCCAAGAAGTGACTAAATTTCAGCCCCTAAATACTTTGAATAGAAATGTCTCGCGGCGAATGTCCCAGCTGCTACTACACTAACAACTGTGGGTAGCACAAGGACCAGAAGACCAGTGATGATCCCTTGCTCGAAGAAACCGATACCGCCTCCCAATGGTTGCTTCGAAGGAGCCAGGGGGGAGTAGGACGCTTCAAGTAGCCCGTTATTTGCGTCATCGTAACCAGAGGTTTGCTTTCTGCTTTTTGAGGAATCTATTGATTTGACGTATTGAGGTTTCGGAACTGAGAGCATGTCGGGAGTGAACCTCAGTAGAGGATTAAGAGGGTGCGACGAAGGACCAGCGGGACCAACTATGCCCCCAGCTCGTTAGTATTAAACATGCGCAGTGAGTTTAAGTGGCTGTTCAGTGAATATTTGCCTACCAAGAAGTGTGTTGGGAATGTGATTGGCGAACCCAACGTTGGCTCGAATAAATTGGCTCAGGTATTTCACAGAAGCACTATTTCCAAATACGTAGGATGCTAGGTAGTTTTCCTGCCGATTTCTGTATCTCTCATTGTCAGCTGCTGAGTCCTATGTATGGAATTAATTCTGTAGGGGTCTCACAAGGTGTTTGCAAAGTCTATAGCGTCGTCCAAACTGCTCACAGAAGCCACCAGCAAAACCGGAGCATTGATCTTTTTAGGTGCACTGAAGTAATCCCTGTCAAATTATTTGTAAGCATTTGAGAAGACTTCTCTGTCGACGACACTTTTTGTTACGTACCTGGTTACGTGCATAATTGCAGACTTATGCCCTGAGACCACAATATTGGCCTTCTCGGAAGCGTAGATGCTTTGTGTCAAAGCTACCAGATCTGAGTTTCTTGCAGAATCCTTACGTTGCTGTCCTGTTTGCAGACAGCGGCTGTTGTCGGAATTGAACGGGATAGAGCTATGTACAGCTGCATCTAAAAACTTCTTCATGAAAAATTCATTCACCAAGACCAAATCAGGAGCATATGGAGATTTTCCGCCATATCTGAATCTGGCATTTACGATATCTGCCGCAGCGGCGGCGATGTCGGCGGTTCTGTCGACAACAGCGACCGTCATCTTCTCAGAGGGAAGGGCAAGTAAAACTCCGTGCGAACATGGCAAAAGTGTCTCTTCTATCTTCAGGCTTGCGAGTGGCAGTGTTGTTTTCTCGTTGAGTTCATCGGCAGCGACGGCGATGCAGATATCTTGATCTAAAGGAGACAAGGCAGAGCGAAGTAATCCTAAAAGCGGGGAGAAGCTACCATCTAGCTTTACAGATATTAGCCCAGTAGTAACACCACTACGATTATCGAATTACACACACCTCAATAAGTACACAGTTCCCGGCGGCCAGTGCTGCGCATAATGGAGCGACTGTAGAGAAGAATGGAGTGAATTTCCCAGGTTTTATATGAATTGTTCCAAATGGAACCCGATTTCGGTCGAAATTATGGCCTTTTGAAATGCTGTATTCGTCCGCGATTGACTGCTCGAAATTCAAGGAATTGTGGTGTGACTTCAAAGAGGACAACGCCAGTGCAACCTCATGTTCAGCATCCTGCGGTTGGATGCCATTGTTAGCATCGTTGATAAGGGCATCCACAAGCTGCCTAGCAAGAGATACCAGGCTTGCATGCAACTTTCGAAATTGATCCTGGCGATATTGAACGTTCTCAAGTCTCCCGTCTGTCGCCGCTGCGCGAAGTGCTGCGAACCGTGATTCTAATGAAGCCATTTTCGATATCAAGTACAAGCGTTGGCATGATCAAAGCCATTACATGCTCACGAAAAAGTACTCTGCGAGCTATTTTGTAAAAACAACGAATTAGGATGAACCCGGGCATTTCGGCTGAAGAAGGAGCTGTCGTCGGCTTAGGCTCTTCGACCGAGCCGACATTGGATCTGCTCCCATCAAGCTTAACCAAAGACAGTTTTCTAAAGGCCCATTGTAGCCTCAGAATGCAGACCAGAATAATCAGTTAATTCTAATTCTTCCTACAATGTGAAGGTACAGCAATCATGTCGGCCACAGAAGTATTACAACCACGAGTGAACGTCCTTCAAGACTATGCAATATTTCACAGCAACAATGAAGAAAAGCCTCAAAAAAGAAGAGACAAGGTCGACACACTTTCCTCGTCGCAAAAAAGGACAATAACAGCGCATTCCAATCCACCAGGTTGGCAGATTGATCATCGACGCCTCCCAGATTATCGCCCAATTAATTACAACCTCGATCGCGCCTATATCGGCCAAGCTCAGAATACCGTTGAATATATTCTGATCAATGTGTTATTTCATGGTGTCAATATTAACGCTGTAAGCCATATCTATTTTTCCAGCGTGGTCTTAAGAGCAACACTGAATAAGTCTGCAGAACGTGGCGAGGGCTTGGAGGAAGACCTTGGGTCGTCTGAACTCTACCTTTTTTCAGTATAAGGTTGGAGGTGAATGGTAGCACCAGTTTGACCAAAAGAGATATCTTTGAGTGAATGTTATTATTATAATATTATGTATAAGTGATATCTTTACAGATTGACTAGCTGTAGCTCAAAGGAACAAGAAATAACACACAAAGTGATAGACTTTGTTGGATCAAAAGCAGCTGGCACAGAATTCTTCTCTCGCCTGTTCTATTAGCACTACAGGAAGTTTGCCAACCATAGAGAAATTACTCAGCAACATTGAATTATGTTGTTAGGTAGCGGTATCCCCAGCCGATGTGGAGACCCCGGCCAAACTCTGATCATTATATATTAATTGACCCGAATCCGGTGAACAGAAGCTTCGAAGCGTTCGAATATTTTCCAACCAGATCAATTTTGAGCTAAAACTACAAGATGGCTTTCCAACTCTACCTTCCCGAAGAACTCGAGTTTCGAGATTATGTAAATATCGTCCAACTGGCACGAACACTTGCAGACGGTTATGACCGGAAGGTACGTTTGTATTACCCCTCCGCCCTTGTTATTAACATATCATAAACCATTAACGACTATTATTAGGATGCAGAAAGGCTCTGTGCAATTCTCGCCCCAGAAGTACAAGTAGACTACCGCCTCGTTTCAACTACGATTCCAAATAGGATCCATACGACTGAAGAATTCATTACTGAGCTTCTATCGTCAGAGCACCTAGGACGAAAGACGCTGCTCACGCAGCATCTTCTGGGTCAGCCTTACTTCAAATCAGTAACGGCACAAGAAATCATAGTAGAGTGGCAACAAGTTGCCGGCCATGGCAGATGGATCGAGGACGCCCCTAATACACTCAAGAAAGCGGTTGACAGAATCAGCGATGGTAAATCCTATATGGAGCAGCGATATATCAAGGTAGACGGGCAGTGGAAGCTGGCTGGGCTAAAACCGTGGGTTTTGTACGAGTTTGGGGATTTTAAAGATGTTGTTGCGCCACGTGTTTAGCTGGTGTTGAGTCAAGTTCAGTCATGAACAATCTGTACCTAAGATTTTTTTTCTAATGGTAGTTATTAACAGCTGTGCTTAAAAATAAAACTACAATGAGCATTTTTATGTTCCAGTTTATATCCACTTTTTTAACAAGCACCACCCTGTGTCAATAGAATTACTTCGAAAGTTGATCAGCAAAAATTGAATTCTGAGTCTCAGATTTCAAGCGGTTTTAGCGAATTCGAAAATAATGAGGCTGGGCCTTAGGCATGTTCCTGCCTTGTCGGCTTAGGGGTCGGTTAGAGAGCTCGTCGGGTCGGCTGCGTATCGACATAATCCCAAGATCCGGGGAAGGATAGCGCTTGAGGGGAAAACAAACCAAAAAAAAAAAGAAAGAAAACGATATGACCGCGGATTTTCTATTCATATTATGTCCCAAAAAACAATCGACAACTACTTAGATCTCCTTTCACACAAAATTCTCACACCGGTGCATTTTTTCAGCCATGGCAGCACCATGATGCTAGGGGAAGAGTCCAAGTCGGCAGACTACTGGAAAAAATGCGGAGACGAAGCTCTAGCGCACGGCGTTAAAGGAATTATCATGATGGGGGCTCATTGGGACTGCAAAGGCCACGATCGCATCGAGGTTGCAACCAACCCTAGACCTGGGAAGTCGCCCGTTGGAAATGTCCATCCCTCTAAATACCAAAATTACCGACTCAACCCGGACCTCAAGACCGCGCAACGATGCCTACAGCTGCTCAAGGACAATCGATTCGACGCTCATGATAATAACAAGTTTGATTGGATTCACGACACATATTTGATTCTCATTCGAATGTTTCCAGGAGGTTGCCCACCAACAGTCTTATTGTCAATGAATGCTCGGTACGACCCCCATTTCCATATGCGCGTTGGCGTTGCAATGAGGCCATTGCGCAAAGAGGGATATCTCCTCATTGGCACGGGCGGAGCAGTGCACAATCTGTACCGCAATATATGGGAGCCAATGGTGTTTTGGAAGGATAACTTTGCTATGGAGAGACCGCCGGATTCATGGGCACTCGAGTTCCGACAAGCATTCGAGGATGTCCTGACCAAGAACTCAGGTCCTGCGCTTCGACGAGCAGTCACGCGCATGATGAAGCACCCTGATTTCCGGTCTGCACACGGAACGGACGACCATTTTATGGCGGCTCTGTTTGTTGCAGGTGCAGTAGGAGATGAGGAGGATGAAGGCCAATCGGCGGTATGGGCTGCGGAAGACTGGGAGTTAACAAATATGTGCAATAGTCAGTTTACATTTGGGTCTTGGGCAGAGGCAAAATAATAGTACATTTCTTTTTTGGACTACACAGGATAGTCATGGTAAACTATAGCTTTGAAAGCCTGTAGCTCTTCGTATATAGTGCTGTTAGAACTCTACATTTGAACTTTATTATCTTGGGTTCTTATACCCAGGTAAGTTGCACGAAACTATGATTATTACTAATCTTGTGTTTTTGAGTATATTTAGATTCTAGAAATATTGACAGAACCCTGCTAATATAATGGTTGCATGACTTAGTAAACCGTCTTACGCAGCTGTGATGATATGTTAGCCCTAGTTCACACAAAACAAACGTGGTTATCATACGTACCCGAGGTGCAAGGAAGTAAACTGGGATACCAATCAGGAACATAGCTCCGTGTATACCTGCTAAGATGCCAACACTCTTTACGTATCCCACTTCAGACAGTAGGTCAGTAAGAGCATACGCCAACCCAAACGAAACAATATTTTTCCCACCGACCACCATGACCAGGGCCGGTCCCGGGTCTTGCGGCCAGCATTCAGCAGCATAGGCAGTAGTGATAATCAAGATGGAAACGAAGCAAAATTCATACAATGTCCAACCCATGTATGGACCCCACCAAGTCGTGCTGCCCTCGCATGTGAATGCGTAGAGCAACAGAGAGGCAAACCCCACAACACCAACAAACGGTAACATCAAGAGGCGGTGTTCTGGTGTGTGGATTCCGTTGTTGCGGCGCGCGAGCCAGATGCTAAACTTGTCCGCTGGCCATCCGGCATATAACATCCCCAAGAAAGCCCCCACAACGCCGCCGATATTGATGAGACCGACGTCGGAGGCAGGCCAACCATAAACGTCTTCAAGAACGGCGTTATATGTAAGAGACACTCCAAGTGCACTTGCCAGGACAGTTGATGAGAGAAGACAGGCGTAAACAGTACCGAGAGACGTCAGCGATAGAATCATGTTCCCCCAGCATTTGACAATTATGCCAATGGGATTTTTAGCTATTCCTGAATATGGTTTGAGCTGCTGAATATAAGCTTTTTTCTGTCGGTGTTGAGTACTGGGGTCGCTCTCAGATTGTTGCTCAAGATAAGCCATGGCGGCATCGCCTGAAAGCGTCTGGGTAACTCCAAACTCGTCGGTGACTACCACATGGCCATTTATTGCCATGCCAGGACGTTTGTAGCGTGTCTCAAATGCTGTGAAAAAAGCAAGCACCAGCCCAAATGCAATTGTGAAGACAAATATCCAATAATACCACCTCCATGAAAGTGATACCGTTTCATAGGAGCTAGCTAAATTCAGAGCACTTGACAAAGCCGTCTGTGTCGCCCAATAAAGAGCAAATATTTGGCTTCTTTGATGCAGAAAGGTGACCTCGGTGATCATCAGAGGCAGTAGACTCTCGGTAGCTCCAGTGGTCAGTCCTTGGATAATTCGCGCCGCAAGGTGGCCTTGGAATGAGTTCTGCACAGCCGCTCCAATAGTGGCGAGAAGCAAGCCAAAGATTGATACAAGGAAGACAGGGCGACGGCCGAAGACCAACGATAACGGCAAAATAATCAAATTGCCTACCCAGGTAAGTTTCTCATCAAATAAACAATCACTACTAAAATGCAAGAGGTACGCTACATACCAATTCCTATAAAAAGCGATGGAAACGTCACCAACCATTCAACTTTGGCAGTCGATACTGCGGGTGCATACATATCGATAAACGTCACGAGGATTGCACCCAATCCGCCCGAAAGAGCCAAGGACATGATTGAAAACCAGCAACAACTCACGATGATGCCAGTCTTTTCCCGAAGCGAGAAGTTCAAGGGATCATTTGGGTCCGTACTCGGGATTGGAAGCTTCTGTAACTCCCCATTAGCGGCAATAAGCTGAGCAGCTCCCCACACAAAGGAATCGGGGTCGCTCGGCCCTTGCTCTTTTTCTTTGAGGCCAACGTCCTCCACATATTCAGCAGGCACGCTATTTTCTTTCGACATTGAGAGACGGTAGCACGGTATAAGTCAGGAAACAGGGTTCGAATGATGACCCGCAGCCAAACAGATATCAAAGAGGCAAGTTGACATTGTAAATGAAATGGTGCATACGCTGTAATTTGTAGTGTTGAGTTGATGAAGCACAGACATGCCATGCCGCACACGCCGGCAGCCGATTGACTTTTTGTCGGCTCGGCTGGATCCCCGTGGGGTAAACCCCGGTTTTTGATGGCTAAACCGATAAGCCGACATAACCCTAACCCAGCCCAACCGGTGGCCAATGCATTGTATACAATAAAGTATCTCTGCTAACTTTGACGATTAGCTCATTCGTAAAACACTTTCTCGGTTACCGGAAAAGAATCAAATAGAGTGAAAATAGAGAGAAAAAGGAAAGATGTCGTACTCTCTAGACAACCTTCCATACGGAATCGCTTCGTCTTCGGAACATCCAAACCCTCAAACTGTTACTCGTTTCCAGGACAGCATCATATACCTAGCTGTTCTACACGATAACGGATACTTCAAGCAGTTGACTGGTCTTCCTGATGGTGTTTTTACTCATGTGCGTGCGACTACCGACCTACTTCCTTCCCAGGGCGTTTGAGCGTTTCTGCAAATCAGGCGCTCATATCAAGATATGACGCATTATTAATGATATTTTTAGTCCACTCTAAACGAATTCGCGGGACTTCCGAAAGCACTGCACCGCCAACTTCGTGCTTCCATCCAACAAGCACTACAGAATGAAACTACAGAAAACGCTTTACCGGCTTCCGCCAAGGTGTTAGCATCCGACTGCACATTGCACATGCCACTTCACATAGGTAATTTCACTGATTTTTCGTGTTCACTGGAACATAATATACGTGCCGCGAACATTCTTCTTGGAGCAACTTCTCTCCCTCCTGCGTTTTATCACTACCCACTTGGGTATACGGGGCGAGCTTCTTCTATTGTACTCTCTGGAACACCGGTTCAGAGACCCCTAGGACTGTTTCAAGAAGGTTCCGAAGTAGTCTTCGGTCCCGAGACAAGACTCGACTTTGAACTCGAGCTTGCCTGTGTTATTGGACAGCCTGTAGCGATGGGTGCTGGATGCTCGGTTCAGAAAGCATCAGATCACATTTTTGGATTTGCGCTGTTGAATGACTGGAGTGGTCGGTTGTTTTCCTTTGCTCCCTTCTGTCAAACATTGAGAAGAAAAACAAACAAAACTAATTAACTCTGTTTCAACAGCGCGAGACATCCAAGGATTAGAAATGCGGCCGTTAGGCCCAATGAATGGTAAATCCTTTCATACAACTATATCACCGTGGATTATTACTGCAGAAGCCCTTGAGCCCTGCCAAGTAGACGCGATATCGTTAGAAAAGTTACCTGCTCCATATCTGCAACGAGAAAAGCGCACTATACCATCAATCTCCCTAAAAGCCGAAATCATCAGCAGCAATGATTTAAACAACCAAGCAGTAGTTGGCAATTCTCGTGCTGAATCACTCTACTGGACGTTTGAGGATCTAATTGTCCAACAAACCATCAACGGGTGTTCTTTGAAGTCAGGAGATATACTTGCTACAGGTACTGTTTCCGGTGCTGGGGACGATCAGCGTGGCTGCTTGATAGAAGCGACCATGGGAGGCAAAACTCCTCTAGTCATGCCTGATGGAACGACGCGGTCCTACCTGGAGGATGGGGATATTGTACGGATCACTGGGTATGCAACTGTTCCTGGAAGAAATAGTATTATAGACTTTGGAGAATGCACGGGGCAGATTATGCCTGCTCGTCCTGTCTCTATGTAACTATGTGATTAGACATGTTATACAAAAATATCAAAATTTTTCTTATGTTCAAAAGCCTTAATCTAACATCCGAAGGAAAAAAACGCCGAGGCTTAGGAGTACATCCTGCCGATTCAGGCTGCATTTATATTCTCTGTTAAAGACGTTTCATTTAGAAAAGAATCAAAGCAAATAGCCATAACATGCAAGTTGAAAATCTATCTAGCGCCTTATATTATTCTATTGCTCTCTGGGAGGGATAATTGGCAATGTCAGAAAATTAGAGTACGTTGACCCAAACCAAATATGATTTTCCCCTTGAAATTTAGATTCCGGTCTGTAAATGACAACCAGTCAGCGAAAATAAGCACATTTATTTCATCATATAGCAAAAGTATTACTTGCCTATCAGAGGGTGAATTATGCAAGAACAGCCCAGAACCTTGCGTGTCTCCAGAGGATACTTCCAAAACAATGCGAGACCCCTTTTCGACCACAACATTAGTCGGCCAAATTTCAATGTCGACCCCATAAACCTCGCCAGGAATAACAGGTTGGACATCGGTAGAGAAATAATCACGATATGGCACGTTGGGAGATCTCTTTGCTTTAAGATGATCGGGATTGGTTTTGCGTAGACTAACACGGAGCCAACCCTTTGTGAGAGGCACAGGGTCTCCAGCTGTGCCTGTGTAATAGATTTCTTTTCCTTCGCTTGAAATGATGCGTAGTGTAATGAACAAATCAATGTCTGTTGGTATATCTTTACCGGGATAACCGGTGGCAGACACATTCAAATGGACACTGGGGTGGCCTGTAATCTCTGTTTCATCCTCAAATGGTGGAGTGGAAAATTGAAGCAACTGAGGATTTTCAATGGTCCCTAATGCTTTGTATGTCAACCTTCGGAGTAAGGAGGAGGGTCCCGTCTTTGGTACAAGGGTCCTCTCGGGAGTCAAATAGAATGGAGTGTACTTTGTACGCGCAATTGGCCACTCATATTCATGACGCCGAGAGTAGCTTTTCTCTGCTTCTGAGTTGTTGAATCCGACATCACCTTTTCTCAGTACCACATCAACAGGGGGCAGTTTGCCTCTCAAAGACCAACCGAGGCTGTCTTCACCTTTCAAAAAAGCGTCGAGAAAAGACTTTTGGATTTCAACTTCCTCCTTGTAGTAAAACGGGAGGTCGTGTCTTCCAGTGATAAAGCGCAGATATTTGAATTCAGACCCAGCATGCAAATAACCTTCAACATTTCCCCTCAGATGCAGTAGAATGCCACCCCAGTTCGCTACAGAAAGCATAGGAACAATAATATCCGCCATATTATACTCTTTTGATGCGTAGTAAATATCATCACGAAATTTGTTGTTACTGTTATCCGTGTTCTGGTCATTTCGGTTTGCTGAAAGCTGAGATTCTGAAAGATCTCCCTCAATTGTGTCTGGTCCCCAATTCCGCGCGCTCCGACCAGGTCTTCCGTATTGATTGGTGACAACTTGTCGATTCCACCAGAAATCAATAAAAGCGTTACTTAGAATGCCACCGTGACGACATCTGTCGCGGTAATAATCCGACATTCCTTCCCAAGGAATGATGGCTGCAAGGCCTTTGGGTTGACGGGCAGCAACCCTCCACTGGCTACCAGCGTAGTAGCTAATTCCGAGCAAGCCGACCTTACCTGTGGACCACTTCATGAGATGTATCAGTTGGGTAGTTCATATGAATCAAATACACTATGTTGCGTAATAATTGCAGGCTCTTGGACTACTCACCGGTTGCTCAGCTGCCCATTCAACCACGTCCGCGAAGGCATCGCTTGTGCCCTTTGACATAGTATCGAGAATTCCTGGTGACTGACCAAGTCCACGCTCATCTGCACGAACAATGGCATACCCATGCTTGGTCCAGAAGCCCGGATCCGGTGTTTCCCAAGCCGAGTGCTCGGACTTGTGTTCTGGGTTGACCTCGGCGAATGACTTGGGATGAAAACTGTAGCAACTTTAGCCCTGCACACCTCGAAACACTCTGCAAAGAATACATTGCAAGGCACTCCAATTTTCCTTACTCCTTGTAGTGGATGTCCTTTCCGTACGGCCCGTAGGTTACCAACACTGGACATTTCGCGACGCCTTTCGGGCGATAAACATTGCATCGAACTATACCAGCAGGATCAGCGGTAAGCAGCGGGATCGATACATTCTGTTCGTAAATGTATGGAAATGTAGACTCGTCAATCGTTCTCAAGTCACGCCAGGAGCCCATTTTGTTTGCTTTGTGGATGGTTTTTGTCGAGACTTAGCTGTTGAACGCTGCAAGTCGAAGTACGAATGAGAAAATAAAGAGTCCTCGGATATCATTGCTACTTTTGCATGAAAACGTATTCATTCCATCCCTCCCTATCTTTCTTGTGGGGTAAGTGTTATCGTTCATCTCCGTCTACCGTTTGTGATGAATGTCGGCTAAGCAAGCGGCTGAGGCGGCTCGGAAGTCCTCTTAACCGACTAGGGATTGCTGAGCGATGGGCTACCGAGTTGGGGTCCCCCGTTTATGAGTAAGACGTTTATGAGTAAAAAAAAACTCCATTGCTCTTGAGGAAATAGGATTTGGGAGTAAATGAAAGAAATCCATCTACATTGGTTCCAATTGTTCGCCCCAGCAATTTCGCTACACCACATTCCATAATGGCAGAATCTAGAGGTCTCCGTGAGCCAAAGCGACTCATCACCACGCACAATGAGGAAGGCAAGGCCATATTCCATACGGGCCTTGCGGAAGAAGCGCGATGGAGTTCCATGGGCGAGACTGCAGAGTTCTTTCTCGGATACACGACCTCTACCTTTCCCGCGGATCTGAACAATGACGCCGACGTAAAAGCGTATAGCGAGTTTTATAATTCGAACCCGGGGCTCTCCATCCGCGGTGGATCTGTCCTTCGCGTGGTTGATCTGGCGCCTGGCGTGGTGTCGCCAATGCATCGAACTGTCAGTCTGGACTACGGGATCATCTTGGAAGGCGAGGCAGAGTTGGTGCTGGACTCGGGAGAAACAAAGCGTATGGCAAAGGGGGACATTGCGGTCCAGAGAGGGACTATGCATGCATGGAAGAATCCAACTGATAAATGGACGCGAATTGTGTTTGTGCTGCAGGATTGTGTGCCTGTGCAGCTAGATGAGGGGGCTCCTCTCAAGGAGGATTATGGCGTTGGAATGCACGGAGTGCGGGAGTCCACCTAAATAAAAAGATTGAAAAGAGCTTTGGATGGCAGTGTTAGTGAGATGCTTCCTGTACATACCTATATCTAAGTAGATGTGTTCGTGTACCAGGCCCCAGGGTTCCAATGGATGCTGTAAGCCCTTGTTGGGGTAAAGTGTGGGGGCGTGCTTTCCCTCGGTAATAAATAATTAGGACTTCCTCCGCCTCTACATAATATGCACATCTTCAATCACCAACACCACCACCTTCTTAACAGAACATACATGGACCGTCCCTCCGCAAAGCGAAAGAGGCTCTCTCACGCCTGCAACTACTGCCGAGCGCAGAAGAAAAGATGCGACGAGCAAAAGCCGTCCTGTAACAAATGTACCGCGGCCGGGGTTGTTTGCATCACAACCAACCCGAGGAGGCCCGGAGCCCCGGAAGTGGAAAGGCGAAGGGCTGCAGAGCCAGGTCTGCGGCTTACTTCCAGCTCGCTCTCGAGCGTCCAGGATGCTCAAGTTACAGCAGACAAGGCGGTAACGCAGGAACCCGGCGGGTCAGCCAGCAGCACGCCTTCGACCACAGTCACGGGTGAAGAACCAGCAGGCAATGAGGAGCAGCCGGATGTTTTGCCACCGCAGGCAGTTTACTCGCACGCGGACTCGCACCGAGACTTGAACTCGGCTGTAAATAGTGATGAAACTGACGTTCGCAAAAAGTATCTCGGTGCCAGCAGTTTACAGGTTTTCGCGCAATGGGTGGATTTGGCGCTGGCAGCCGGGGAAGGCAGCACTGATCGATTTTGCGATGGGTTTCGATACGGCATGTCACACGCAGAAGAATTCGATTTGCCATTGGTGGTGACCCTGCCCGGCATCGCTTCGCTAGGTTTCGTTCAACCATATTTGGATATCTTCTTGAGCCGCGTGAATGCACTATACCCTTTCCTAGACGAAGCGTACCTGGATCAGCTCTTCACAAAATTTAGGAACTTGACCGACTTCAGCCGCATCGACCGGTCGGAAGTCCCTGAACTGGCCACCCTGTACACGGCAATCTCGATCGGCGCCGCGGAGCTCAATGGTGCTGATGACCCAATGTCGAAGATGCTCCTGGAGGCTGCGTATTCAGTCATCAGCCATATCGTCTCATATCCATATTTGCCGTCCATTCAGGCCCTCGGCCTGATTTCCATTGCTCTTCGGGGCCGTCTGAGAGACGGTGCGGGCAGCCAGACCGTTGGGCTGGCGGTCCGAATCGCTCATTCCATTGGGCTGCATAGAACAAATATGTCAGCCCATAATTTTGGCGATTCTGCAGTACACAGAAGGGTGTGGTGTGCATGCTATACTCTAGAGAAGAACATTCAATTCGATTCTGGGAGGCCGTCGGAGATTGATGGCGATTTTGCCATCCTAACAAAAATGACCATTTCGGACCCGGAGCCGCAGTTTGCACGGGCATTATTAGGTTTCAGCCAAATACAAAGCCGTATCAACCTTGAAATCTTCAGTCCAAACGCAGTTCGAAAGTCCACACAGGATCTACTGCCGGTTTTGGCAGAATTGGATGCTCAACTGACTGCCTGGACAGATACGGTTCCCGAGATCATACGGTATAATTTCGTTGTCCTTAAACTAGCCATTTTTGGAATCTGACAACTTTATGTTTCAGACCAGGTCGAGAATACATTATTTGCCCTACCGATATGCTACCGCAAGCAACGTTCCTTGCGACACTATATTACAGCACGTGAGTTTCCTTTATCCACGCAAAGCATTTTAACCCCCCTTTAGTACTTGCTAACAGCTTTCATTCTAGACTGGCCATGATTCATCGTACCTCACTACTCGTCGACCAAAAGTTACATCGCTCAGGTATTGAGATGGCTGCCCTTTCTTCCACTGCGAAGCACCGACTCCTTGCGGGAGAGTCTATTTGTGCAAATGCAGCGAGGTCAATAGTACGGTGTGTAAACGACTTGCTAGCCCGACACGGACCTACGCAGTTGGTCTCTCCGCAGGCGCCACTTTTAGCAATATACATCTTAGTCATTTATACTATAAGACAACCCGAATCTTGGACTGCAGATTCAGATTTACAAGTTAGTCGCCACATTTTCCCTATCAGAGACGAGAGCAAATAACCAATTGTCCTCCTATAGTTGATTCAGAAAATGGCGTCTATCACGGAACAACTTTATCTCTCAAATGGCCAACATCCTCGATTTACAGCTATGTGTTCCAAACTCTATACACTGGCATCTATGGTTGTTTCAAAGAATTCTTCAAAACGCATTCCCACTGTCATGAAACACCGCCAGACAAGAAATTCCACCCAAGGGCTCTCACCTCATGGCGTGTCTACTAATCACAACGAAAACTCTCGACCAGTCAATGCTACTTCGAAGCATAATAATAACAACAACGCAGACCATCTACGGCAACTCTCTGCTAATTTCAGCCAGACGGCAATTGCAGCATCCACGGAAGCTCAAGAGACAACATGGCTAGAGAGTAATTCTGGCCTAGGGCTTAGTATGATTGATCAAGATAGAAGCTCGACGAGCAGTTCAATAACGCAGCCATATCCTTCTAGGCAGGAATATATGGCAGCACCGATTCATCAGAATCCGGACGATCCTGCTATTTCTCCCGGTGTCATTGATCGACTATGGACAACAACTATGACCGATAACCTTGACTTTATTTACATGGCCCAATCAGACCATCTGAACCCCAATCCAAAGCTAGGATACGAACCGTCTTCAACGGCCGCTCTGCATAGCAACGAAGAGCTAGATATGTCACTTAATAGTGATATGCCAGGCTCGGAGCAAAGTTATCATGCTTTAGCATCTACAGTTGCCGCCATTGAACAAGGTAACAGGAACAACGACCCACTGGTTACGCAACAGCTGCTTTCACCGGCCGCCTCGAATGATCAGACGGCCCCGAACTACATTATGCCAGAAGCTCGGTACCTGTTTGGAGTTCCACTATTGTCTGACATCGGCCATGAGTTGAGCCTGCTGTATGAGGAAGGTCCTAACGAGGGAACGGAAACGAGGTATTTGGATGCAAGATGCTAATTTCCATTAATGAATGATGCTCTTGCATGCAATTTTCTTCTTGTAACAGTATCAGGTCAAATTTATGAAACTTTGAGGTCTTTTTGTATTTGTACATCATATTCATTCAATCAATCTGTATTAAATCTTCCTCTTTACACATATTGCTTACTACTTCAAGGCCGTAGTAGTATTTACATAATTAACTGGCTTAGCTAGTTACATGATAATACTCACACGGCGATTTGCTCCTAGATGTATGACTTAGTATTACTTTTTCTTGAACGCATAACCAAGCAGTGTACCCACCTTGATGTAAGGAATACCGGTGAGCTTGTATGCCCGTTCCGAAAGGACCAAGTCGTTTACTGGCAAGTCTCTTCCATGAGGATCCGGCTTGCCGTCTCTGACTGTCTTGTTATCTCCGACAAATGTGGCATTTGGCCAGTGAGAGGTTGGGACTCGGTCTTCAATCAAAACGGCAAAGTCAGCATCGGAGCTTTCCAAACTTCAACTTTTCATGCATATGGGTGTTATATATTCACTCACCCAGGTAGGCTTGTTTCTTTCTAAGGAGATCTTCCTGTGAGACATTGGCAACAGGCATGTAGCATGTATAAACACAGAAACGAGGCTTGTCGCTTGTAGATGGCAGATTGTAGTGTGGAGTGCGAGAGTCCCATAGAAGGAGGTCGCCCGGTTCTGCTGAGACCTTGACCCATTCACAACCTTTATCTGCCAGCCATTTCATACCGGTTTCCTTGAAGCCGTACCACTCATTCGTCCAGGCTGGAATGGGTTCTTCATCTTTGAAAGCCTCGTGGTACTCTTCAGACAAGCGATAGGCGCCCTTGCAAACGATGAGGCCGCCATCATTAGGTCCATTGGGCAGAAGATTAACAAGGCTATGCAAACATGAGAAGTTAGTCTTATATGTCAAGCACCCGGTACATAGGAAAACCTACCCTTGCAAACATCGGAAGCCTGGTTTAGTAGGATCTTGATCCTGGTGCGGCCACGGCTTGTTCTCGGGAATATCTTTGCGATTGGGAAAACTCATATTCACGGCATCAAACGAGACAATAAGGTCTTTGTCTTGATATACTTTCTCAAACGCGCCAATGACGCCAGGCTCCGAACGGACCTTCCAGACAAAGTCCTCATGGGAGACACCATAGCCTATACACATGCCCTTCTCATTGATAACTGGAAGCTTATCCTTATGAATGGTGCTAGGGTCGTTACGGTCAAAGCCCAGGTTGAAGTTTTCTAGGTAGCTGAACATGTCCGAGGCATATTGCAGCGCCCTTTCGCGAGGCACCGCGCCTCTGACGACGGCATAGCCGTCGCGCACAAGATCATCATACCATGATTCGCCAACAACCTCTGCAGGAAACAATTCGGGAGTAGAAGTTTTGGGTACCTCGGTCTCAACTGCGGTGATGGTGGAGGTCATAGTGGAAGTCATGGTGGAAGACATGGTTTTGGATGGATCAATCTGATAGTTGGAAGATTCAGATTTTGACTTGGTTGGACTGGGTAAGTACCGCTTTCTTTCTTCTTTGCGGGTTGGTTAATCTGCATAAATAGATAGGGTTCATCCATTTCTCGCTCTGACTCAGCCATACATCATCCTTGGAAGGCTTCAGGCGGTTGAGCTGTTGAAGATTGGCGGTTGATGTCGGCTCGGGTCGGCTTAACATGTGGCTTACAGCTCACGGGATGAACCACCACCTAATTCGATGGACTTTGTGATTATTCTCTATTTCTTTTTTTTTTCGCGTTGTGCGCAAGTTTGATCAAACTAGATATTGGAGATAAGCTGCTTCTTTCGAGATCAGACAAGGCTTAGGCTTGGTGTCTGTATTACGCTTCGTCAGGCTTCGCATATTCCGTAAGATGGCTTCGCAAAGGCACCAAATCTTGATTGTCGGGGGTGGTATTTGCGGTTTAGCAACTGTACGTGCACAAAGTAGGATCTTTATATGAAATGTCATATCATGACATGGATATACGTGATGGATTGACGTCTAATCTAAGTGAACAAGATAGGCACTAGCTCTCCGAGCTCCAAATCGTGATATCACCGTCCTCGAGCAGTCTCGCATGAACAAAGAGGTCGGCGCTCTCATATCCCTACAACCCAATGCTTCTAAAATTGCAACCAAGCTAGGACTAGACAAGTTCCTAAGTAATAAACTGCCCACTATCGATCGCTCCATCCGGATATATGACGACAGCGGAAGTTTGGTAAAAACCATCAACCTCGATAGCTCATCGGCATCATCCAGTCGCGTGCTCTATCATCGTGTTGATCTGCACGACAGCTTAAAGGAAGCTGTCATCGCTGACGATGGATGCTCGCTACCAGTAAAGCTTCGCGTTTCGTCGCGGGTGACTTCTTGTAATCCAGACGATGGCACAGTTACTTTAGAGACTGGAGAGACTATCTCTGCCGACGTCATTATTGGCGCAGACGGGATACACTCAGTCCTCAGGCCTTATGTCCTCTCACAGGAGGAGATTTCATCGGTCCAAGAGTACGAACCCCGCCCGACAGGCATTTCAGCATACCGGCTTCTCATCCCAACGACTCAAATACTCCAATCAATTCCGGATATAAAAAAGTATATAGATCCGACAGAACCAAACACGCACATGATTATCGGCAAGGACAAACGAGTGGTGATGGGCCCAGCTCGTCAAGGGGCAATATTCGGAATCACTGCCCTTGTCCCCGACACGGAACATCAACAGTCGGAGAAGGGATCATTCTCAAAGTCTGCTCGCGCATGGACATCTGATGGGTCGGTGGCGAATCTGCTGAAAGCTTTTGACGGGTTTGCCCCTTGGTTAAAGGAGATCTTCTCCCTGGCTGGTGCGGGGACAGCGAGCACGACACAATCGTCCTGCGATACTGCTCCGGACCTTGCACTGTGGCAGCTACGTGACGTGAATCCCCTGCCTCGATGGTCGCGTGGACGGCTTGTGTTGGCCGGTGATGCGGCACATGCTATGCTTCCAACGCAGGGACAGGGTGCATCTCAGTCCTTCGAGGATGCTGAAGCGCTTGGCGTGTTCTTCACAGATCTCGAGCGCGAGCACGCCGAGGCAAACACGCAGACAGAAGATCAAGGGCGTCTAACGCCGAACGAGGTCCAGGGCTTTGCCAATCGTTATTTCGAATGTCGTTATCGCCGTGCTAGTCTGATCCAAGCTTATAGTCGCGAGCAAGGCGTTACGGCTGGTGCAACGAAAAAGACCATAACTTTGGATCCAGGACAGTTTCTGGAGTACAACACCAGCTACAATGGCGCGAGAGAATGGGAGAAGAGGCAGCACGCTGAGGCCGCTGTTTGTTAGCTAGTTCAGTGACTGACTCACAACCTACCTGCTAGCATCAACATATGTGTAGATAGCAAATCTTATAATAGTGATAATAGTGATACACGTATTCAAACAAACTCCGTCCATTCCATGTTGGAAGGTCAGGTCAAGAATTGCTCGCCCCTTCCTTTTTGAGAATGATGTTGACTAAGCCCGGTATGGACTAGCGTTATGTCGGGCTCGGCGGAAGCGGAGATAACAACTCCCGCCACTTCATCTTCCACCTTTACTGTCCATCAGGCACACTTCACAGAAGAACGGTGCGCACGGCGATGCCAGCGATGACAAGCCGTTCTTTCACATCAAATATCCAACAAAAGCCATAGTTAATTAGGAGAACCCGCGAACTTATTTTACACCGCCGCCATGCAAGGTTTCAGTAAGCCACACACCTTAGATTACACTTCCATCACCAAAACTGCTTTCCTCCTATACTAACCATGCCTTTCTCACCAACCAGACATGGGACGCTATGTCCCCCCAGACCAAGAAGGCCTGACCAGCGCCAACAAGCTCGCCGGCAAACACCCTCTTGGCGCGCGCGCCCGCCACCTCCAGACCAAGGGCGCACTGATTGTGCGCTTCGAAATGCCGTTCGCCGTATGGTGCACAAACTGCAAACCGCATGAGACCATCATCGGCCAGGGAGTGCGCTTCAACGCGGAGAAGAAAAAGGTCGGCAACTATTATTCCACGCCGATCTACAGCTTTCGCATGAAACACACCGCATGTGGCGGGTGGATTGAGATTAGAACCGATCCGCAAAACACGGCATACGTGGTCACAGAAGGAGGGAGAAAACGGGAGACGGGTGAAGATAAAGAGACTGGAGAACCGGGGGAGATCCGCATTCGATTCCCGGGAGATAGAACAGAAGACGAAGAGAAGAAAGATGCATTCGCAAGATTGGAAGGGAAGATCGAGGACAAGCGGCAATTCGATACGGCGACTACTCGGATTAAGGAGCTTCAGAAACGACAACGGCGTGACTGGGAGGATCCTTATGAGCAGTCGAGGAGGCTGCGGAGAACGTTTCGGACAGAAAGGAAGCGGCTGGAGAAAATCAGTCAGGCGAACGAGTCGCTCAAGGAGAAGATGAGTCTGGGGATAGAGCTATTAGAGGAAACGGAAGAGGATCGTTTGCGAGCTGGATTGGTTGATTTTGGGCCTGCGGCAGCAACTGGCGATTCGGCGATGGTGGCTACCAACAGTCGTAACAGGCCCATGTTCCAAAGTGCACCGCCATCCAGTAAATCTTCTGAAAAGCCACATCGAAGAACACTTAAGGCAGAAGCGCTCGCCGCAGAGAGAAAAGCTCTTTTAAGTAATGAGTTACGGGGCAATACTCGGGCAGTCGTGGACCCTTTTTTGAATGAAGATGCAAAAACATGGCAGCCTTCTGTCTTGAAAACGCGCAAGACACGGGAAAGCAAGGTATTCAGTACGCCGGCCGGTTCCGTTGGAGATATGACAGAAACAATGCCAGCTACAGATCCAGATTCGACAGGTCATGCGCCGGTTGCGCTGGTCACATATGGATCAGATTCGGAATGAGGAGTACAGAGTGCCGGAATGACGCCAGGTTCTTGGATATATTTATGACATGATACCCCATACAGTTAATTTGATTTTGAAAATTTTTTATAAACATGTAGTTCGTCAGCTCCTTGCGGCGTATTCACATTGTGTACAATATCGTAATTTTCTTCATGAAGGCTTAGCCCACGGCGCTCGAGTCGGACCCGGGAGATCAGAAGGGCCATTGTCATTAGGCGGTCCGGAAGGAGGTTGTTGGGCCCAAGGTGCCCGGGTCGGTGCCATTGGTCCTGGGTTTCTCGATGTGTCGGGTAGTGTAGTTCTGAGAGGCATTCGGGTTGCTGAGGGTGGATTTGCGGAAGAATCTCGTGCTGCTGCTGCCCATGGAGCTGTCGTAGAGCCGGATAATGACGAGCCAGACTGATTTTGGGCCCACGGAGCACGAGTCCCAGTAGAAATGGCTTGGGTTGTTGTTGCATGTGCCTGTTGCTGCTGATGTATTGTAGGTGGAGGAGGTATTGCATTTGGATCTCGATCCCAGCTGAATAGAGATCCAAATGGGAAGTGCTGCACCACGGGAAATTTGGACAGCACTTCGGCACTGTACATCTTGATCATGCCCTATAGTAAAGATATGATAAGAAATTGTCCTCGCTTTGTTTTTTGTTGCACTGACCTTGTTAATCTTCCCCCAGCCATCCTTTATACCCGATATATCATAAAGCATCGGACTATGTTCCCAGAACGGTCCCTTTTTGACATCATATATGAACCCTATGGCGGAGAAATACATATTCACCTTTCGCTCCCTTTGCACAACCTTATCTTTTGTGACATCTGCCGGCGACGGGGCATCAAACAAGGAGCCCTCTACAGGCGTCTCGTCGGATTCGGCAATGGCAGGAGCATACTGTGCCGATCCAAGGATAAATGGAATGAAAGAGTGGTCATCCAAACCCCAAACGCCGTGAGACCCCGCAGGTTCTAAATTATAGGTCTTTATCAAACTTCGAACAAGCTCCAAGTACCTATACCCAGACAAAATCAGCATGAACGCTCGCACCGACAATGGATGCCATACGTACGGTTCGATAACTCCAAGAACAATCCCCCTTTCTTCCACGCCGGGACCAGCCTCTGGAAATGCACCGAGCTTCCAAAGACAGCCCAGAAAGGCCAGAAAGCTAAGTTCATGTCCAGTTCCATAGTCTAGTCGTTGGGCACTGCCAAAACTTCCCAAAAAATAACCCGCCAACTCTGTCCACGACGTCGCCTCTTCCGTGGCATTGCTCTGTGAAGATCCCGAGAGTTCCGGCCCCAAAGCTTCATTGAAAAGGTCTGTGACCCTGCTTTCAACCAGGAAGTACCACTTTCGAAAGCTGATATTCCCGAAACGGCGAGGGCCGGTGTCGGGCGGTGCTTCTTCAATAATGCTTTCGAGGCGGGACAACAGCAGCTGGATTCGGCGCACGGGCTCGGAGAACTCGACTTTGTGAGAGCCGTATTGCCATGACTGGATCTTGCCGTCGGCTGTCTTGCGGGGCAACATGGCTCGATTTAGCTGCAGCAGAAAGACCATGATGTCTCTGTAAGCTTGCGTGGTGAGGAAAGCTGAGACATCCTTGCCCTCGTGGATTTTCTTGCCGGGTTGGACAAAGACGTGATGCGTCTTGTCGATGCGTTGAAGTATCTGAGTAGCCATGACTTCAAATCCCGATACTATCCGATCTGTAGTTGTGTAAGGGCATTCGACGGTTCGGGATGTGTGTTGGAACAAAATAAATGATGTATTGTGATCGCGTGGGGCGGCATGGTTAAGGCTGGTGGGGCTACTGCGGGAACTCGGGGAGCTATGTCTAAGTCTCGAAGCTAAGCTGAGCTGTGATATTTTAGATTCGGCTTCACGGGACCGCCACACGACCAGACGCGTCCTGGCTCGTTTGCTATTTGGTCTTTATACGGGACGGCGACGCCGCTCATGCCTGCACAATGCCGCGCACGTACCTGACAAGACGACGACGGACGAGGCGTAATGGAACGAATCAATCAGTCAACACTCTGAACAATCTACTAGCGGACAGTGACCATGAGGAACCTCAAGTGGAAGATTCGCAAGAAGCCGAAGCCCAGTCACAGGTAGCAGCTCAACCGAGACCATCTAATGATGTTGCAGTGGTGATCGATGGGACGTCAAATTCACCGGCCAAAACACGCGCACAAAATACCAACAGCAAGGACGATTCCGACGAGGACGATGATGATGATGATGACGAGGACGAAGAAGGAGAAGAAGAAGAGGAGGAGGAGGAGAACGAAGACGGAGAAGAAGAAGAAGAAGAAGAAGGAGAAGAAGAAGAAGAAGAAGAAGAAGAGATCCGTGAAAACGAGCACGAGCATAACCCACGAAAGGGTCCTGGCTCTTCGTCTCAGCAAACTAATTCCGCGGCAAGGAGCATTCGACGACGCGCGGCATCACATAATATGGGAAGAATCGCGACTCCAGTACCATCAGAAACGCGTCCAAGAGCCAGATTGATTGACGGATTGAATGGCGGTCCATCTTCACAGGGAAACGAATCTGCGGGCCGGAGACGGAAACGCGCATCAATTGAATACGACCCCCCAACCAGAAGAAGTCGCAGGCGCATACAGTCTCCAGTCAATAACACAAACTCTGCATACAATCACGAAGCTCAGCTATTACGATTTGCGGAATGGGAAGCTACCCTGGTGCCTGGGAGTACGCGTCGCCAGGAAATAGACCTGACTGACGAGAGCATTTATGACGAAGCTACACAACTGATGGATCTAGAACGGGCCTGGAAGGATCTTATCAAGGGCTGTCGGATAATAAGGTCTATAGAGACGGACGAATCGCAAAATTTCAAGGGTATCGAAGATCTCTGCACTCATATACAGGAATCAAACCGCCTTTATAGAAAGATACAACGAGATCGTTCTGCAGAATTAATAACAACTGAGAGTTGGCAACGTGCAACGCAAAGCCTGGAGCCGATCAAGTATGATGCAGAGAATATTCTGTCGAAACTTCGGAAACGCGCAACTCAAGGCAGTCGCAGCACCGACTTTCGCATCAAGGCAGACGCGAGTGATTACGCAGAGCAGATCTGCAAACGCGTCATCACGGACTTGAGCGAGCTCGCCTTGGAATGTTTGAAAGCATATTACTCGGATGAGGAGAAATGGCTGTTGAGCGGTGGCTTCACCGCGGTTATGAATATCCTGGAGATCACCGGGAAACTCAACTATGAGTTGATGACGCTTAAAAAGTCCGAAATGATCAGTGTGCCTCGCGACATATCCCGGCACATACGGATTCCCTTGCGTGTTATCTATGACGAATTGCGAAGATGCGAGCTGGAGGAACGGCGACAACAACGTTGAGTCTCTACTAGTAAGATGTCGTCGTCCTGCTCGGTTATATTTCTCATGTGAGACGGCACCCGATTGATGCCTTTGATACTTTCATAATTTTGTCTGTGATACCCAATGCTATTCATTCTGTCTTTCTGTCATCCTTCTGCCCGATTCTCGTAGCTCCAAGTAATTGTATCTGACACTGATATCGAACCATCGCGCCGGCCGACCAACTGTCGCCCGCTGCCGCTGATTAAAGATCGGCCAGCGCGATGTGACTTGGCTATCGCCAAGTCATCAGGCACAAACGTGTACAATGGCCAATGCGCGGGGCAATTTGATAAGACTGGGAAAGGCATAAGATTATTTACCGTTTCATCTGGCTATCTACTTAATAACCTGCAGAATACTAGCTAACCTCTTACTACAGTACGTGCGCGCCAGTGGCATCCCCCTCCCCCTTAACGCTAAGCTACGCAAGCTAACGGCTTAAGCTAAGCGTCTGTGCGCGACTGCCTGCCACTAGTTCGCCCTCAGCGCTTTCTTGCTGCAGACTCCAAAAGCAGACTTCCTGCGCACTCCTAGCTGTCACAATAATCCAAGCTGACTGCCATTGCCCGCCAAAGGCTGCCAATACTGAGAATCCCTCCGTGGACTGCAGTACAGACAGGTACGTACAGTTCGGCAAACGTGGAACCATCCCCACCAACGGAAAACCATCAACAAACAAAAAAAAAGGAGGGAAGAAACCGCGGCGTCAAGGAGCAGCTTCGAGGTCTATCAACCTGCCAAGACTGCAGGACCTGGGGTTTGGCTTTATGCTTAGCTGCACGTTGTCCCTTGCGTTGATACCCAAGTTGCTGTCTCCATCGAGTGCACGCTGGGCGGCACTTGCAGGGACGATGCGGCAGCTCGTAGATTGCCCGCTCGCCCACCAGGCACATTTACACGTCGCGTTTGCTTATAGCTTTGACAAGTACTAACGTGCTATGATCTCTACAGCTTTCGGAATCTGAAATACTTCCCATAAGTACACGTCTCGGTGATACGCCATCAAAACATGTCTGCTCCTGAGGAACCTGTGGCTACAACAGCTGCCGAAGGCACTGAGCCTGCCGCCGAGGACGTGCCCTCTTCTGCACCCGTGGAAAACCCTCCGCCTCAAACACCAGTAGACGCGGCACTGCTCTCCGGAGAAGAGTCCAAGTCGGAGGCTGTCACCAGCCCAGAAACCGGCAAGGAAAATGCCTCTCCCCTGAAGAAGACGACCACTCCGGGAACCACCAAGCGACCCCTCTCAAGCTCGACGTCAACAAAACGGCCTGTTGGCTCTTCTGCAACGTCGGCTACCAAGCGAACCACAACCACTGGTACCACTTTGAACAAACCGCCGACGCGACCTACAACCACTACAACGTCGACCAGCACAGTCCGCCGACCGCCGAGTGCCAGTACCACCGCAACTCATCGCTCTCGGCCTTCGATAAGCAGCTCAGCGGACGAGAAATCTTCAAAGGTCGCTAGCTCTGGAGATGAGAAGAAGGGCATCTCCAGCGCTGCAAAGCGCATGTCGCTCGCAGGCACTCCGTCTACTCGTGCTCCAACGAAGTCTTCATCTACGGCGGACCGACGGACCAGTGTCATTGGATCTGCAGCTGATAAAAAACCAGCGTCGACAACCACGGCTAGTAGAACGAGCACTGCTTCCAAGACGGCGACTTCGGCGACTCCCGCCGCGCGCACTACTTCCACAGCGGCGCGCACCAGCGTCCGCCCTTCTACGACAGCCTCGGTCAAACCGTCGGCCACCACGACAGATGCAAGAAAGCGACTGAGCACCGTGCCTGATGCCAAGGCTGCAGCCGATGCAGGGAAGCTCGCCGACCTCCAAGAAAAGCTTTCTGAAAGCGAAAACACCATAGCAACTTTGAAGGCGGAGTTGGCGGCTACGCAGGAGAAGATGGCAACATTTTCTCAGTCTGCGGAGGCAGAGTCTTCAAAGGTGGAGACTGCTGTTGAGGCGATTCGCGCGGAGCACGCAGCCAAGATTGATAAGTTGTCTCTTGGCCATGCGAAGGAAATTCAACTGCTGCAAGAGGAACTCGAGGCAGCAGAGACTAAGCATAAGGATTTGGAAGCCAAGTCGGTGCAGGACTTGGAGACGGCAAAACAGTCAGCGGCTGATCAAAATGATGTCCAGACAGCCACTATTTTAGAGGAGTTGAAGGTGGCCCACCAGACTGAGCTCCAGCGCCTTCAGACAGAGCTGGAGAATGAAAAGGCCTCGGCAGCAGAGACTGCGGCCCAAATTACGCGTCTGACGGAGGAGTTGGAGGCGCAAAAGACCGCATTGGAGGCCGCATCGAAAGCCGCACAAGACAACGAGACCGCTGCTGCTGAGAAACATGCTACTGTTGTTGACCAGCTCGAGAGAGAATTGAAAGGTCGGGATCAGGTCGTTGAAAATCTTGAGGGTGAATTGAAGAAACTTTCCGATACCAAGGACAAGGAAATTCAAGCCGAGAAACAGGCAGCGACTGACAAGGCTTCCTTATTGGAAGCCAAGATTTCCGAGTTGGAACAGAAGTTGGTTGAGGCCTCGTCATCTCAACACGACTCCGACAAGATCGGCAAGGAGCTCGTAGAGAAAGACAACGAAATCTCCGAACAAACCGAAGTCATCAAAGCTCTGAAAGCAGAAATCGACGAACACAAGGCCACTACACAATCTCTAAAGGCTGAAATCGAAGCCTTGCAGGCCCAGTTCAGTGGCAATGAATCCCAGACCAAGGAACTTAGCATTTCTCACGAACGTGCTCTGGCAGAGCTCAAGGCACAGCATGACTCGAACACAGCCACAATTACTGCAACCCACGCCCAGGAACTTGCCGAGGCGAAACAAGCTGCAGAGACTGCCAACAAGCAGCTCCAAGCCCAGGTCGATGAATTAGAATCCGCTCGCAAGGAACTTGTGGAAAAGCTTGTAGCCGCTGAAGATGCTCTTGCAGTCGCTAACCTCAAGTCTGAGGAAAGTGCCAGTACCGCTCAGGAAGCTGCTCGACAAGAGATTGAAACGTTGCGAGAAAAGACTACTGCAATGGAGGAGAAGCTGAATGCAGGTGTGGAGAAGATTCAGGCACTTGAGACCGAACTCGCTGTAAAGCAAGACGAGCTCAAAGAGCTGCAGATCAAGTTGCAGGAGGAAATAGCTTCGGCATCAAAATCTGCAGAGGAGCGGGCCCAGGAACACAGCAAGCTTTCAGAAGAGCACGCGCGCGCTATTGAAGCATTAAAAGCAGACCATTCAGCTGAAATTGGAACCCTGTCTTCTTCCCATACCGAAACCCTTAACTCTTTGCAATCTCAATACGACGAACTACTCTCGTCCAAAGGCGCTGTAGAGTCAAGCCACGCCGAGGCACTTGCCGCCCTTCAAAGCCAATTGTCTGCTGCTCAAAAGTCCTCCGCCCAGTCTGCTTCTCTGTCTGAGACTCACCAGGCAGAAATTGATGCTTTGAAGAAAGAATTCGAAGACAAACAGGCTAAACTGGAGGAAGAGTGGCAGGCCTCTCAAGCTTCCAAATCCGCCGAGATTGACTCAGACCATAGCAAGGCGATTGAGGAGCTGCTAACAGCCCATGAAGCTAAGCTAACAAACCTGCGTAACGATCTGGAAGCATCCCACAAGGATAAGCTTGATGCGTTACAAAAGGCCCATGACTCTGCTCTTACCGAGGTTAACGACCAACTAACCAAAGCCAATTTGGCTGCAGCCGACACTTCAGTGGTGGATGGACTAAACGAGCAAGTTGCAGACCTGAAGGCCAAACTTGAGGCTTCTGAAGCCAAACTGGTGGCCGCCGAAGAAAAGTCTTCATCTTCCACCACTGAACTAGCCAAGAAACATGCCGAAGAGCTCTCAGCGGCGCAGCAGGAGAAGAGTGCGCTCGAGAATCAGCATCAAACAGTGACTCTTCAACTGGAAGAGGCCCAAAAGTCATTAGCAGAGTACCAAGCGAGCAAATCGCAACTTGAATCCGTGTCTCAGCAGCTGTCTTCTGTTCAAGATGAGCTAAACGCTCTAAAGAAGACACACGAGCAGACCACTGCCGAATTGGCGTCAGTCACTAAGCACAGTAAGACCGTCGAAGAGCAAATCGCCAAAGGCGAAAAGCAGCTCAACGAGCAAATTGAGAAGAACATGTCACTGTTGACGCAACTCGGTGAGGTTGACTCCAACATCGCCAGCAGCCGAAAGCACATTCGCGAGTTGGAAGCAGAGTTGGAAGCATTGAAGAAATCTTCTTCGCAAGACGCAAAGCCGCAATCCAGCAACCTCCTTGCTAGTCGATGGGCTACGAGTGACGAAGAGACTGAAGACAAGGGTGGTGCAGCTGCGGAAGGTGAGGAACTTGGGTCTTCCATAGAGGGAACGGTGGGACATTCCCGTTGATTGTACCTCTTCGATTTTCTGGCAGAGAGGCTAATGATGTCGTACTGTAGATGGCAAGCATTCAGGAACAGCTTAAACAGATCCGAGCGGCCAGTGACGATTGGTATGATGAACACCGAAGGTACGCGCCTATGCTGCTCGGCTCATGGTAAACTACATGACTGACTGTCTACAGAATTGTTGGTGAGCTCGTGCAGGCTTCTCGTGGCACAACGCCCGATCCTACCTCCAAAGACCCTACAGACAAGTCACCGACCGCATCAACCAGTCAACTCACACCCACCGATCTGCCAGTAGGGGAAACAGCATAAACATACAACAAAAATGATTCCTGCCAGCACCTATAAATCCTATGACTGATAATTTACTGTCACACTGATGGTGAGAGGCAGGAAAGCTGTATATAAAAAAAATGTTACTTAGTGCCTAACCCCCTTGTCTTCTGGATACCCCCATCTGTCTGTTTCTTTTCGTTTCAAATTTCCCTTTGTCTGCGCCTTTACACAGGTGCTTATTAATTTGTTACGTTTTTACTATTTGTAATCCGGTGACTTCAACTTGTTCGTCGTGTTTCTATACCATCTCCAATCGAATCTTCTATCGAACAATAACTGTTCTGAAACCTAACGTTAGGAAAGGATCTCTGTTCAAGGCTGTCTTATATACATCTCAGACCTATCTCATAAGTAAATACTAGCATACTAATCTTCACCAAGTCTCGTCAGACAAAGACGCTGGATCCTAATCAAAAACAATCTTCTTTCCTTGAAAAGAGGCCTGAGCTTTCTGCTCCTTGGCCTTGCGTGCAGCTTCCCACGAAGGATGCAGCGGCGCTGCAGCTGCACTGTTAGCTGGTTTCTGCGATGATCTTGACGACGCCACAGGTATTGAGTTCTGCCCCGTGCCCTTGGACTGATTCCCATCGCGGCGCTGGGCCCATCTCGGTTTCGAGTCCTGGTCGTCCGTTGCACCGCGGCGAGCATCCCAGCCGCTGTTTTTGTTGTTTCCTTTTCGTTTGTCGTTCTGGTGCTGCTGTTGTTGTATATGATTGGCTTTTGCGCCGTATTTTTTCTCCCAGAGCGCCCGTCGGGCTTGCTGGCCCATTCGGTTTTTGCGCTGTGGTTTGACTGATGCTGCTGCTGCCTCGGCGTCGTCGTCTCCGCCAGACTCGGAGCCAGACCAGTAGCCGCCCATCATTAGCGAGGGGAGGAATGTGGTGTCTTTGGGAGGCTTGGTGGCGTCGAGGCTCTTGCTTGGTTTCGTCGTTGTCGTGGTAGTCGTTTTTGTGCGGGTTTTTGTCTCTGGCTCTGGCGAAAGTGACTCGGATGGAAGGCGGGATATTGATGCTGAGGACGAGGAAGAGGAAATGGACATGTCATCTGCGAGGTTGTAGTGACTGGTGGGTTCGTTGGAGGATTCTTCTGAATCGGATGCGTCCGAGGCTGGGGCAAGGCGGGAGTTGAATTGGGAGAGGTCAATGTCGAGGCCGAGGTTGTCATCATCGCCGTCATCAGAGTTTTCTTCCTCTTTCTCTTCCGCAACATCGTTCATTTCCTCGTCGCTGTCTGAGGTCGCATCTGAGTTCGCTTTCGAGGCAACCCGCCTCTGCTCCGCCGGCAGAGCGGGCTTGTCGGTTTCTCTTTTCTTCTCTTCGTCCTGCTGCTTCCTGTCTTGTTTCGCTGGCTGTTGCTTTTTTGCAATCTCGTCAATACCCAATATACTTCGAATGCCAGTCAGGATGTCAGGAAGCACGTTTTGCACTGGATTCGATTTGTACAGTCGCGCCGTGACATTGGCCTCTGCGGGGTCGCGTGGACCAGTCGTATATGAAGTGCTTTTTATAGACTTTTCCAGCCGAGCGAATTCAGGAATTTCAGAGATGCGCTTCGTCTTGGTCAATTGTTTGTACAAGTATCGTTCGGCCGTTTCCTCCAAGTCGAGGGCCTGTATGCAGCGATTCAATGTCAGTACGTAACGTACGTCAGTATCTTCGGCTTGGCAACTTCAATCGCACCTTCAAAACTTGCACTTCCTTCTCCAACCGCGCCGATGCCGTGGCGTCGTTCTCCTGCTTCGCCGTCTTCTGCCGTCTGCCCAGTTTCTGCCTTTCGAATCCGCGCGCTGTCTTCAAAGCGCGGAATAGCTGCTGTCTGCCATGCTCAAATTTGTGGCGTACTCGGGCTGCTTTGACCTCATTAACACGGTCGTCGCTTTCCAGCTCGGAGAGTTTCCGTTTTGGCATTTTGCGCGTGTGAACGTGTTTGCGCTGCTGGGTGTATGCGATTGCTTCGGTGATGGATGATCAGAGATGGAAAATTTTAGTGGGGAAATTGAGCAATCGCCCGGCTGCTCTGCTGTGATTGGCTGCTTTTGTCTTTAGGGCTCGCTCGTCATGAGAATGAAGTGCAATTCAACGATTCTATCGTGCAACTGTGAGAAAGATGAGATCTGACATTAACCTCTTGGATTATTCTATTACCAGCTCAGAACCTTTAAGTTAGCCGCATTTGGTGGGTTTTGGATAGCCATAATTGCAGAGTTAGCAGTGACAAAATATACAATCAAACACATATTTAATCTAGCATCGCACAACGTGCGTAACGGTGGCAGGCTCTAGGTTGGCAAAGAATGTAATTCATAGCATCTAACTATGATTTTACAGATCTAACATTGAAGCTTATAACTAGGCATGACTTCGCTGACTGCACCGTTCTAAAGCGTCTCTCCTGGCTGACCTGAGGTTGTGCCTTCCGGCCGTCGCCCCAGCAACATCAAAAATACAGCAGAATTCCATTTCGGCTTCATCTCAGAAGTTTGGTCACAGCCAACCTTTCTGCCCATCATTTTATTGTTCATAACCCCCTTGTCACACGGCCATACCAATTGGGGAGCTTAGCGGCGAGGAAGAAAAGCAAAGCATGGCAGCAGTCGCACTCGAGGCTCGTCTTGAGCGCATGTCGATCTACGATGAAAACGATGTACATCCCAAGACAAAGCTACGACATAAAACCAATGTAAGTGCTCTTTAAAATACTTGGGATATTTATCTGGACAAAACAAATGACCGTCTGTAGCTTGCAAACACCGCCACCAGTGCCACGCATCCAAAGCACAGTGAATCAAAGCAGGAACATGCAGTTGCCCAACCTACCAGCTTGCAATTATCCCAGTCAAGAGACAGCCAGTCTGTTGTTCGCGTGCGGAAACCTCTCTCTATAATTTCCAATTCAGCAGTCAAGACAGAGAAACATCATGTTGCCGATGTCAAGCAGCAAAATACAGTTACAGTTCCCGTTACGTTGGCCTCTCAAGTAAAAGAAGTGCAACCCCTTTCTCGAACACAAAAGGTTGTCCACACTATTCCCCCGCTAACATCTAATGCAGAGACAGAGGAGCAAAGGCGGTCTCTCACCATTATCAAACAACCCACCATCAAGCAGTTCCATCTGAGCATGTTCGAGATCGGCCGGGCCTTGGGTAAGGGGAAGTTTGGACGAGTCTATCTCGCACGGGAACGCAATTCTGGGTTTATTTGTGCGTTAAAGGTGCTCCACAAGAATGAAATCCAAGAAGGGCAGGTAGAAAAGCAGGTGGTTCGAGAAATCGAGATCCAAAGTAATTTGCGCCACCCAAATGTTCTACGGCTATACGGGCACTTTTATGACAAAAAGAGAATATTCTTAATTCTCGAATACGCCAGTAAAGGGGAGTTATACAAGCACTTGCAAAAAGCGAATCGGTTCCCAGAATCAAAGGCAGCAATATACATCGCACAAATGACCAGTGCTCTGCAGTACCTTCATCGCAAAAGCGTCATCCATCGTGATATCAAGCCTGAGAATATTCTTCTTGGTAGTTATGGAGAGCTCAAGATGTCTGATTTTGGTTGGAGTGTCCATGCACCAAGTGGTCGGCGCTTGACCAAGTGTGGAACACTGGACTACTTGCCGCCTGAAATGGTCGATCCGAGACGAAGTGGGCGGCCATACGACGAGAAAATTGATTTGTGGTCACTGGGAGTATTGATGTATGAGCTTTTGACTGGAAGGGCGCCTTTTGAGGATACTCCTTCTTTGACACAGAAGAGAATTGCAAGGGGAGACATGAAGGTTCCTTCATTCGTCAGCCCTGAAGCTACAGATCTCATCAAAAAGGTGAGTATACGAATGTCCTTATCCACTGTTGAAACGAATTTGATGCTGACGCTAGTCAAGTTACTCGTTCTCGATCCTGAACAACGACTCCCTTTGGAACAAGTCCAACAGCACCCGTGGATTGTCAAACACTGCCTTGCAAATTGCGAGAGACCCATGAAGAAAGAGCAACCAAATCGATGAAATCAAATAGTCATAGCCAAGGGTAGGCACTTTGATAATCTACGGATGCAACCATGCGTGCCGTTGGCATCATCTCCATTGCCAGGATCAGAGAAACAAAAGCACGTCAAAGCATTGACAATGGCTTCTAAGCTATTCGACCACTGAAATAGATTGAGCGTGTTGGTGGAGTTAGACTCAAAACAACAGCTTTAAAGCCTATACTCGCAAGGGAGATTCGTCTCAAACATAGCTCGTCACCGCTTCCTTTCTCCTCACAGGCCTTTGTTCGCCTCAGAATGGGCAATCAAAAGTTATGCATGTGAGCGCCAGCGAGTGATCGCTAAAAAGAATAGCGTAAAGTCAAGCAACATCCATCGTTCGCCGAGTTAGTTTTTACAACTATAGATTCGGTGTGGGTAAGCCGATGCCTTGACTACCGGTGTCAATGAACTTAGCATCACGAGGAGTACCGCCAGACAATCGTCGAGAACTCTGCACGTTTGCAAAGTGGGACTTCAGTGATGAAAAGCACCTAAATCTCCGGATCCTCCCGTAGGAAGTGTTATGGAACGAAGAAAGGATATGCCGAAACGTGGTGAGCAAGCATGTGCTACGGGCTGAGATAGAATAGGCACCAAAGTTTCCCCGTCAACTAGGTCTTTTGTATAATATCGTGAATTGTTATCTTTAACGATGTAGCTCAGAATATCTCCTAGCCATCCTCCCTGGATAGGGAGGATGCTGTCGTATACCGACAGGGGTTAATGCGGGGTCAGCAAGCTCAATGTGGATGTAACCAGTCAGCGAAACAACAAACTGCCCCTCAAAAGCACCAGCCTCAATTTGATTTTCTCTGCTTTACGAGTGTGACAGACATAGTTTGTGCATATTTCGGGCCTGTCTACCTTCAGTGCTCTCCCTAACAATAGTCAATGCGGAGGGATAATTAGGCCAACGGACAGAGACCATGAGCGGGATCGACACTGACATTCTCTTGCTTCATTGACGTTTAGGGAAGCTTCCACTATACCTAATCCGCGTTAATTCGTAAGATGTGCATACGATTCTGTTGTCGTATGACCAACAACCTCGGCCGTTCATATGATTGATCTGACTAAGACCCGCGGGACGGCCGGCTTACTAACTAGGATGCCGTGCGGCTGACATGTAAATAAAGAGTAGATCCATTGCTCGTTTTCGATATCATGGTCTTCTTAATACAAAGCTCGTCGAGGAGATCAGAAAACACACGTTTAAATTTGAGCTCGTCTGTGTCGGTGTCTGCTGTGAACGTCGTCAAACTGTCAACTACCCTACCGATCTAACCAATTATGGGCCTCTCGAAATACCTTCTCGCTTTCCTTTTCCCACTCTTCTCCGCCTTTGCAAGTGTTGCAATCTTCTCCTTCTCCGACAAAAATGGCTCATTGGCCGTGGTGGAAGGACTTGTTAAAGAGCGTATTTTTCCCTTTGCCGGTGGTCGCGAGACCCTAAGAACTACCTACACAGGCATCGAAGCCATTGATCGTACTCTGACCATCTTGACTGTGTTCTTCACCCCCGTCGTCGATGGAAGCAATGTTTCTCTTACGCTCCATTCGTACGCTTTCAGCGGCTTGTTCGGTGCGTCGTGGGTTTTGGTTCTACTGGAATCGTATCGAGCCGGGAGCTCCCGGAAGTTCTTGTTGTGAGTATTGTTTAATCGCAATATAGAGTATGGGCATAAATATTAACAATCGTCTAGTCCGTCGATCTTCGGTATTGCTGCTCAATTGTTCACCTATGCCGTGTCTGCTCCCCTCTTTTTTGCCCTGCAGCTGTTAGTATCCGATGTATCATTCCAGCCAACTGCCAAGAACATCGCGGTGCCTATTGCAATCGTAAAAGCGCTTCCTGTAGCTTTGCTATTGACCTATACTGCACCTACCTTGGCAATGATGCTGCCATCTCCAGGAATAGTGACACTGGATCAGAAGCAGCTTTTGATTGCCCTCTGGCATCCGTGGCCAGCATACCTGTCCTTCGCGCTGACCATTGTGTCCCTTTTATCATCAAACAAGAACAACTCCCCAACCAAGCTGCGGGCTTCGCTACGCGCAACATACACATTTGCCTTGATCCATGGGGCCATTGGCCATATCACCTCCTGGACAATCTCACTCTACAGCGTTGCAAAGCCCGCCTTTTTCAACAGCGAAGTGCTACATTCATTACACCCAAGCCAAGTATTCGGACTCACCAGCCCGTTCTCGGATTTCCGTGTTAGCTCCCTCAGCGAAGGAATTCATATTTTCTTGCAGTGGGATAGTCTTATCGGGTCATCTTCCATTCTCCTATGGGCTGCCATTGTCAATGTGTTGGCTCAACGCAAGGTTCAGGGAGGACAAGTGGCGTGGCCCAGCTTTCTATTCAAGATTGCTTATTCGCTGGTGTTTACGGGTCCGATTGGAACGGCTGTCAGGCTGGTGTGGGATAGGGATGAGTTGGTGCTGGAAGAAGAGCTTTTGAAGAGTGCCTCTAAGAAGGCTATTTAGATAGGGCGTTCTGCCTATACAGAGTAATTGACGTTTGAGGCCTCGATATTGAGGGCTTAGTCGCGTCTACGAAGTACTCTGTTTGTACGTGATTTTACATGTTGGCCGGCGATAATCATGAAAAAAGACATGTACTTGATTTTCTCTTTTCTATGTCCCTCCATTCGAAGAGTAGATAATTATTCCACGAGTCTCTATATACAAAGTAGACATGACAATTGAATAAGGAAAAATGAAATGATAGCGTTACAGATTCTGGTAGCCTATTTTTTCTCCTCGGGCTTCTTCTCCTCCGGCTTGGGAGTGGGTAGTTTGAACTGCGATTCATAGATTAGTGTTGCTATATTGAGTATCAACTTATCATACAAGTAACTTACCGAATCAGGGGTACGATCAGTTCCACTTCCGATTTGCTCCCAGGAAGAGCTACCGCCTTCAAAGTTACGGAATGCCTGTGTAAGTTCCAGAGGCTCATAGACAATACGTTTCTTCTCCTCATCGTAGCGGATCTCGGTGTATCCGGTCAGTGGGAAATCCTTTCGCAGAGGATGCCCGTCAAAGCCGTAGTCGGTCATGATACGGCGAAGATCAGGGTGGCCGGAGAAGAAAACGCCAAACATGTCGTAGACCTCACGCTCGTACCACAAAGCACCGTCGTAGAGACTGGTCAAACTGGGGACAGGCTCGGCCTCATCGGCATAGGTCTTGACGCGGATGCGGGAGTTGTGGCGCACGCTGAGCAAGTTGTAGACCACCTCGAATCGCTGATCCCGCGTAGGGTAGTCGACAGCCGTGATGTCCGAGATTTGCGTGTACTCAGCAGCGGTGTGGTACTTCAGGAACTTGACGACTGGGAGGAGACCGGACGGCGGGACGTAGATGGTGAGTTCATCCTTCCAGACAGAGAATTGTTGGACGTATTTCGGCAGGCACGAGATGATATATTGGCCGTATTTGTGCAGGGCGTCCGCCTGGTCCTTGTGCTTGTCGGCTGGGTTGACCACCGGCGCACGAAGCTCTCCCTGGGCTGTATGGCACTTGCTGTTAGAAATATACCGTTAAAGAACCCAGAAATACCGTGCAAACTGCTCAATGGTTACTCACGAGGTCGTGACGCCTGTCTCATGTTCGGGACAGGGTCTTCCGTTTCAACCAACCGGAGTTGAGTTGAGGAGAAGGCGCGGACACGAATTGCCGACCTAGAGGCGGAAGCGAGAGAGCGGTTGCTCCCCAGCCGCAGTAAAGAGCGTGCTGCCGCCATCGTGATGAGGCAATGGGTGACAAACTTGCGGGTGACGCTGAAGCTGAAGTTGGCGGCGAGCAGCGATGGAGTTGCGTTGCGATGCTGAAGCGAGCCGCGGAAAGCGCATCACATGACCGCTTACCTCAGCAGACGCTCACGTGAGGACGACCCTCCGCCGCGCGACGCCGCCAAGCCAAGACCTGCAAAGAACGAGCCACTCACTGCCAGCGCGGCAAACCAAGATTGGCTTCCTTCTCTCTTCTTCTTGGGTTCTTTTCACGAACTTAGCCACCACCAGCACCTCCTCCTCCTCCTTCACCCTGCACCCCCGACGTGTTTCTTGCAACACGAACCTCTCATTCATTTCTTTTCTGGATTTTTCCTGCCTATCTTTTTTCTCGTCTTTCAAAGAGCCTTTTTACGTCTGTTTCCCGCCACGGCTTCCTCCAAGAATCTCGGTGCGACACCGTCTTTCATCGTAATTCACAGCATCGCCCACAATGTCAAATCGCAATCAAATCGACTCTGTCATCGATGATGACGACGAGTTCTGGTGAGTTTAATTTTTCAAATCACTTTTTAATCGGGGAGATCTTGATCTAACCTGCCGCTTTCTGAACAGCCCACTCTGCATCGAGGAGTTTGATCTTTCAGACAAGAACTTCAAACCGTGTCCTTGCGGCTATCAAGTACGTCCTTTGCCACCTATTCCAGCACAAGCACTCGTTGTTTCACGCTGCACCTGCTCTCTCCTTTCCTTTCTTGCCAGTTATATTATAACGAATACAGGAGAGAAACCTGAATTGCGCGCTGACAGTGTGTTTCCTCTAGATCTGTCAGTTTTGCTACAACAATATCAAAACTCATAGCGAAGAAGGTCGATGTCCAAACTGTAGACGTGTCTACGATGAGAGCACAATCCAATACAAGGTGCCTGATGCAGACGAGTAAGTGGATCGCAGACTAAATGCTGAAGCCCAACATTGTATTGACGCCCTTGACTCTGAAGATTCAAAGCCGATTTGGCATTAAAGCATCGCAAAGCCGCCGCCGCCAAAAAGAAGGAAGTGGAGAAGCGTGAAATCGAAGCTTCCAGTCGAAAGAACCTTGCTGGCGTACGGGTTGTTCAGAAGAATCTGGTCTATGTTATCGGCTTAAATCCAACGATACGAGACGAGGGACAACTGCTACAGACATTACGAGGCCCGGAGTATTTTGGGCAATATGGCGAGATTGACAAGATCGTTGTCAGCAAGGCGAAGCCTGGTGGTAACCCCAACCAAGGTATCGGAGTGTATGTGACATTCGCACGAAAAATCGATGCAGCTACCTGTATTGCAGCTGTGGATGGATCACAGAATGCGGATCGTCTTCTTAGGTGAGTTTTACCATGGACCACACTGTTTCGGACGCCACGTAGCTAATCATGGCGTACAGAGCTCAATATGGAACGACTAAATACTGCTCATCTTTCCTTCGAAACGAACAATGCAATAACCGAAATTGCACCTTCCTACACGAGACCGGTGACGACAGTGAGAGCTATAGTAGACAAGATCTGTCGTCGATGAATACCGCACAAAGGCATGGGTATCAAAACGGCGCGGGTTTCGCAGCAAATCGACCGTTCGCTCAGCCCTTGCAAGCCCAACCAATGCGGCGACAGGGAAGCAAAGATGAATCCACAAAGTCGTTACCAGATGGCCCTGCTCTTCCGTCCTCTGCGAGTTGGGCGAACAAGGATGCTCCGATAAATCGTGCCAGACGACTTAGCACGACCGGTAGTCGATCATCCCCAAGTCCTAAACCAGCAACTCTTCCTATTGCTAAGAATGAGGAAGTCAAAAAGCCCACCGTCTCTACCAACGACTCGCGACGGTCTACCCCGGCTCCCGCTCAACCTCAAGTTAATACTCAAGCTCCGCCTCCAACACAACCGGCGTCAGCGAAAGACGTCCTTTTGGAATCTTTGTTGAACGCCGTTAACTCCCCAGGTTTTCGATTTGTGTTCTCGACCGAGGGGCTATCAGATGACGATCTGAAATACATCGAAAACGGGCCTTCCTTCATTGATCCTTTCGGTGGAGCGAAGCGCCGAGCAATGCGTGAAAAGGTTGAGCAGGAACGCGCGAAACAGGAGGCTGAGACTCAATCTTTATTGCAATCTGCAGCAGAGGTTGAGGAGAACCGCGAAAGTGGTAGTTTACAGCTTGGAGGTGAACCGGATGATGTGCGTCCATCACGAGGTGCAGTTTCTCACAGTCGTGATACTCACGGAGCCATCCAACCCCCTTCTCAACATGGCACCAACAGCAATTCAGCCGTCGGCTCTCCAGCGTCCATTACACAGCCATTTCAAAATTTGAACATGAATACCAGAAGTTTGACACCACTGCAGCAGCAGCAGCTTATGTTATTGAAATCCGGATCCGGCCAACAAGGCGGTTTGATAGACTCCCTTCCTGCTTATGATCAGAACTCCCAAACCCGTCCTGGTCTGTTCCAAGGATCTCTAAGCCAAGCAGGGGTAGGTTCAAGGACTGAAGTGCTCTCATTGATACTTTGCTAATAAATTCCAGCAGCACACTTCGAATACTCGACTTCTTGGCCAGCAAAACCTCATGCAGTCCGGAAATGCCACTCATGGGACAGCCCCAGCTCCGCAGCAACAATTCTACACCAGCAGCGTCCAAGGGCCTCCACCAGGCCTCAAAACAGCAGGAACTCCACCCATCAGTGGTGGTGGCATGTTTGCACAGGGTCATGGATTCACATCAAATACCGCCAGTCTAGGACTCGGCGGAAATGTTGGCAAGCAAGAGGCGAATCCAGATTTTATGCGCGAGTTGCTTCGGGGTCGCAATGTTACAGCTGGTACGGGTGGATTGCAGGGTCACGAATCTGCTAAGCGTGAGTTCTTACTTCCCTTCCTCCAACAGCACCATACCCCCCCTCCCCTGACTCCCGCTACTGGCCTTCTCAACGCGTTCTATGGCTCCCAGACCGGCGCTTTTGCCGATTTTGGACCACAGAAGCAGAAGAAGAGGGGGAAGAAGCACAGACACGCTAACACTTCCTCCGGTGGAGGCGGTGTAGTAGATCTTGCGGACCCGAGCATTCTGCAGGCGAGGATGCACCAAGCCGGTGTTGGAACGACTGGACAAGTACTGTACGGAAGTCAGGGGCAAGGTGGGTACAATCCCTCTATGATGTACGGAACCGGATTCAATCGGTGGTGATTATTATCATATATTGCTTTGTTCTTGAAGATATCTGCCTGCCATCGTTTCGTTTCTCTCATCTGCCACAAGCTTATTTTCTTCTGCATTGCATGACAAATATCCCTCTATGCATGACCTTTTCTCATTTATCATGACACGAACTGTTTTTTCCTTTTTTTCCTCCATTTTTCTGCTGCTTGATTTCCCCTTGCTATTATGTATCCCAGCATCATGTTCTCTGCTGCAATTGGCATTTTTCGAAATTCCTTTGGAAAAATATTTGGCCCGGGTGTGCCAACGGCGTTTTACTTGGGATCCATGATCCTCTCACCTTGACTGTGTGGTGTTTTGAGTTGGCTTCACTGCTATTTCCATTGGTGGCTTGCATGTTCTGAGTTTCTTCTACTCAAGCCAGCACGCACTGGCTTCTTTTCAGCATTTTGCCATTCCGAAGTGCTGCTGATTTAAGGTGGTTATGTACGTTAACAATTCCCTGTCCTGTCTTGTACCCAAGACATGCCAATATGCTGAAACCAAATTCTCACAAATAATGCCCTTAGCCACTCTCTTGTTCGCCCTGGGCCGAGTATTCACATAATTGGGCCAAAGAATCCCTGTAACAGTCTTATCGTTGTATCGTATACTGTGCGCACTTTTTGTTTTCATTTCCCCCGAAGTCGATGGCAGCTGATATTTTCTCGCGCATAACCATACTCTTTTCACCATTTCAAAACTGAAGACACTAACTGCCTATAGTCGCCGATGAAGATTTCCCCCCTCTGTCTAGCGGGATCAAGGGCAAACTAGAAAGTGTATTCCCCTCTACTCTCCGCTCGGAATCCCAGAACAATTCTCGTTCCGGAACACCATCTCTTCCGCCTGGGCTTCCACTCCCACATGGCCATCCAGCGGCGGCCTTTTTTCAGGACACGCAGAGTCCCGAGTCCGCTAGCAGCATACCAGCTCCTCCAGGACTTCCAGCTTCGCGGCGTGGGACCCCTATGCAAAAGTCACTGGATGGTTTGTCACGACGCCAAACTCCAGCCCAAGATGTCTCTGAAACCATCGATATGGAGAAACCTCGCAACTTTGGAGATATTTCTCTAGGTTCTCCAATGCCAAGATCAGCCCGAAAGGCCAATGTTGGAAACCAAGCAGAACCTCCCGCGAACGACAAAGAATTATCAGGGTCTGATTCTGCAAAGGGTATCCAAAAAAAGATGAAACCTATCAGACTCGATTTAGCCACGCCGTCCGAGGAAATGGTATCGCACATGTCGCCGACAAAGGAAGCGATCACTTCTCATAGTGTGACAACCACGCGACCACCGTCAACAGCTACAGCCAACTCGAGACCTGGCACACCTTTGACAGGAGTATCGCGAAATTCTGATTCTTCTGGCGCCCGCCAACCAAGAGTTCTTCGAGTGGTAGAAACGCCGAAGACGGAGACGCCGGCAGCAGCATCAACCACCCAGCCCAAGGTACGCTCGAGGAGAGCCAGTCTTTCTCCGTCAAGACGACCTTCGACCCCTGGTGATGTGGGGTCTGACTACGACCTGACAACCTCTGCATCGGTTTCGCGGGCAAACTCTCCCCCTCCTACTAAAATAGGTACTGCACCTGTTCGTGCCATGACAAAAAATCAGGCAAAGAAAGAACGAAGATTAAAGGCAAAGCAGGCAGAAGAAGCCATCAAAGAGGAAACAGCGGCCACGACTTCGGAGGAACCTGTTCAAGCGCCGATTCTAGGACGTAAGCGCAAGACTAAAAAGCCACCAGCTGAGCCGTCCACCACTTCGAGGGCACCTTCTGACATGGAAAGTTCTACTGCACCGAAGAAAGAAGTCAAAGAGGAACCGGAAAGTCAGAAGCCCAAGCTTTCCGAGAAGGTTACCGGCGCTAGCAAGCCTACAGTGGATGAGAATGCCACAAAAGTGCCACTTAGTGAACCCTGGAGAGCCAACAACACAATTGCGCAGCTGGTCAGAGATGCGGAGCTTACTGGAACTCCAATCAAGGATATGTTCTTGGAGCGAACAGCGCCTCTTTATGTGCTGCTTGCACAGATGCACACCTCTGCTCAGCTTGACCTCACCAATCATCCGCTGTTTAATCCTGTGCCTCTTAACCAGCGCACTGACATGAAGTGTTCCGCCGATGATTACGACAATCTGAGGCAGCCGATTGACCTGACAGAGGATCACAAGAAGACTCTACTTAGCGGCCAACCAGTCCGAATCCACCCTGACTCCGACTCGTTCAAGGATCGTTGCTTAATTACCCCCAAAGGCCGAATCCTCCGCCACCTTTCAGCTGAAGAAGAGGACCGATATCTTGAATTGGAAAGCCATTGCGAACCCGGCACTTGGAATGAATACCCCACAATGTCCGTTCCTGGAACCGATGCTACTAATCTCAATGGAGGATTGGATTCTCTGTTCCTGAATCCCGGAAGATTCAATATTCGCTGGGTAGCCGAACCCTCGAGTCCTGGCCTCTCACTCGCCACTGCAGGGGCGGTCGTAACCGCCGAAGACCAATTTGCCTTAGACCCCCCATCGGAAACCTCCCCACCGAACGTGCTATCGATGATGGAAGCCGACGCAAATCGAAGCTATACCGGCACCTTACGAGACGGCCACGCTGATCCGGCAGCCCGGTCATTCACAAGTGGCGTGCAACGCAGCGTGGATGGCAAAGGAGCAGCTGTGTTTGGCGACATCGCAGAGCTGGACAATGTATTTGGAATGTCGAACAAAGAGCTGCGTACTTATATTGAACAGTCACAGCGCGAGTTCGAAAGCTCGCGCAAGGAGTTTGATGGATTGGATAAGAAGTTGGCAGCGCTGGTCAAGCGAAACAAGAAACTTGCTCAGCAGGCGCTTGGTGCAGTGGTGGAGGTCGGCAAGTAGAAGAGTTCAGGAAGTGCCTACAATGATACCCAGATCGCATTACTGTGAAGTATGTTTTATTTTTAGGGATGTTTATTTCTCGCAATTAGCGTTTTGTCCATTCGGTCATTGAGTGACCTGGGAATGATTTGTTCTGTTTAGAGGTTTGCTTTTATTATGTATTGATAATGATAAATCATTTACTTTCCGGTTCTGTGTCTTCTATCTCAGGAAATCTCTACGCACATCTGGATAGTTTACAATTTGTTGTAAGATAACTTCACACCGCTGAAGACAAAACCTGCAGCGGAAACCGTCGGTAAAGCGCGGCGTTTATCAGTTGAATACAGCGCTAGCTTGTTATAGGACTAGCGTGTTCATAGCTGTTACAACTTTACCAGTTGCTTTACACAATCTCTGCTGATGCTGCAAGACTGTCTATGAATACTTCCTCTTCGAGCTTATAGATGGCGGTACTTTGAGTAATTTTTAAAGACGGCTTCCGCGAGGAGTCTTGTGTTCTGCTTCGTTTAGATAAAATGTCATCATGTATAGATATGTTACTGGCAAATGCAATAATACTGCTCTAGTACAAACAAGGCTAGACCTGTTATCTTATCAGGAAGCCGACGCCAACCGAGCGTTCCCGCGGGACGTTCTTACCTGCTTTCAACACTGAAAGAATCAACGCTTTTTCTTTCCCGCTCAAAGAGACAGAAGAAAAACATTGCATTTCCACGTTCAATGAACAGTATCCTGCTCGCTTATTATTGATCTTGTACATGAGCAGCTGAGCCATACGTATACCGTCACAATGGCCTCCTCCCTCGTCGGCCGGTGTGCCATCCGTTTAGCCTGTCGGCAACCGAGGCTGAGACCTAGCATTGGAGCGCGATGGAACAGTTCAAGCTCAAGCTCAGGCTCTATTTCACAGCGGCCAGGGTCAGATACGTAAGTTATCCGTCTAGAGGAATGGAGCCGCAAAGAAACTGTGGACTAAATCAACTAATGCGTTGTCTATGGCAGCGTCCGATTCCCCGGTGCTGTAAACAGCAAGTTCACGTCAGAGATGGCTTTCTCACGACCGTCGACCTCACCCACGATGCCTACATATCGTGTCATGGATTCCGATGGTGTCATTGTCGACAAGCAGCATGAGCCGACGGACGTGTCTGACGAGGAGGCGTTGACCTGGTACAAAAATATGGTGACTGGTAAGTTCATATATCAACTAGGAACTAGACCAGCGCTAACGCTTCATTCTTCAAACGAACAGTTAATATAATGGATGTTATCATGTTTGAAGCACAAAGACAAGGTCGCTTGAGTTTCTACATGGTACGGACTTTCCACGCATTGACAGCCCAATTTGTGGTTTTTATACGCAGCGGATAGAAGACTAATCCTTGACCTGTCTATGTATAGGTTTCCGCAGGCGAAGAAGGCATCGCTGTCGGATCAGCTTCTGCTTTGACGGACGACGATGTCATATTCTGTCAATATCGAGAAAGCGGCGTCTTTGCACAACGCGGAATGACAATAAAACGATTCATGGCTCAGTTGTTTTCAAATAAAAACGATTGTGGACGGGGCCGTAATATGCCTGTTCATTATGGACTTCAACGGCCGCGCATTGTAAGTTGAAGTGCTATTATCACCTGTTCACTTGCTTCTGTTGCCTTTTTAGCGTCGACGGAGTTGCTGACTTTGATTCATTTATAGTTCACAATATCCTCTCCATTGGCCACGCAGCTCCCGCAAGCCGCTGGTGCTGCATACGCTTTGAAAATGCAAGCCATGCAGAACCCAAATAGTCCCGCAGGAGTTGTTGCATGCTACTTTGGAGAAGGAGCGGCTAGTGAAGGTGACTTTCATGCTGCCTTGAACATGGCGGCTACTCGGTCTTGTCCAATCGTTTTTATCTGCCGAAACAACGGCTTTGCCATCTCTACACCTACTCTGGAGCAGTACCGCGGTGACGGTATCGCTAGCCGAGGTATTGGGTACGGAATCGATACGATCCGAGTGGATGGCAATGACATCTTTGCCGTTCGCGAGGCAACCAAAGAAGCTCGGCGTATGGCTCTTGAAGATGGCGGTAGACCCATTCTGATTGAGGCTATGAGTTACCGTGTCTCTCACCACAGTACCAGCGACGACAGCTTTGCGTATAGAGCTCGCGTTGAGGTCGAAGATTGGAAACGTCGCGACAACCCCATCATCCGCCTGCGAAAATGGCTTGAGAATAAAGGGAAGTGGAGCGAAGAGCAGGAGCAGGAGCTTCGAACAGAGCTGCGCGCTGCAATCCTCAAGGAGTTCAATGCTGGCGAGCGAGAAAAGAAGCCGCCATTGAAGCACATGTTCACAGACGTTTATGAGAGTCTCACAGAGGAACAAGAGGTTCAACGCGAGGAATTGAGGAAACACCTGCAAAAATACCCGGCTGAATACAACATTAACGACTATGAAGGTGGCATCAATGGGTTATAGATCATGGTATCATACTACCTGCAATTTAGGAGTTACGTCGTAATTATGTACATAGAAATGGACTACTTGATTTTTTTTTTTTTTGAAATACTTGTCTGATAAAATTGGCAAAGCCAGGGTGCTCATTTTACCCGGAGGATATCCGGACTTGTTTGCTTATTTTCCGGAGGACGAAATGAATGGATGGAGTCACTGACGCAACAACCCCGCAGCTTGACAATCCCAGCTCTCCAACGCACTCGGGCGAATTCAATCAATTTCACCGAGGACTTGATATCACCCCTAGGATCTGCTGTTGCTGCAGTCCTGTGTTGCTCAAATCGGCTGTATCCGGTTTACCCCTCTCGACGAGAAGCGTGGAATTGCCCATTGGGGCAGGTTTCCATGCTTTTCAAATATGCGCTTTGCAATGTAACGTTACCAGCTGGTAGCTGTGATGCCCGAGCCCGATGGAGTGTTTATGTCGATCATCTGTGCTGCATATGGGGCTTGCGGAATGGAGAGCTGCGGGGAGAGAATGCTTAAAATTTGAACGGTCATCCTTGGGTAAGTACTTACTGAAGGAAATTCTGCGACTTTAGAATTGAAAAGCTTACTTAGTCAAACGAGGTGCTTGTATTGGCTCCTGCTAGTTATTAGACATCAGCACAACAATCGCTACTACATTCAATTGCTCTGGTGCTGCTGAGCACAGCAGATCTTGCCATGCTGCTTACGAGATCATTGTTGGCGGCAGGATCACCCCTGTTAGCCGCGGCGCATAACGTTATCGATCTGAGTGGGAAGGACTGGACGGTGAAGAATGCTGAGGGCAATGTGTCTGCTGCTGCATCTTTGCCATCCCAGGTCCATTTGGACTTGTATGCCGCTGGGGTAATATGTAAGTGGAGTTCCCCTTGTGCGTTTGACTGATAGCTAACGGACCTCGTTTGTCCCAGCTGATCCGTAAGTCGATAAGCTTAGTAAATAATAAGAGGCTTTCTAACAACAGTTGGACAGATACGCGGGACTAAATGAGATAGATCTTCGCTGGATAGCTTGGTCAAACTGGACATATACAAGTAGTCCGATCAAGGGATTGTGCGTCTTGCCCGTCTACAATGATTTTCCGAAACAGAGAAAGAGTCTCACTGACCAGGATTCATAGACTCAATAATCCATCCAGCAGCTGGCTTGTTTTTGACGGATTGGACACGTTCGCGACGATAGAGCTATGTGGACAGACAGTTGGGACTGCGAATAACCAATTCCGTCAATGGGAGTACGATGTATCAGAAATTCTGCTGAATTGTGAAGGCGACCCTGTCATCTCAATCAATTTTGGTAGCGCCCCGACAATTGCGAATGCCATTGCTGATGAGCCCGGACAAGAGAGTAAGTCAGCGTGGCCGGTCATCTGAAGCCGTTTCTTCACTGACGTGAGAATTACAGCATGGCCTAGCGGCATCGAGGGTGTTTTTGAATTTGCTAATAGACAATTTATACGCAAGGAGCAGTCTGATTTTGGCTGGGATTGGGGCCCGGCGTTTGCACCCGCTGGACCTTGGAAGCCAGCGTATTTGGTTCAATTTGAGCCTAATGATGGGTTATACGTCTTGAATACAGACATCGATGTCCACCGCGAAGGACAGCTTAACTGGTTGCCTGCTGACCAGACTCAGCCGTGGGTGGTCAACGCAAGCATTGATTATCTGGGAACTCTACCAGATGGGGCTTCGTTAACCGTCGAGATCAAAGATTCACGAAACAAAACAACGATCGCTTCAGGTTCGTTGACTAATATCACAACCCATGGTAATTCTATATCAGGGATTACCACCGTTGATTCAGATGTGCCACAATTATGGTGGCCAACCGGGATGGGCGATCAGAACCTCTACTATATCACCGTCACAGTAGTCGATTGCAATAACAAAGCTTTGGCAACAGTTACGAAAAGATCGGGATTTCGAACTATCCTTCTAAACCAGACCAATATCACTGATGCCCAACTAGCACTTGGGATTGCGCCTGGCGCGAACTGGCATTTTGAGATCAACGGCCACGAATTTTATGCCAAGGGCTCTAATTTTATTCCACCAGATGCGTTCTGGCCACGAGTCACTCAAGATTACATGAATACGATATTTAATTCAGTAGTCAGCGGGAACCAGAATATGCTTCGAGTCTGGGCGTCCGGAGCGTATCTTCCAGACTTCATATATGACATTGCAGATGAGTTGGGAGTGCTGCTGTGGAGTGAGTTCGAGTTCAGCGACGCTTTGTATCCCGTAAATCAAGAGTTTCTGGACAATGTCGCTGCTGAAGTCACGTATAATGTCCGAAGGCTGAACCACCACCCATCACTGGCTGTTTGGGTTGGTGGAAACGAGTTGGAGAGTCTGGAATTAGTTGAAGTGTACGATGAGGACCCCGAGGGATATCCCAGATATCTCGCCGAGTATGAAAAGCTATTCATTAGCTTAATCTTCCCTATAGTCTTTGATAACAGCCGCTCCATCAGCTACACGCCCACATCGACCGGCAATGGATACACTAAAATTGATCTGTCTCTAGCCGTGCCCATCGTGGAACGTTATGAGAACATCAATCCAGGCGAATACTACGGTGACAGCGATTATTACAACTACAACAGCGCTGAAGCTTTTGACATGTCCTACTATCCTGTTGACCGATTCGCAAATGAATTTGGATTCCAGAGTATGCCGAGTCTTCAAACTTGGGAACAGGCAGTTTCCAAGCAGGATTTACAATTTAATAGTACCGTAATCCTCCACCACAATCACCACTACCCCACTGGTGGATTATCGCTCAATACCACGCTAAGTGAGGAGGGCATGGGCGAAATGACTATCGCTGTGGAACGATATTATCCGGTTCCGTACAAAACGGACTCCATTGCAAATTTCAGCGCGTGGTGTCTTGCGACTCAGCGATTTCAGGCAGACATGTACAAATCAGAGATTCAGTTCTATCGACGTGGCAGCGGTCTTCCGAATCGTCAACTTGGTTCGTTATACTGGCAGCTAGAGGATATCTGGCAGGCACCGACTTGGGCAGGTCTGGAGTATGGCGGTCGCTGGAAGGTGCTCCACTACGTTGCGAGAAATATTTATGAAAACGTTATTGTGGCACCGTACTGGAACGCCACTACAGGTCAACTCAATGTTACAGTCATCTCGGATCTGTGGGAGTCTGTGTCAGGGACAGTAAACCTAACGTGGTATGACTACAAGGGTGTGCCATTGTCAAACAATGCAGGGACGCCTTCCTCCGTGCCGTTTACAGTTGGTCCGCTCAACATTACAGAGATCGTGTCGACCAATATCAACAATCTGTCGATCCCAGATCTACAAGACGCAGTGCTTGTTCTATCCCTCTCGGCCACCGGCCATCTGCCCAATAGTGACACAGAGATCCAATTCTTGCACGAGAACTACTTTGCGCCTGCATACACTAATGAAGCGAAACTAGTTGATCCGGGGTTGACGTTGTCATATGACTCGTCTACCCAGAAGTTCACGGTGGAAGCTACCCGCGGATTGTCGCTGTACACGTGGTTGGATTATCCTCCAGGCATCGTAGGCTATTTTGAAGAGAATTCGTTCGTGCTTGTGCCAGGGCAGCCCAAGGAAATTGAGTTCACGGTGCAAGAGGGCACGCTGTCAGAGCAGTTGGCGAAGGAGGTAACGGTACAGAGTATCTGGGATCAAACCCAGAGTAATTAAAAATGGTGCTATTTATTATTAGTCGGAGCCAGAAGTGAAGCTGGGACAGAAAAGACATAATACATATGCGTTCCACCCGAGGAATATTTTGTCATTTGGTGTGATTATTGTAGCTAAAATTGAATACTTACCTTCTGCTAGATACTGTGAGTCTGGTTAATAAGTAATTGTTGATTGGCGTTCAGCTATATTAGGAATTCTCGTTATTTACAGGTATGTCTTGCTTCTGTTGCTTGCTTAAATATATGATGATAACAAAGTCTCGAAAAGACAAGAAACGTGAATAAAGGTCTCGAGCAAAAATTCAGCAGTACATTCAGGAATTCTCAAAGAGTGTGGTGACGCTGTGCAGGAACTCTCTCAAAGGCGGAGTATTGGTCCAGGTAGGATGCGCCGTGATCTGAATATGGACATCACCATTTTTGATGTCTCGGACAACGAAAGAGACCAACAGTCATTCGAGTTTGCCGTGTCTAACTACGTGGAGTAAGTTTCTATGGTCCTTCATTACGGCTTGTTTGATTACCTGGAGGATCATTGATTAATAACATGCTATACTGCCCGCTTGAATAGAACCACGTGTCCCAAGATAGCTCTGGGAAGGTCCTACTATGCTGTATCCAAAGTAACATGTCGGAGCCGTAGGTCTGCCGGGTTAGGGTTGTAACCCTAGAGTAAGAAGAAAAAACATCGCCGGGGGCGGCCCAGGCACCGGGCCGGTGGCAGCATCCACCTCCATCTCCATCGCAAGCATCGCAGACGCCCAGCAAGTCAACGCGCCGCCCGCAGCTCTGGTGGAGCTGTGCTTATCGCCGGCGATAGCCAGCAGCCTGCGTCACCGGTACGCTGCAGCTCTCTCCCGGTTGAACCAGCCCGTTCGCCGCCACTGGCCCTACTAGCTGGTTCCATAAGTTATTTCCGCAAAGCTGTCGAGACTTCCTTCTCTTCCTCCATTTCCTCTTCGTGGATCTATTGTCGCTATCGAGCTTGCTTCGAGTCTTTTCTCGCAATGCGTTTCGCTACACCATCCTCAGTGCGACCGGCGGCGCGCCTTTGCAGCATCTCCGCTGTCTCGCCGAAGAGCGTGCGGGGTATTGGCAGCTACGCCAACTTCAAGATCCCGGCAATCAACAACGAGCCCAATGTATGTACAGTCTCTCTTTGTGTGTATTGTTTTCTTCAGCCTTCAGCTACTCACGACGTTTTCAAAGAAACATTACGTGCCGGGTTCTCCAGACCGCAAAGCACTGGAAGCGGCCCTTGCGGAGGTGAAGGAATCGAAAGTGCGCAATATCCCGCTGCGAATTGGCGGGGAAGAGGTATGGTCTCAATAAAGCTGCTTGCGAAATAAGACGCAGTGCTGATGGTTTCCACCAGATTACAACAACCGAGCTCATAGAACAACTGAACCCCGCGTCGCACAAGCCAGTGGCCTACTATTCCAATGCCTCCAAAGCCAACGTCGAAGCTGCGATTGATGCAGCCCTCGCCGCACGCGGTGACTGGGCTGCCACACCGTGGGCCGACCGAGCAAGCATTTTCCTCAAGGCTGCTGACCTCATCTCTACTAAATATCGCTATGAAGTCATGGCATTGACGATGGCCGGTCAAGGCAAGAATGCTTGGCAGGCTGAGATAGATTCGGCAGCGGAGCTCGTGGATTTCTTCAGGTATATAGCCTATAATGTGCGAGACTTGCGTTCTTTTGTTGTAGACTAACCGGAATTGTGCATTTTAGGTTCGGCGTGAAATATGCGGAGGAGGTATACTCGCAGCAGCCGGCTCATAACGCTCCCGGCGTGTGGAAGTAAGCTATTCTCACGACGCAACCCATGCATTACTCGTCGCTTAAAACCACAAACTAACATGTATGTTTTAGTCGCCTCGAATACCGCCCCCTCGAAGGTTTTGTTTACGCTATTAGCCCCTTCAACTTCACGGCCATTGGAGGAAATCTCGCCGGCGCACCAGCATTAATGGGAAATGTTGTCGTTTGGAAACCATCACCATCTGCTATCGCGTCCAACCACCTTGTGCATCAAATTCTCTTAGAGGCAGGTCTTCCCAAAAATGTTATTCAATTCGTGCCCGGTGACGCCAAGGAAGTGACCAGCACTGTACTCAACCACCCCGACTTCGCCGCACTCCACTTCACCGGTAGCACGTCTGTCTTCCGGTCGCTGTATGGAAAGATTGCGAGCGGTGTTGCAGAGGGCAAGTACAAGAGCTACCCACGTATCGTGGGAGAAACAGGGGGCAAGAATTTCCACCTGGTGCATCAAAGCGCAGATGTTCGCAATGCAGTTGTCCAAACTATTCGAGGTGCCTTTGAGTTTCAGGGCCAAAAGTGCAGCGCCACATCGCGAGCCTACGTCGCATCATCTATTTCCGACCAGTTCGTTGAGCAGCTAGTTGCAGAAGTGAAGAAACTCAAAGTGGGCGACCCAGCAGACTTTACTAATTTCTGCGGGCCTGTCATCCACGAAGCGTCTTACCAGAAACTCACAAAGGTGATTGACGAGGCGAAAAACGACTCCGAACTTGAGCTTTTGGCGGGTGGCAACTACGATTCGTCAAAGGGCTGGTTTATTGAACCTACCGTCTACATAACCAAGAATCCAACCCACCCCCTGCTTTCTCGTGAACTGTTCGGGCCTGTGTTGGTTCTATATGCGTACGACGACAGGTTCCCCTCTGCGCTAGCGGACATCTGCTCGACAATCGAGCAGACAAGCGAATACGGACTGACAGGATCAGTGTTTGCGCAAGACCGCAATGCGATCCGCTTCGCTGAGGATGCTCTCCGCAACGCAGCTGGAAATTTCTATATTAATTGCAAGAGCACTGGCGCCGTTGTGGGACAACAGCCATTCGGAGGAGCGCGCGCCAGTGGCACCAATGATAAGGCGGGCAGCGCCAACTTGCTTTCGAGATTTGTGAGCTTGCGATCTATCAAGGAGGAATTTACTCCTACCTATGAGGTCGCGTATCCCAGTAACTTTTAAGCTACGCGGTAAGATATTATTGCGTTGCTTCGTGCATATACATAGCAGGGAATTTTGTTCAAAAGGCTAGTTACAGGTATCATATTTGCGGCGTTTTGGGTTCTTCTTTCGCATATCATTTGTATTTGATTTGAGTTCCAGTATTTCGACATTCAGATTAATTACTGTCAATTTCGAGCATTTTGATATTTAAATTCCACTCAAATCTTCGGTCAGACTTCTCCGCACAAGCTCTCGAATCCGTGACTGCGGGGATATACCTCGGCTCTTCACGTACTTCATTCAACATCTGGCCGGTACTTACAAATTGTGTCTCGATCAACCAATGGGACTCGACGTGTAACACCCTGACAGGAAGATATGTAGTAAACACTAAAAGCTTGATCATTTCCAACTATTCCGTCCGCGCAACGCTAGCGATTATGCTATCGTGCATATCATCCCTGTCGATAATCGCTACATATTACCCTGTCACGCGTGACCATCTGCACAATCTGCAAGTCTTCATCACGCATTATTCATAAGTGATACTACCTTTATACCGCGTATCTACTATCCTAGTGGTCACACGCGGCCGCCACATCGATGCATGCCAGTATCATTTACGAGATGGCAATATATTAGATGCAATAATGTTCTCTCCTAGCAAGCTCCTTTCCTCCAACTAAGACTATAGGAGGAAGAAATATGCTAAGTGGAAATAAATATCAACCGCCTATAATCCGATCATGCTAATCACGGCTTCCCCTCTTTTTTTCTTTTTTCTCCCCTGCCGTCCCTTTCGTCTATCATCAAACAGGGAAATCATCCGTGATAGTCAGAGCTAGACCGCTGCTCGGCTACGTAGTTGGCGAGCAATGCCCAATTAATGTCTCGTATGGTGGGGTTCCCCCATAACTAGCTTTTAAGAGAGGCTTAATATAACCATAATGGTACCGCTATTACAGGGGCATATAAACTTGGAAAACTTTGATGATATCTACACAATACGTAGTCCAAGAAATATTCCCCCGATATGTGGCTGACTCTGCAGGTTGCGAGATTTAGTGCGTCTTCACGCTTTTCTAAATCCCTTTAACTTTATCCAAATCTCCAATTTCTTGGGTCTGAACATGCTGTGAGGAACAACCTGGAATTAACATGAACCCTGACACCATCTCATAACACAGCCCTCCCTATACTGTAAAAGACGAAAAAGTACCAAATTGAAAACAATCGACACAGAACTCCTCAGGCATTTCATATGGCGCGTATGGCCAGTCACTTTTTTCCCTTCCTTCTTCTCTTAGGGCATCTTCTGCACCCCGCCGCTGGAGAAGATGTCCCCAACAACGCCCGCAAAATGAAGCGCGAGGACCTCCCATCAAACTATTCTACGCCGGACTACTATCCAACCCCAAATGGCGGCTGGGTCTCCAACTGGACCGCCGCTTACGCCAAAGCGCAAGAAGTAGTCAGTAACATGACACTGGCCGAGAAGGTAAATATCACCTCCGGCACAGGCTACCTGATGGGACCATGCGTTGGACAGACAGGCAGCGCTGAGCGATTCGGCATTCCACGATTGTGCCTGCAAGACGGTCCGCTGGGGATTAGAAATACCGAAAACAACACCGCTTTTCCAGCCGGTGTCACTACCGGCGCAACCTGGGACAAGGCATTGATGTACGCTCGAGGCGTAGCGATAGGCGAAGAAGCGCGCGGGAAGGGGATTAATGTACAAATGGGGCCTGTTGTGGGACCGATAGGTCGAAAGCCTGAATCTGGCAGGATTTGGGAGGGGTTCGGAGCTGATCCGTCCTTGCAAGGCATTTCGGCGGCGCAGACTATCCAGGGCATGCAGAGTACCGGGGTGATTGCGACACTGAAGCATTTCATTCTGAATGAGCAGGAGATGTATCGCGAGACGGATGTTTTGCAAGTGGGTTATTCGTCGGATATTGATGACCGCACGATGCATGAGATTTACCTCTGGCCGTTTGCTGAAGGCGTCAGGGCTGGTGTCGGCTCGATTATGGCTGCTTATAATTTCGTATGTGCATCTCCCATTGCTTTTCTTTGATCAGAATGAACAGCGAGAATTTGATGCCTCCAGCTGACAATCAACATGTAGGTGAACGGATCACTATGCACACAGAACAGCGAAATTCTCAATGGCCTCCTGAAAGATGAATTAGGATTCCAGGGCTTTGTTGTTTCCGACTGGTTCGCTCAATTTGGCGGTGTTTCGTCTGCGATAGCTGGTCTGGATATGGCCATGCCGGGAGACGGTGCAATTCCTCTATTCGGAGATAGTTTCTGGAACTATGAATTGTCGACGTCAGTTCTGAATGGCACGGTGCCTCTGGATAGGCTGAATGATATGGTATGGGAATGAAGATCAGCAAATTTATCATGATGGGAGAATACTGACATTTTGATCATTGCTAGGTTACACGTATTGTGGCAGTATGGTATCAAATGGGCCAAGATAACGACTACCCGCTGCCAAATTTCTCGACGAATACAGAGGATGCTACTGGTGAACTATACCCAGGAGCCCTCTTCTCACCTACTGGAGTGGTCAACCAATTCGTCAATGTGCAAGGCAATCACAGTATCGTTGCAAGAGCAGTAGCTCGGGACGCCATCACTTTAGTGAAAAACGTCAACCAGACCCTTCCACTTAGCACGACTGCCTCCCTCAGTGTTTTCGGTACAGACGCCGGTCCCAATCCAAATGGCTTGAATTCATGCTCCGACATGGGCTGCAACGAAGGCATCCTTACGATGGGTTGGGGGAGTGGAACTTCCAGACTGCCATATGTGATCACACCAGAAGAAGCAATTGCAAATGTCTCGGCTAATACACAGTTCTACATCACCGACACGTTCCCATCTGTGACCGCATCGGCTGATGATATTGCAATTGTGTTCCTCAGCGCTGACTCGGGCGAGAACTACATTACTGTGGACGGCAATCCCGGCGACAGGCTCGTTGCCCAGCTCAGTGCCTGGTACAGCGGCGATACTCTGGTGCAAGACGCAGCGGCCACATTTAGCACCGTGGTCGTTGTTGTGCACACAGTAGGACCAATAATTATGGACGCTTGGATTGATCTGCCATCTGTCAAGGCAGTCCTGGTTGCGCATCTCCCTGGACAGGAAGCAGGCACTGCTCTGGTGGACGTTCTCTTCGGTGACTATAGTCCTAGTGGTCATTTGCCATACACAATTCCCCATAATTACTCCGAGTACCCTGAGAGTGTTTATCTTATCGATCAGCCTTTTGGTCAAATACAAGACCAGTTTCTGGAACGCATGTATATTGACTACCGCCACTTCCTTCAGGCTAATATCACTCCGAGGTTCCCATTCGGATATGGGTTGTCATACACAACTTTCAACTTTTCCGATGCAACCCTCACAACGGGGACCGCCTTGACTCAGTACCCGCCAGCAAGACCTTCCAAAGGGTCTACGCCGACCTACGCAACTACCATCCCGCCAGCGTCTGAAGTTGCATGGCCCACTGGGACTGCATCGATCAATAGCATTTGGCGGTACCTATATCCATATCTGGATGACCCAGAGGCCGCAACCTCGACTGCTCCCTACCCTTATCCAACTGGATACTCGACAACGCCGCACGCAGCACCACGAGCAGGCGGGTCACAAGGAGGTAATCCTGCATTATGGGATATAGTATTCACTGTCAGTGTAACAGTAACCAACACCGGAACGGCGGATGGACGGGCTGTTGCGCAGTTGTACGTCGAGCTGCCTGCGGACACTCTAGGGGTAGATCTTCCTCCGAGACAATTACGGCAATTCGAGAAGACGTCCACATTATCACCAGGTGACTCGGAAGTTCTGACGTTGGAGCTCACAAGGAAGGATTTGAGTGTGTGGGATGTCGACGTTCAGGATTGGTTGGCACCAGTTGATGGAGATGGTGTTAAGTTCTGGATCGGACAGAGTGTGGCCATGGAGGATATGCAGGTAGTTTGTACCGTTGGTGAAGGGTGCGAGAGCACATCCTGAGTACCTGTGTAGAGAAGTGGAATCAGTTTGACTGGCTGCAGAAATTTAGTCGCGCAGAGCATGTCTACCTTCTTATAATCGCCCATTTATGTAAAGGATGTAATCACAATATTCACCACTTCGGATAGACTTAAGAGTAGAGTCAAAGCGCGAAAGATCCAAGAAACGAATATTCTTGTTAATTGATCGGTATCATAGCTGGAAATTCGGGAGAACAGAGTCAAATAAGCTATTCATGTCGAACCCGCCTGTAAAATCACCCGTGATGAAAGGCTGCAGATCATCAGTCGGATAGAAAAGGTGGTCCACGTAGGGGAAAGATCCATCAGTTGAGAATTGTTGTTCTTGTATCGGTACGACCACAGGTTGCTAAAACGCTGTAAGTAGGCAAGAACTGTATAATGAGCTAGTAAAGAACTCACCATCTGTACAGGAACAAACGGAACCGACCGAGGCTCTTCGCTGACCCCTTGCTCATAAGTCTCCATGGGGGTTGGGGAAGGTTTGGGCTTTTTTGAGGGAGCTTTATACGATGCATTGCCTAGTTGAATATCGCGGACGAACTGGCGTGCAATGAAACTAAACTCGGACACCAGTGAAGATGGAAGGACACGTCCAGTGGCGCGATCCATGCGATTAAAGTAGTTTCCAGCGACGTCTAGGGAAATGAGGTTGTTGTTCGTTTCCGGATGAAATGGATTATGCACGACAAAGTCGAACAAGATGAACAAGGCGGATAGTGGCATGACGCCGAGTATCCTGAATAATATATCAGCAATAGAAGGGTTACCTAGAATAGACGCGAGGAAGGCTGTATCTTACCAAATAGGTGTGTGAGGTTGAATATCAATATAGTGTGTGAGTTCAATGATCTTGCGGGCTGTGTACATCAGCCGCTTTTTGGCTTCTTCGATTCGCGGAGACTCGCTACCTGCCCCAAGGTGTAAAACAAGTCTGCAAAGCGACACGACCACGGCGTAGTAGTAACAATGAGATCTCAAAGATACCGTAACAGTCCATGCCGATTTGTAATTTTCAGGTTTAAATGAGTCCCCGGGTCTCTGGTCCTTGGGAATGGATAGTCGCCAGTGTTCTAGATCATGTATCACTGAGTCGATGGCGTCAAAGAACTGCAATGGCGTCTTCGTGGTCGCAGAAACTGTAAATAGCATCTGATATGCTCGTGAGGTGATTCGAGCGAATCGAGCAGATAGCAAGAACCAATCGACTCCTCCTTCTATGGCTTCTGGGATTTCCGGGATCGGACAACCAATATCGTCGTCACATAACTCCTACAATGGTGTTAGAAGGGCTGGACAGCGCTAGCAGTGGAACAATGTAGGGGGTAAGAGTGGAAGTAGAAAAGACTAACCGAGGTTGTGCTGGAAAAAAAGCTATTCATTTTTTCCAAGGTATAAATCACCCAAAAGTTCCTGTGAGCAGAATCATTCATAGTGGCTCTGTTGTACCCCAGTGCTTGTGACATTCTCGCAGCCTCTGATATCATTGTTCCATCAATCTGTATGCAAGACGTATTTAAAGCGAATATCGCCTGTATGAGGTCAGTATTTAAACAACGAATTTCACCACCCCAGGCTGTCTTACCATCGCCGTTATTGCCTTTTGACATGTTAGCAGCGGTTCGCTATCAAGGAAACTTGGCAACGGCTTACCTGCAAGTTCACAAGAGACTCTCTCGGAAGAAGTATATCAGAGAGAAGCCCCAGCGCAACCTGATACAGTTTCCATGCTTTGCCTTTACCCGCTTCAAACGATCCACCTTCCGTATATTGAAAGCCCAGAGCGAGCACAGTGTGATATAAAGCAGAGAAAGCGGCATTCGAAGACAGGTGAAGAGGCAAGTCATAACTGAAGGCTTTTTGCTCAAATTCTGCACGGTCTAAGAAGGGGTAGATAGGGTGGAAATTTTTGAAATATGCTGTACATGTCGCAATTAGAAGAGCCAATGCAGGGAAACTTGACACTCTAAGCGAGAACGTTACGGACCTTCTATACATGCTTTTGCAGCATCTGGGGCCACTTCTTCTGGTACCGACGGACTTTTAAATGTAATGGGCGGCCGTTTAAATTCGGATTGCTGTTCATTGTTTCCCCGATTCATCTTGACATTGATGACCGATCCGATAGTTTCGATCAATTCTCGCAATCGAGGATGACCGACGCGTTCAGTCAAGGAACGGATTCGACTTTCGGAGAAGAAAGCCAAGCTGGCACTTGCAACTAGGTTAAAGTAAGCAAATTGTATAGCCGGAAAGTCGCACAGAAAGACTGCGACGCACTGAAGCTTTCTCCTGCCTAAGCGCACCTATTAGCTACCTCTACATTCACTGTCTTTTGCAATTTGTAGGATGTCTAGTCACCTTGAAAACAGACGATTCTTGTCTCCAGCCTTCAATGCCGTGAGCATGCCTAGTTTCTAAAATGTGATCGATGTACAATTTTTGAGAGAGCTCCGATCCAGGAGAAAGATCAGAGGGAGTTGTTTGAGCAGGGGAATTTGTGGCAGGTAAAGAGGCTGTCGAAATCAGTAAAGATTTTCTCTTTATTCTACAACTTCATAATGACTGAAATGGCTTACAAGATTCAGGAGGTGTATTTTCGGGGTCCTTGACCTTCAGTTTGCGCTTTGTGTGGCTGAAATGGCAGATCTGCTCTCGTTTCTACATCCAGCCAATCCAGTCAATCCAGGTCGTACTCAAAAGTTCATAAGTAATAGACTCCGCAAAACTTACGAGACAATTATTGCAAGTAGGAGCATCGGGACGTGAACCTAGCGCAAAACGTCAATTGACGAAAGACCATCAGATAGGGGAGACATTTCCAACTTACGAATACAGCGGACTTTGCGGGCTTTGCATTCGTCGCACGACTTCGAGATTCTGGGTAGCAGCACAGCTGTTGGGTCCGGCATGGTCAAGATCGCGGTCTTGGATATCAGCAGCCACTATTGCAGTCCGGGTTATATAATATCATATCAGATTGTAGCATAATATATCATATAGATCATATATCATCAATTTGGCATTGCCGAATACCGCAAGACGAAACTCGCGACGATTGCAGCTGTGGCTGAGTCATGTGATCCCCGCTGCGGGACCAGCGAATCAATCCAGGATTTATGATTTTCTTATTTCTAGGCATAAAAAGCTTAGACCGCGTTGGGATGGTGGGTTGAAAAAGACTGAGTCTGTGGAGAAGATATTATTGTCATCATAATATGGAGGCGAGGCGAGGCGAGCAAGTGTGTAAGAAGATGACAGCGCACGAAGAAATGGTGTTGCCTGAGGCCCCCAACTCTGATCTTCCAATCAACTTGCCGATCGCTTTCAGCTCTATGATATGGGAGTGCTATTAAATGAAAAGAATTGAATATTGTGGACGCTAGCAATTACCAATGCAATCTTGCCTAGTTATTTATAGCAATTAGCTTCCCTAAATCACATAATGTGGATCTTTTGTTCAATTTATCTTAATTCACAGCCATTCCTAGCATGGAATTTGCTTCTTTGCTATGATGTATCAATCTTTATATTGTTCTCTTGTGTCAAGTCTATAGCATTCCCCACTTATTCTGCGATACTTCTCTACTTATTACATGGGTATTGCATCTACGTTGATTCAAATATAACATTCAAATTTACATTAGGATATAAATACATATTGTCAGCCTACTCATATATTCTTTCACCACAAGATATGTGAATCAACACATCATGAACAACTAAATTTGTCGAATCCACAATCTGAGTAATCCAAATCGCTGTTCGAGTTAATATTTGCCTGTTATTGTTATACATATATCTGAAGAGCTTATGCAAGCCCAGATAAGCCCCTGCATTCACCCAACCTTGGAGAATATAAACATGTTGAATTTATTGCATTTACTTATGATCAATGGCTCGCCACTTTCAATGAAGTATCTGAAGATGAAAAGAATATTTGATACTAATTAGAAGCTTGTGCTTCTATAACTATTTAGGATTCATAGTCAAGATTCCAGGGTTGCCTGGCTGTGTGGGACCTGCTGTACCGTCGATTTCAATCCCAACAATATGTTCGAATTCAGAGCAGAAAAGCGAAAAAAAAATTTCTGAATATAGATGCTTTCGCCGAGTAAGAACATTCGTTGAAGTCTGATAATGTTCATATCATTATGAATTGAAAGAATTACTGAAATTATATTGTTAGATAGTTAGCTATTGTAATCTCAATAAGTAGGATTCACTGAATATCAAATAATAGCAGTCTATAAATCACGACCATACTAGTATAAATAACTTGAATATACAGGACATTAGTCTCTCCATGTTTCTGGTCATCAATAGCATACCCACATGTTTCTCAATAGCTCTGAGTCTGAGTGAAGGTCTGCTCCTCTACCTATAAATTCCACCTTCGTCCACTGTCCTCCTGGAAGTTTGACTCTTCTACCAGCTTCATGTCCGCCTCTTTCATTAGCTTTGCGCCTTCCTATCTATCTGCACCTTTAATCCTACTTGATATCAAAATTGCAAAACTCCAAAATCAACCAAAAGACCATGTCAAGCCCCACTCAGAATCGAGTCTCCTGGGACCTATCACTCGATAGAGCAAGTGACAGCGACTCAGTAAATATGCTACCACAATCTCGAAGAAATACAACATCCACCATCAATGTCTTCTCAGACCACAACTCGAGTGACCCACTTCTCCCATCCAGATCCAATGATGAGAGCCCAGCTTGCGACAGAATCGAGGTTTCAGAACAAACCTCGTCACTCATTCCTGATATCGAGTGTCCCCTAAGGATCCCGAAACTATACGAAGACCTGAATCTTTCTCAGCAGCACCTTATCAATGCAATCCGCTCGCTTAATCCGACTGCTACTAGTTGGCACAGCAAGGGGACATGTCTTAAGCCCCTCAAGCCTTATCTCCGGCAAATTATCACTATAAAACATACGGCATTCGATTCAAACGAACCCTCAGTCCTCAGCACATTTGAGCAGCATGTGTTGAGTATCATCCTTCGTAAGCAAAGATCGAAGAGAATGTCCTTCAATCCACAGGTGGCAATCAACAATTTGCATCAAGGAGTGATCAATATTGTGGAAAAATGGGTGAGAGAGCGAGAGGGGCTACTGCAGAATCAATCATAATATGCTCTTTATATATTTTTTTTTTCTTTTTGAAGCATGTTCCTAGAAATTCCCCAAGTTATTTCCATCGGCGACGTGGGCGTTTTCTGTGGTGCACTTTTCGTTCTTGATAGCCACGATCGAATTCTTTGAAATTTCTGCGTTCATGAGCTAGAACTCGTTATAAAGTCAATGATTTAGCTTGCTGACACTTGTCCCTATAAAACATTACAACGACTTAGTGTAACGTACGTCACAGTCTGCTTTGGTGGCAGTTGAAGCTGTATGATAATGGACCGACCACCCACACCCCCACGCCCCCTTACAAACACCCACGGACATCTAGCCGAGATTCCCCTCTGTCGCGACCAGATTGCTTTCGCAATATATAATAATGCTCAGCGAAGGAGGAGCGGTAAAAAGAGACAGTACTGGAATGGGTTTTTCGCACCGCTCCCGAACCATATTTTATCCCCTTTCATTTCTGAGTCGGATTCTTAGTTAATCCCTAAAATGAAAATTAAATCAATCTCATCCCACATTCTCCGCATCCCACTCGGCGATAAGACCTTCTACTCGTCACAGGCCCAGTTCCCAGAACGCAATTCATACCTCGTTCGCATTGAGACAGACACGGGCATTGTCGGCTGGGGTGAAGGAGGCCAGTATGGGCCCCCAGAACCCGTCGCTGCCGTGGTCGATAGCGTGTTTGCCAGCAGACTGATTGGCCGAGATCCCACTGAGCCCGTGGTGATCTGGGAGCAACTATATGCCTTTTCGCGCGATTTTGGGCAGAAGGGCACTTACATCGAGGCCATGAGCGCCATCGACATTGCCCTTTGGGACATTAGTGGCAAGGCCGCTGGTTTGCCTGTTTACAAGATGCTGGGCGGCGCCTTTCGACGACGCATCAAGGCATACGCTACCGGCTGCTATTACCCAGACGACTTTAGGACAGCTGGTCTGCCTCGCATCCTAGAGGACTTGAGGAAAGAAGCTACACGCTATCGGGATTTTGGTTTCGACTATTTGAAAGTGAAGATTGGGTTACTGGACATTCGAGCTGATGCGGAAAGACTACGAGTTATTCGAGAGACAGTTGGGCCGGATGTTGGTCTGATGGTGGACGCAAATCATGCATACTCTGCTGCTACCGCAATTCGAATGGGCAAGTTGATGGAGCCATACAACATCGAGTTTTTTGAAGAGCCTGTCGTACCTGAAGATAAGGAGGCGTATCGCCGGGTGCGTGCTGAGAATCCGGTGCCAGTGGCAGGTGGCGAGACGGAATTCACTCGTTTTGGTTTCCGAGACTTCATCGGCAGTGGCTGTGTTGATATTGCCCAGCCAGATTTGACGGTGTGCGGTGGGTTTACGGCATTTTCACAAATTCTCGCCCTAGCCAATTCCCACGGAGTACTAATAATTCCTCATGTTTGGGGATCTGGAATTGCTTTGGCTGCTGCCCTGCATGCATTGGCCATTGTGCCACCAACGCCACACACCGCGAACCCAATCCCGCTTAAAAATGAACCAGTGGTTGAATTTGATCGAACGCACAACAGCCTGCGGGACGAGTTGTTGATTGAGAAGTTTGATTTAGTGGATGGTCACCTAGATATTCCTCAAAAACCAGGCCTCGGAGTCACTGTTGACGAGAAGGCTCTCAAAAGGTTCCAAGTTAAGACGTAATGCATACTACCGATCGTGTTTATTCAAATATCCATAATTATCCAGGGTCTTTTCTTTCTTGAACTCTTTCATTCTTGTACCCCAGACAAAAGATGAACTCTATGGTAGCGGTACAAGATTTCCTTATGCTTTAGAATCCTTCGTATCTCCAACCCATAGAAACTTGTTCTTGGGTCACGCCTCCCTTCATGGCGCTCATGATACGAGTCTCGTCTCCACTGGCAAGCTTCCTGTTCTCGCGTCGAATGTAAAATTTGTAAAGTGTGAGAATGCATCCAAATGCAACAACTACGCCGAGACCTTTTCAAGTGTTAGCTATAATATTCATGTAACCCATTTCGGATATGTATTGAAACTTACACATTCCGAAGCCGGGGTAGAAATGGGGTCCTTCAGTCCAGAGATAACTTCCCCAAACGTTCGACGTTCCACCGATCGCATTCATCATGGCCACAGCTGCTGCTCGTTTGGGGTAGGGGCGGGCGACGTGCAAGTTGGCAACTTTGTACAGAATAACCTGGCAGCCAACTGGAAAGCATGTCGATTAGACTAGAGAATATTGAGAAAAGAATGAATACTTACGAGCTCCACTTGGAGTGAGCATGATGGCAAAGTATCGTCCGCCTAGAGTAGTTGTCGCAAGAGGAATAATAAATGCAACAACCCCAATACAGATGGTAGTCATCACTGGCCAATAAAGCGCCATTTTACGCTATCGCAACGTCAGCTTCTAATCAGAATAAAAATTCTAGACACGTAGGAAACTCACATCGCTCCACCAACTGAGGAACCAGAATAAAACGGCGGCAAGCACTGATGAATAACTCGTTAATTGTACTGCAGAAGGCATCAGAGTAATCATTATAGCATATGACTTACAGTACGGTGGTGCAGTGAGGACCAGTGTAATGGTTGTGTCATATCCCAGCGTTCCAACAATAGTTGGCAGATAATTGAGGGCCGAGTTCATGGCTTGAGACATGATGATGCAGAGAACCAATGCCAGTACCTTTATATCCGTCACGGCGAGGAGGAATCCACGAAGGGTGCTGACCTCCGCGTGCGCTTCACCAAGACCAGCTTCTTGTTCAATACGCCATACAGCCATATCGCGTTCAATGGGTGTGAGAATTTTGGCGTTGTGTGGGTACTCAGGCTATGGATAGATTGATTTAGTATCACCCAAAATCTTTTACTCAGAATGAGATCACTGACCATCAAGAAAGAAGAGATAATGGCAACTCCGACAGTTGCAGACCCCTCGCTGTTCGATAGTTAGGTTTATCCGAAATTCGTAGAGAGAAAAGAAGCTTACACAATAAACAGATATCTCCAACCAGCAATTCCATGGACACCGTCTAGCTTGAGGACACCAGCCGCAATCAACCCGCCAAATCCACTACCCAATTGCTGGGCGATGTAGAACATGGCTAATCGCTTTCCGAGCTCTTTCTTTGTATACCAAGCGGAGAGGAAGTAGATAACACCTGGTTCCACCACATGTCAGAGTACTTTTTCTCGAATCAATCCATTTAAATATCATAACACAGTCTTACCAGGGAAGAAGACCGCTTCAACGGCGCCCAATATAACACGAACGCCCAACAGTGCGGCATAAGACTGGACGGCAGCCGTGCAGGTAGAGATAATACCCCATCCCAAGACCGCAAGACAGATGTCTAATTTCAAAATTGTACGTAAGTAAAAAGTGTATAGCTGATACGCAGATCTATAGTCAGCACTCACAAAGACCCGGTCGAGAGATTTTGGTCATAACCATGTTGGATGGAATCTGGAAGGGGATGTAGCCCACTGCAACAGTCGATTAGATCTAGCCAAATTACCCAGTAAAGATGCAAACTAACCGTAAAGGATCGAAACGACTGTTGAGAATTGGTCCGCGGTCATATGAAGATCAGTCATGATCCCTTGCAATTTTGCCGCCGATACATTCTGTCGATCAATATCTGCATCAGTCAGTTAGCAACCATTCTTGTAACTCTGTCGGAACTAAGTCCTACAATTCAGAATGTAAAGAATCATAATAATAGGACTAGAGATATCTTATTTAGCGTTGCTTTATTGGAGTTTTTTGGCGTAAATGTTGAACACTTACAGCACAATCAGGTCGACTTTCCGTGTGATTCGGCGCTCAATTGTGATCCGTTCCTCGGGGCTGAGCTCGCGCAGGCTGTCAGGCATAATGGCCATGGCATGATTCTCACATTTGAGGACATCTTCCATAAACTCGTCGTCCTGCTTGGCAGCAGAATCCATGACAATAGCCTCGGAGGGTGGGACCTCAGTAGTAGTGGGTTGGAGAGAGTGCATTTTCGACAATCAGAGAAGGATCAGTCAACGGCATAAAACTTGAGCCTGCCCGGGTGTTTGATAAGTATTGGCAGGATCCTTGCAGAAGTGTAAAATATAATACAACCGGGCTACCCCACGGGGAAGACTGGAAAAGCAACCCCCACGCATCCTGCCAAACCCAGACAGACCAGCGTCTGTGAGGATGCGGGGGTTTTTCAGCCATTTAGGCGCGGAGAGAACTGCGGCTCTCCCTAAACACACCCTGGCTGTAACGCTGCTTGCAGGTTCGTTGGACGAGCATTGCACGTTATGCAGGAACTCAAAATACGTAATGCGCATGTGTTAAACCTGCAACTCAGTGCTGGCCACTCACCGGCAAATCACCTATCACAAATATGTACGCATGGAACAGGTTTCACCTAGCATCCACGGAACACAGCGATTATTCAAGTCTCAAAATTATTATGTAAACAAAGAGCTGATGATACAGGCCCGATTAATTTTATTGACGTTGATCCGATTTTCCGAGATTACATACCCAGGCAATTAGGGGGCCGGACATCGGCTGACCTCGACCACAGGATCCTGGGGTCCGACAAACAGAGCACTAGCCAGCCAACAAACAGTGGGGTTTAGTTGGACCTGTTGTGTAATACAGACTTGCCTTTAAAAGAACATACTCCATGCATAACTAATACGAAGAGGTTTCTTTCTCCGCGCCCAGGAGTTTACCCCCACGACATTATACGCTGTCTGCAATGTCTGCTGACCTGGGAAAAATGAGACCCCACGGACTCAAATCGCAATGCAACTTGATAGCTCTTCAATACCATTTGAAAAATACTTCTTAGACCGTGAGGAATACTGTCGTAAGCTGGTTCTGACGCTGGAGGTATACCAGATGTGAAATTGGATCGCGTGAGGCTACATAGATGGAGAGTTGATTCAATTACGTCTACCAACTTGTTATAATTGGCGGTCTGGAACTTTAAAAAGAAGCATCTGAACCGAACCGAGCTGTAATTGACAAAGTAAGTCTATATGGGCCACTTTAGACAGCGCGGCAATTCTGTATTTGACGTGATTACATCGTTTCCCAGCGTATGCTCGGCGGTCCATCAATGTAGCAGCCGAACTTTGCATGGACTGAGCAGATGCCAAAGCCTCAATTATGCCCCAAAGTGTGCTAGTTCATATATCTACCAGTCTCGTAGTTCGGATACTGCGCTCACTCGCCTAACTCAAGTCACCTTGATCCATGTGTTTATTCAGCGGCTAGTGAGATCCACGAGCAATTCCTGTGTTGTATATTCGTAACATTACTTATGTATACTTTTTAATGTAGCTGGAAACACAGGGCGTAAATCACCGGTAGCCACGCCCGAGTTAGGGCTTTCCGTCTTTCTGAGTCGGGCATTTTTTCAGCGGCCGGACATCAATCGTCAACATGATTGATCTTTTCATCTATGGATAAAACTTATTGCAGTCGGTCACGGCGAAGTTATACTTAGGAATGCGTACATACGCTGTTGCTAAGATCGATCATTTATTTAATTGGAGTGTTGGCAAGATTTCATGGGTTTATGGGCCTATTTAATAAATTCAATCTACCTAGCTGAAAAGGCCAGAAACACATCAATGCAAAATTGAAAACATGGGACCAGCCCAAAATAAAGAAAACTCCACAAGAAACTCAAATAGGTAAAAAGAATGAAAGAAAAAAAAGAAAAAAAGAAACCAATGCCTCCCCTCCCTTTATTCAAGAGTTATTCAAGAGTCAAGATCCCCCTAGCAATCCACACAGGTATTAATCGTGCTGAAGCCTAGGCTGATTCATCGTATCCTCAAGTCTGGCTTTACTCGAATTTCATGTCACAGTCATTGGTTCACGTCTGTGGGCCCTTCCTCGCCTTGATCTTGACGTTGAGCTGCTTCCAATCGATTCAATCTCTCTCGTATCCTTGCATTTTCGTCTTCGAGCTCCTGCCTAGACCTCCATTCACTAGTACGTTCGCGATCGATATCGTTATGACTGTTTCTAGGGTGCCCTGAATTATTATTTCTCTGCTGGGGCTGTCCATTGCCCACCATTGTCGAGCTAGATCTCCTAGTCCGATCATTATCGTCACGCCAGCGCTGGGGACCTTGTCCTTTTTGCCCACGTCTAAGATCATCCTTCTGACACTGTGCTTCTGCTTTCGCCATTCTTATCCTCCGGTTATTTCTCTGCAACATTCCTTTCACATCGTGTTGCTCCGTATATCTTCTGCCGTATACTGAATTGGAGGCAGCCGTAATGAGGAAATTTGGAATACCGTCGGTCAAAGTCATTTGGCTAATATTTGTGCTTATTTGTAGGAATCGCTTTAAAGTCTGTTTCACATGAATCTTCTTCGATGCAGTTTGTAAGTCTTGCGAACCAATGCTATGGTATAGGTATAGTAATGAGACCCCGATAGCCAAGAGACAGGAACGAATACCGTAATAGAAAAGTATTGTAGGAGGTGAGAGAGTTTATTTAATACTAGAATTCAAATCAAGATTTTGAAGTTCATATCCGCGCTTACAAGGCATGAGAAAGTGGAAAGAAACTGCAGCTTTCACGGGATTTTTTACATATAAATAACCTCTGACTGTGTTGGGGGATGCCAATGACTGCAAAAGGTGATTATATGAGTTATGGCATGGTTTTCCAGTCATCGTGAGTCAGTGTATGAGTTGGTTTGTGTCGAGCCAAATCTTTGTTGCGAGTTCGAATATGGATCAGACGTATACAGGCAAACCACTGTCATACACAAGGGTACTCATGTGATTTGGTACCTACATTGTCGACCCCGCTAGCTATGAATGTTAATCACTATTTTAATGTATTTGAGCAGTATATCTGGACAATCAACTGTTTTAGATGTCTATTTCTTTCAATTGGGGAATAAACATGTGACATATTGAAGGGTTATGGTTATAACGCGGCCGCACACTCGGCTATTTAGCATCACGCATAATTTTTGAGTAGGTGTTATCTAGCTATGAAGGATTATGCTATACCTGAGTGGTCCTCTTGATTCTGTGCAGATAATTATGTGATGTGAGGCAGAACAAATGTTATTGGTAATGCTGCCTCAACATGCTCGTTGACATGAAATGAGCAGCACTGTAAGGAATCGCTAGGGATAGTCATTTAATGCGGATTGGACAGCATTCTAGATACTGTAATGCCGAAAGACAATTTTGAAGAAAATGAAAATGAAAGAACAGAAAAGAAATCAAGCCAACCATCCGTTCTCCGCCGAGGCATTCACGTCCAAATTCTCAGCGCCACCAGGAGGGCCACCAGCTCCTGTAGCAGCCCCTTGACCCAAGAAATCAGCATCAAAGCATGATATAGCCGCAAACTCATCAAGTTCCTGCGGAAAATTGGAAATGAAGCCTTCAAATCCGAAATGGGGGGTTTGTGGCAAGCCTGAGGTGCCAGCCGCGTGCGCAATGTCGAGTTGATGGAATAACGATGCCTCGTCTGTAGGCGATTCGTTGATGTTGTTAGGTCCTATGTGATTTGCCTGGTGTATGGGTTCGGACGTTCTATTGTTTGCGTTGGTAGACATAGTGTGGTTGAGGGTTGAGGATGATGGTATTGGGTCTGCAGTGTCTATGTATTTGGTATTGTTAGATATGGCTGTATATGGTGCTGTCGTATTCGAAAACGCGACATTCTGCGGAGAGTGTGGTGATTGCATAGTAGCTCCGTCTCGCTTACTATTTGGGATCGCCCGGTGCTGGTTAGTGTTCGTCGATCCTGGCACACCAGTAGCCGGAGACGGCGAAACAGGCCCTATCTTCCACAACATCTCCCAGCTTTTGAACCGTTCATATCCAGAATCTATCGCTTCCTGGCGGTCATCACTTGTTGGGCCTTGTCTTTCACTCCAGTCTTCCAGACGACGAATAGCACGCTCCAATGCTTCGATGACGTTTACAGCCGACCTGGCAGAGCCAACACCCATCGACATGATCTTGATAAGTCCCATCCCTTGTGAGAGAGAATTACGCAGTCGCTCTGTGCGTTTTGTCAAGCTCTGTGCGAGTATAACAAGAAGCGCTGCACGGCATGAACTGAATTCTGTGTACGACGCTCGAGCAAGGCCGGTCTCATCGCGTAAGAGTCGACACAGTTCGACAATCTCGAGAGCCGCTTCAACGCAGTCGCTTACCAATATAGCGCCCAGTTTCGATCGACTAGCAGACACTTTTTGTGGCAAGTTCTGGTTTAGGCTTCGTGTGTTAGTGAAAAGGAAGGGGCGGCCCATGAAGATGCGGGTGAGGCAGTAGTCGAGTTTGAGATGTACGTTGCAGCGGAATAGTGGGTTGGAGGGATTGAGGTCACGGCAGGAGGTTTCTTTCGGTAGGCTCGACCACCAATCAATAAGTTCTCGACGATGAGTGAGAAGCTTCTCTAGATACTCTGGCTGCTGCGACTTTGGGCAATTACGCAGCGATGATCTAGCACGAGACTCAATGATTAGTTTCAATATCAATGGAGTAGATGAATGAAAGCAGAAACTAACATTTCCTGAGCTATATTACCCAATTTCAGAGTCAATTTTATCAAAGCCACCATGTTGGTGTGGTTATTTGGGCCAGAGTAGTGGACGCTAGGTAAATCAACAGGTAGGTTGGCATCAACATCAGCATCGGTAATAGAAGCAGGTCTGCCATGCAAGATGCTAATTCGTCTTTTCACAAAATGTCAGCACCTGCCTTCATATATCTATTATTCAAGGTTGACATACTTCTCGATAGTGAACGCAGTCCAAAAGACGCGGTTGCGAATCTCTTGCATATATGGGTTCAGCCCCTCGCCGGTGTACTTCCGATGCATGCCATTCTGAATTGCCAATTTCATAGCCAAGCCAAAGTACGTATACGACAAACCAGAAGTATCAAGAGGTAGGAGATACGTGCCAATAAGCAAACAAGCCTGCACACTTCTAACAGACGCACTGGCAATGATGTCTGGCAGCAACTTTGTTGCGAAATGATAAAAGGTCAACCCAACTTCATCTTCTGAGAATCGGTGATCTTCGACGGCGGATTCTTCGCGGTGGATCTTGTTGACTGGTGTTCGTGACTCCATGTGTGCGAACTGGGTGCCAATCGCCAAAGTCATCAGCAGCGCACAGATAGCCGCAGCATCGACCGAGGTCAGACTACTTGGATTAGTATAGCAAATGGCCAGTTTGTCCCGAAGCCAGTCTTCCTCGGCGTAAAAGTTGTTTGTTTTTGCGTACTTGCACGCAACATTGAAAAGGAACTCCGAAACATATCGAGGAGGTAGACACCCGATGGCAGCTGACACCAAGGCTGATCCTGATTCCAGATGCGTAGAACGCCATCTTTCTTCGAAAGGCACGGGGTCTGTGTCATCCTTTATACGAGTTAGGTTTATGTATTCAGAATCAAAAACGGGGACAGCTGTCGTACTTCTGGCGCACTCAAGTGCATCCACTCATCTATCTTTTTCCGAATTTTCATGGAAAAGTTCAAATAAGAAAACTCACCAGAGTACTCTAAAACAATGTCAGAAAAGAAGAAAAGACCCCTACGAACAAAGCATCCTTCAAAAGGACTCACGAGTAGTATCATCTGCAAAAGCGCGAATGCTGAAATCTTCTTCATCAATCGCCAGATCATCTAGATCATCTGCCTCAACCTGAGACGAGGGCTCGACAGACGCTGATTGTCCGCGATGCTGTTGCTGCAGATCTTCGGCAATTTTGCGAAGCGACGGGATATCGAAAGTGGTGTCGGGCATATAATGAGCCAAGATGCGTTCCATGTAGCTGACACGCTCTGCTTCCGACTCCTCATCGCGAGAAGCGATGCTTTGGGTGCGCTGGATACCTCTTCAATTGTTACAGTGATTAGTTTGGGCCGTATAAATCTTTGATCAGTACATTGATCTAACCTGTTCGAAGATTTGTTGGCCTGTTCAGAGGGCGAGTTGAAAATGCACTGGCGATGATAGCGAGTGCATCGCCGACAGGGCACACCGCCCTCGCACTTTTCCTTTACTCTTCTACATCCATCGCATCTGAGCCTAAACGTTAGTATAACTAATTTGCAGACATTTCAGGAGGATATGTATATGCAGCCTTACGCTCGCACGGCCCTCTTGCGATTTTCCTCCGCAACGCGCGGTCTTTTGGCCCTGTTAACAGGGTACGGGTATGGGGCCAGCTCCATAGATCTGATTCATTGGGTAGGATAATATTGTGTTAATCCCTTTCTCAGTGAATGCGTGAGACAGACATATGGTGCATGAGCCCGCTGTCGGTTATGCTTGCAATGCGGTTAGATGAGGAGATGCCGGACGGTTAAAGGCATGAATGTATGCTAAGATAGGCTAGGCATAGGTAAGCTGAGATAGCAGCTTGCAACCTGATAGGGTGGCGATGTATAATAGCGAAGGTACAGCAACCAGGGTGTGCTGGTCGGGTGGTTGAATGTTGAACAATTGACTGGAAGCGATTCAGCAAGCACGGCGCCGGATGTGGGGAAGCGATAAGCTAGAGCCTGGGCAGGTGGCAGCCTCAGGCAGCACCCGGCGAGATTTCTCCGAGCCCCATTGGGTAAGGTAAATTACGGCGTGTATGACGGAAGATAATTTTGCCATAGCCCTAACCCTGGGCTCTTAGATCAATTGGGCGCTTGGTAGAATCCAAGACTTTGTAAATGCATAGATATTTATTAACGGATAGAAGTCTATAAACGTGGAATGAGCAAAAACCCAACTGACATCTCTTACATGCCAAAATAACAGTAGAGATCGTATAGTCGCTCTCAACGTCAGCTTTGGTATCGTGTGTCAACTTGACTTGCTGAGAGGGATCTTCAATAATTCCTGCTCAAGCCTAGCAAGACTACACACAGAGTCCATCTCATCACCAGCCCTACTCCCCAAGCACTAATACGGAACCTGCTGAGCAAAGTACTTCTCGAAAAACTGAACACTCGCATTCTGCGAGATACTGTGGTTCCCCCACCCATCACCAAGGTGCATGACATATCTAGTAGTCGCATCGTTGGGGTACCAATGAGTGAGATTGGAACCAGCGAATGCACCGCCTTTGTTTGGATCTCCAGTTCTGATGAAATTGGCCCAGTAGCCACTCATCACTTCGGCGATGTAGTAATCCTCAGCGGTGAACGGGTATGTTTCAGCGTTAGCATAGAGGTTATTGAGAGCATACATAATCTCGCTCTGATGAAAGGCACCCTCGTCCTGACCCGGCGGGGCATGGTCCCAGTAGTACGTGTAAATAGGGCTGGAGGCAGATAACACCCAGTTCTTCGCATACGACCACGTGCTCACCAGCGAGGTGTCGCGAGCTGCAGCATTCCACGCTTCATCGGCGTGTGTCTGATTGCCAAGAGGAGGGTACAGTTTGAGATACTGGGACGACAAGTTACCATATTTCAGAGTCGTGTAGTTCACATACTCATCCACAGTGTACCCATTCAAGGGCAGGGTGGCACCGCTCTCATCCTTGGTATTACCCGTAATCAGAGGCACGTCATTTGCAGGCCCCGCCGCGAGTTGCTCAATGTATTTCATAGGCAGCACGTACCCATCCAGGACAGGCTTGAAGATGAGCGGGTAGTTACACGAAAGCGCTGTCACCCACCAGATCCACGTCCCGTTCACGCGGTCACCGGACCCGATAAGTAACTCTTCAGTAGACAGCTTTCGGAGATCTGAAATACTACTGACGTTATGAACATTCGTATAGTTGATGCCGTGGAAAAGTGCCTCATCCATGCTGACGTAGGACGTAGCCAGACCTGCCAAGAGAGTATCGTAGGGATAACGGATTCCCGATTCGGAAATGGCTCCATGGAAATACCCGGAGAAAAGCTCACTGTTGACAGCATGGTAGACTTGAGATGAGCCAAAGGACTGGCCAGCGATTGTCACCTCTAGAATTTAAATGATTAACAACATTCTGCCACGGACCGAAAAGAAATTTTAAACGGACGTACGATCAGGGTCACCGCCAAAGTTGGCAATGTTCTTCTGAACCCATTTAAGCACTTCAAGGTGATCGAGGACACCGTAATTTCCCGACGTGTTGTAGCCCGTCAATGCAAGACCTTCAGCGTTCAACTCTGGGTGAGCCAAGTACCCAAAGGCATCGTCACGGCGGTTGAACGTGACCACCACGATATCCTTCAGGGCTAGACCCCCGCCGTACCACCAAGCGTTATCACTTGTTTCCTCGCTACCCTGATTCCACACCATCACAGGCAATTTATCTGTGGACGAGTTGGCATTGGTCCAGATATTCAAGCTCAAGCAATCTTCGCTGTAATTGGTTGCGTAATTTGTCGGACATTCGGGTCCAAAGGATGTTGCTAATAAAGTCTGATTCCAGGATTGACGTGGTTGGGGAGCTTTCCATCGATTCTACCTCTGCATCAGAATCTTCTGTCCAGTACCCAGTACCTGGGTAAGAGCAACAACATACCTCGTAGCCCGTATCTGCAGCGTAGGGAATGCCCAGGAAAGCGGCCACATTGCTACTGGAAATATTCCAAAAGGTTTCCAGAGTGGTTTCATTGAAATACTTGAACCCCATAACGGGGCCATAGGTGGTTTGAATTGTCTTGTTGTACAACTGTGCCTGGGCGGGCAAGGCTCCAAGAGCCATGCACAATGCCAGGACAGGTTTTAGGAGTGGCATTGTTGAGTAAGAACAGCCAGATGATAGTTGCCTAAAATGATGCAAAAGGCTATCCTTGGATTTGCAACATAATTAGCTCTGTCCCTGATCTACGCAAATGTATACGTACGTAGTTCCCGGATGCTGGTGGGGCCAGCTTTAGCATATGGTAACAAGGTACGGAGTAAGGTGATGTGCTAGCTACTTCGTAGCCCTTGCAGATCATCCGATAAAGATCATTTATTTGAATTATTGGAGCCTAAGAATCTGTACCTACGTTCACTTCAACCAAGCAGACTTGTCATAGCAGTCTTAACCCAGCCGAACCAGGAGCAGGCGGCAATCAAGTTCGAAGAATATTTAATATGTATAAAGGGTATGTATGATATTGATATCGACAGATCTATAGCACTCTACCAGCCACGCGATGCATGATAACGCTAAATCACAAAATGCAGCTTGACCAAACACGCAAACAGACATAACAAAGGAATAAAAGCTTCATCGACTCGTTAATGCTGTCTTGTCATGGCCACCTTCAATCTTCTCCACAATTCTCCATACATTGCCGACCGCGAGTCATTGGTCCTAGCCACTGCCTCCGTATTTTCCAGAGCTCGACGGAACAGAAATCCCATGCATTCCTGAACAGAACCCCAGGTAAGCAGCTTATACACATGCGGTCTCTCTACAGACTGAAGGGATGCTGTGGAATGCTCAGGGGTATCAGGAAACCCGTGAATCAAGTCGCAGCTGATTTCATCTGCCATGCCCTGTAGTTGGGCATATGCCAACTCGATACGCGGCTCGTTGTTGGCTGCTTGCTTCGTGCGAATGGCATGGGCCTTTTGTACGGATTCACGATTGTGTGTGGCAATAATTGCGTTAATTGGCGGAAGATGCTTTGCATCCTTGCTTTCTGGCGCAGCACGAAGCATAGAATTGTATCGGCGGGTCAGAAGCGCCTCTACAACACCGTCATAGCACGCATCCGTCTCTTCCTTGGTGTCCCATATCACATGCCGAGGCTCAATCTTCATGTATGCACCGCGAACAAGCTTCACGCCTAACGTATACCCGTCCTTTTCGGCCATGGTGAGATGTCTAGCAATGGTGGCGGGGGTTGATTTCAGATATACTTGATAAGTGCCGTACAGGGTGGCACGACCTGGGGTTTGCATGTTGCAGTATTTCTGATATGTCATGATCCAGTCTTCGATGCCCAGTTGTACAGCCTGTTCTTCGGCGTCGACCAATAGACGCACTGACTTGGCAATTGCGGCATCACAAGCTTTGCGGATTGCATTATCCATGTACTCGGACGGGGGAAGACGGTCTTTCAGTAAATGCACAGCTTGAGTGCCCATACCGGTAAACCTATATCTTGTTAGCCTGACATCGATTCAGCAGACCCAAAAAACATGCACTCACTTCAAGGCCACAAAATCCCCCTCCGTCGCCATATCGACACCCTGCAGGGTCCCCTGCAACCATGCATCTACCTCCTGCCGCGCCAAGGCCTCGTCGTTTGGACTCGCCTTGCTATCCGCAACCAACACTTCACGAGCATATCCCAACAACACACCACGGCATCCCAGAGCTTTAGTCTCGACAATCGACCGCTGCACTTCCGCTTTATTCTCCCCAGCGTTGAACTGCTTGTAGATGGTGTTTTTCACGACCCAGTTCAGCAGCGGGTTCCGATGCACATCTGTCAGGGCCGTTTTCGGGTTTGCCAGCAGTGACAGCGCCCAGATACACGGCCGTAGCAAAATTGGCGACGATGACACGGACAGGATGAGCGCTGATCGAAGAACTGCAGAAAGCGGGAGGCCCCCAAGAGGCGACTTGGATGGGAGCTTGGACGGTGGCGGCGTTATCCTTGCTTTCGTCTTGCCGCTGTTCGGGAAGGCCTGGGTTGCGCCTACTGCCACTTGTTCCTCTTCTTCCAGAGCGGCAGAGAACGGTGACTGCAATATCGAGCTTGTTGTGGTCGCTGGAGCCGGGCTCAGCATGTTCGCAGATGACTTTGCATTTTGCGTTGTGCTGACGTATCTCGCAGTAGTACGCAGGATGGGGGAACGTGGGGGCGTTATCGCGTTAGATAAGACAAAGAGAGCGCGTGTGCGCTTCATGGCACCAGTAGCACTCATCAGGCTGGAAGGATTCTTTGTATGGTCACAGAGGAACTTTGTATAGTCAAAGAGGAAGAAAAGAAGCAGAGGACGAAGAGTCCAAGTCCAGGTAAAATAATAGCATGAAATAACATCAAGACATCTGGAGCCGGTGCGGGCGTGACCAGACAGGAAGGCGGCTTGCCACGGCTACTGTCGATACGATGTCACAGCCGGTGACCGTGCCTGGTGCCGCTGCTTCATAGATACGACACTATGCATTACTACGCAGTAAAAGAGTCATACCGCCGATAGGGTCTGCAGCAGAACCTTCCGACATGTTCTGACTGCAACAGACAACCGGACCGGCTGATCCGCGCCTCCCATTGGCCGCCGGCAGCTCCTTGCCGGTCCTTCTATCGATGCTTGCCGCCGCCTCGTGATTGGTTGAAGTATAACTACGCTCTGTGTGCTTGTATCATAGTAACGTTAGATGGAACATATATATGTAATAAGTTCATTAAGTATTGGTGTAGGAACAAGTGTGAGAGCACGGACATATGCCAGACTTGACACTCTACTTCTCAGGCACAACTGCCCCGATCGACCGCCAAAAATTGCATCGCGCGCCTCTGCCACCCTCCCAGTCGTAGGCGTTCGCGATGCTGAAGTTGGGCACTAAGCCCGGCTCAACGTACGTCGTGATCTCGATATCATATGGATCGGCCAGGTCGGTTCCTTCCGTCAGGTTGCCGCCGGTCTGGTTGAGGCTCGCTTGCAGTGGGTTGTCCCTGGTGTATGCGGGCCAAGCGGCCAGGAATTCGGCAATGTCTGCTGGTATGGTGGAGTTGTACGAGCTGGAATTGGTAGGTGCTCCGCTGGCGATGAAACTGTCAAGGAAGGCTTTATGTCTGTAGTTAGTGGCCATGCTTTTCTTCCACTCAGCGAAGACAAGTCAAGGATCACTCACATATAAACGACTGCTGAAAAGCGGAAGACATAGTATCCGAGGAGCTGCCGTAGTGTTCAAAATACGCTTGCATGTCATCACCGTGCAGTGAGTTGACAAGAGAGAATTGATATTTGTAGCTCTGGCCTCCGTTCAAGCTGAACGCATCGGCAAGCCAGTATGTCGGGCAGACGAAGGTCATCTCGGCATAGAGATTCTAGTTGAAGTGCAACGTCAGCAAGGCTATTGCGGACTTATCATGGCGAGGTATCCTCACATTAGCACGCTGCTGCTGTCCGACAGCAAAGGTGCCGACAAACACAGCCGTGGCATCTTTGTCAACACCGTCTGTAGCGAATCGAACCGTGGGAATATCTGCTGGTAGAGGATATTGAGCCAATACCTCATTAACCTCCTTTTCGTTCAGCTGAGGCATCAAATATTTGACAAATTCCACGAAGTCGTCCTCCGTGGTGATGTTTTGGGGCGTAAAGGCAACACCCTCGTTGGCGTTGTTCTTGTATATAAGTCAGCAAAGAATGAGACGACTAACAGGTAGTACCTACCCCAAGTAACCCCCGTTTACCATTAACTGGCCCAGTGGTAAGCTGCACACTCGGTCGTTGTTGGACAAACCTTCCATCCGTGACAGGCAGGAATGCCCACTGTCCATATTTGGCATCAACAGTGACAATGTAAGAAGCATTTTGCAGAGCGTCAGTATCTTTATTCACCAAACACTCAAAAACCGTTCCAGTCGCGCTACTCGAGCAGCCTGCATTCTCTGCGAATGCATTGAAAGCGTCGACTGGAACTGAGTCATCGTAGTTGTATTGTTGAGGAAGGTAGGGACTCGCGGCAAAAACCTTTTCTTTTCTCTTAGTACTTGCTTGATGATATTCCCAGGGAAACACTATAGAATGAGAGAACATACACCATTGAACAATTCGTCGCCCACCTTTCCGCCATAGGCCATGGACTGCAGCATCACCGAGCCACCGCCTTATTTACAGGTTATTCCAGTACAACAGCAAAGTCAAGCAGGGAGACTTACCAGCAGATTCTCCCGATATAGTGACACGGTCTGGATCACCACCAAAGAGGGAGATGTACTTCTGGACCCATTGTAGAGATAGATACTGGTCATGTAGACCTGCGTTCGCTGTGCCGTGTTCCTGCACCTCATTGCCAGCAAGGAAACCAAATGCCCCAAGCTAGTGACGTAAAAGTCAATGTCTATACTTTTTATGATTTCAGACCGGGGATGAGATAATAGAGTCATACTCGGTATTGAATGGCTACTCCCACAAAGTCCGAAACGGAATTATCCATTAGCCACGGTATGTTCGTGTCCCCATTCCCCTCACCATAACCACCGCCATCTGATTGAAAGGTTAAATTAGTCGACGATTGCTGGGACATGGTAATTAAATAAATGTGGCGAGATTGAGAAAACCCACGGATATAAACAAAAACAGGCAAATCAGAGGCACCTGCTGGCGACCAGACATTTAGAAATAGACAGTCTTCACTCTCTGAAGAGCTGGCCGTCCATGCGGGTTCCGTACCACTGCGATGGTTAGTTTAAGAAAACGTCAAAATTCGACACAAGAGTGGCTCACACTTCGTGGTCTGGCGCCTGAGGACATTCCGCAGCCATGGCACTTGCATCCACAAACGTCCCATTAAACGTTGTTTGGGGAGGAATAGATGGCTGCCATCGCAGGTTGCCAATGGGAGGTTGAGCATAAGGAATTCTTCCAGATAAATAAAATTTACAAGGTTAGTACTCGATTAAGATAAAAATGAAATAGAATGCCCAGATGCAGGCAGATCGGGCACAGTGCTGTCAGCGACCACCTACCCGTACCAGTAATTCACCCCGAGACTGGCATCGTATACCCCTGTATAGCCGGCATACCCCAGATCTACCTCCAGTGGATTGGACGGATCAGGCAGATTGCCCGCTGGGAAGGGATTTGCAGGCGGCGTGGACAGCGCGAGCGAACAATGCGCGAACAGTGGAAGCAGCAACGGCAACAATGGCCGTGATGATTGTCCTAGCATTTTAGGCTCGTGACCAGTGGTAAGTCTAAGTCGCAATTAGGATTTTAAGAGAAAAGAAATATAAAGAAATGAAAGAACAAAGGTGAACTGTTTGCACTTGTTATCTGCGATGAACGCGATTTTCGTTCCAGCAAGGGATGCCCAGATCGCAGGAACACAACACGCGAGGTCTTATGCACCTGCCTGCCAGCAGGAGGCTATTTATGGGTAGCCTACCATTGCATTGTGTGTAAGTAGTATTTTTGTAAGCGCACATGATGACAGCAACAGCCGCTGGATCAAATCGACGTTCTAACTTCCCCTCTTCTTCTTCAGTGCGAGTACTAAGTTCGACTGGGGTGGAGCAGGATCAGGGATTCGTGGAGATACATCTAACCTTCCCATATCGATCAGCCGGATCAGCCGCTAGTGATGATGTTCTTTTACGGCCCGTTATGTTTTCGGAAAAAAGAATCTACCACTGCGCATATACATTATAAATATGCATCGTGGGTGCATTCCGCCAGTGAGAGTCTCATCGGAATATTTCAATCGCTGAAGACTCACGATCCCCATCAAAATGATGTTTTTTAAAGTCTAGCCACTAGCTCACCAGACGCTCTGAGATCTTGTTTTTTGCACTCAAAAGAAAACAGGAAACTTCATGCGGTCGAGATGGCAGCTAACGGTAAGAAATAATAAGTGATCGGCATTGTGCATCACCCCGCATTTTACATCACTGGCTTAGGTAGGATTAACCATGCAAGCCTGATGCCATTTCTCCGTCGGCCTCATCGATACGGTGAATTAAGTGGCGAGCGACTTTTGCGTCGGGGCATCAGAGACCGAGCATGTCACTTTTTGCACGAGGATACACATCGAAAGGAACAACTCTCTCAGTGTGCTGCGACTTGTTGTTCATCACTACTCAAGGATTATATTTTGAGTGTTTACGGATTAGGACTTTGATGTAGCGTCTTGGTTCTCGGCAGCCTGAGCAATGCTCGGAGCTTTTGAAGCAAGTAGTTGTGGTCAAATTTATGCAGATAATTGGCGACAGAATGACAGAGCAGGCTCTTAGAAGTAGGAGAGCTAGACATCCAACTTGATGCACTCATGAAATTCAAAATTTGGTCGGGCTTCGTGAAACGGGTAGATATGCTTCTCTGAATCCCTATACCAGAAAGCTCACGTCAAATGGATTTTGACTTCGAGGACAATAGAGCGTTGTCAACGTGCCTAGCATCCGATGATCTGTATACATCGACATGGTGTATAGTGTCTCTGAATCCTACAGGCTATGACCGAGTGATTCCACGTTAGAATTTAGATGTTCAAAAGGAATGAGTCACTATCGCTACCCAGGTCTGGAAAATGGCTTGGGTCAGTTCACTTCACACTAACTAGATAGCCGACTCAAGTACAATCACTCGTCTTCGAGGGGAGGATGGTGAAGAAGAGCTTAGCTCTCTCGACTTTTCAAACTCTTTGAGCCGATACATGGGATTTAGATGATCGATTGTGCGTCTCATTACAAACTACGTAGACCGAACTACTCTGAAATACTTCAACTAGAGATATCAAATAACCCTAGCCCTAGTCAAGATCGGTGCTCTCCCGAGTATGCCTCCACATCGGATTTCTGTGCGATCCACTTAGGTCTCCGCGCTGTGGGGGTGTAATTCAGATACAGCCGTATCCTGCTTTTCGCTGCAGTTGTGTATTTTAACCATAGCCTTTGTGTTGATTGCCCAAGATACAATAAGATCGCATGTTGTATATCGTGCAAGTATAATGGAGATATTTCAGACTGGCTTTGTATGTATGTCGCACTCTCGCTGAAATACCCATTACTTAGTGAAATGCGGCTTCCTCGAAGATCGATCTACTGTAATATCTGTAACCAACCTGTAACAATCCAACTGCAAATGGTGTAGCCGGCAGGTACAGAGATGCCGAAATGCCGAGAGTTCTCTTTTTTTTGGGTACAAATCTTTCTGATTTGTTGATAGCTTACGTTGACGTGATTGAATGTCTTTCCTTCCTCTTTCTTCTTTGCTATCTCTCTCATAATTATGTCATTTTTTTATTTCCAATTTCTTTTATTCATTTGCCTTCTCCTTGATGCAAAGTAACAATACCTAAAGTAGTCCCTAGGAGCTCGGAATTGTTTCCGTTGCCTTGGTTATCGGGTCCGAAAAGCTTGTTGGTCATCTGTACTTGCTACTTTTCTCTTCATAGTCTTTTTGTTACATATATTTTCTGTGAACTTCTTTCCCTTTGTGCCGCAAAGAACCTGACGTTGTCGACGCGGCCAGGATATCTCGCCCTGCGCCATGCAATCCTTTGTGCAGTACCGCCGCCTAGGAAAAGCTCTCGAAGTACAATTGAGTCGCGATAAGGAGAAAATCTCGCAGTTGCGCCAGCAAAATGGGCGGCAAGATGGGTCAAGCATAGATGAAAGGGACCTGGAAACAGGTCTGGAAGCAGAAAAGACCTGTATTCCGGCGCAGACCATTGAGAGTACAGTTGCAAACGAAGGGACGGATCAAGGACGGGATACTTCCAATGCACAATCTATTCAATCTGTATCGTCACAATCTGACGAGGAAATAACCGAGGACGACATAGAACATACCGCCATTCCAGATGATATAGATTGCACTGAGCTTCGCGTCATCCCTACTCACCAAACGACGGGTACAATGCTGGGGCAAGCAATGTCTGGTATCCAGGTCCGCAAACGCACAACGAGGGAAGGCGGCCCTGAACTTGGAGATGTATTTGTCGTGTCTTGGGAGTCGTCTGAGGACCGTCTCAACCCTCAAAATTGGGGTTTTGGAAAACGAGCAGCATACACGTTCATAATCTCGTGTATTGGTGGCATTGTGGGACTCGCGTCTGCAATTGATTCGGCGGTCATCCCTCAAGCAGCAGCAGAATTCCGGGTGAGTGAAATTGTTGAGGCGCTTTCAACGGGCCTATTCTTAATTGGTTTCGGCTTTGGTGGTCTGATTGCTGGGCCATTCTCAGAAACGGTGGGGCGGAATCCAATTTACATCATCACGATGATTTTGTATATGCTGTTTTTGGTTGGAGCTGGTGTATCTCAAAATATACAGTCTCAGCTCATTTGCCGTTTCTTTGCCGGCGTTTTCGGTGCTACACCTCTAGTATGTGCCGGCGGCTCACTGTCAGATATCTGGACGCCGCAGGAACGAGTGTTTGCATTCCCAATGTTCGCCTGCTTCTCATTTCTAGGACCTTTAGCTGGTCCTCTTATTGGTGATTGGGTCGGTCAAAGCTCAGATCTGAGCTGGCGTTGGACCGAGTGGTTCACCCTGATCATGTCTGCAGTTGTGTTGACGGTCGTCGTTCTGATCCAACCTGAAACCTACGCTCCCGTGTTGCTAGGATGGAAGGCCAAACATCTGCGCAGACTAACTGGCGATGATCGTTTCCGTGGTACTATTGAGATTCGAAAGACGCCGCTCATCGTGCGCCTTCGTCGGGCGTTATATCGCCCGTTCCTTATGTTCATGCGGGAACCAATCCTCGTCCTCTTTGGCCTGTATCTGACAATGGCCTACATTGTGCTCTTTACCTTCCTTACCGGATATACGTTTATTTTCACCGACATATATGGGCTTTCCCAGGGTATGACCGGCGTTTGCTTCCTCGGCGAAATGATCGGTATTATTTCCTGTTCCGCGCTCATCCCACTGAACATGCATCTTCGCAAAAGAGATATTGCTCGCGCCAAATCTCTTGGTCCGGATGTGAAAGTAGCCCCTGAATCACGACTGTATTGGGCGATGATCGGAGGCCCATTCCTGCCCATCAGCCTATTCTGGATGGGCTGGACTGCTCGCCCGGATATCTCCATCTGGTCGCCATTGGTAGCCTCGGGGTTTTTTGGCTTTGGTATTCTGTGTGTCTTTATGACCACTTATCAGTATCTTATGGATACATATGAGTTATATGCCGCGAGTGCACTAGCCGGCATCACATTTATTCGGTACACGATCTCGGGTGCATTCATCGAGATCTCCCTTCCTTTCTACCAGAACATGGGTGTTGCGTATACCTTGACCATTCTGGGCAGCCTTAGTGCACTGTTGGTATTGATTCCGTATGCTTTCTATCGATATGGACCTGCTATTAGGAAGCGAAGCAAGTATGTGATGGAGTGATTGGCTCGTCGTAGCTTTTTCTTTAACTGTCGTTTAGAGACAGCATGAACTACCTTTGTGCATTCAGCCTAGAAGTGAAGCATTGCATGGTTGTACATAGTTGTGCGGGATAGATTGATAGAAGCAAATAATATGGAACCTCCATCCTTGAGTTGTTGTTGTCACGGCACGACCCACGCAGGCCCCGCCTGCCCAGGCACACACCTCTCCCACTCTCGCATGAACCTCACTTGCCACATTCCATAGGAATCAAGGACACACAAAACGGAGAACATGAAGAAAGCCGAACTACATAGCTATGCCAACAAGTTCTTCTCGTATTACCAAACGCATGCAGCATGCTTGCGACAACTGCAGGTCTGTATTTAATCGAATATCAGACCTGCAATATACAGTCGATCTGCATGCTCACTCTATTTTCAGGAGGAAAAAAGTTCGCTGTCCGGGCGAAAAACCGTCGTGTTCTAGCTGTGCTAGGCTTTTTCAGACTTGTCACTATAATAAAGGGGCAGCAGTGCCGCCACGTTTAATTGAACGAGAACCAGAACAGAGTTTGGTATCGCGTAGCGCTCTTACTGGCAAGACAAGCAAATACTGATAATCTATGCCAATTTACAGGAAGGGCGTCTTGCACAATTAGAAAGAAGGATGGACCTGATGTCGGAGAAGGGGAAGTATGTGAACTGAAACCCTTCCGAAACCAAGACCATCTGAAAGAGCACAAGTATTAATATGGCCCGGCTGGACAAAGTCATGAAATTGCAGATTTTATAAGCGCAAGAAATAAATCAGAGACACAGCAACCTACAAGCACTGGGAGTAACTCTCCTCGACAACGACACATAGTTTCTCGGGGTCAGGAAAACCCTTTCACTTCCTCCCCCTCAGACAATGGGTCAGAGTAAGTTATAACTTGTGGAAACATTATCATTATCTGTATTCACAATATCCATATACTAACCTTTACTAGACTACTGCCTCCTAGGGCGCTCATATTGGAGTCAATCGAGCAATACTTCCAGTTCTGCCACCGACAACCACTTTGGTTGTTCGAACGTGGAGAGATCCCATCCGCAGATGAGATGACAGAAGAGCTGAAATATGCTTTACTTGCTGTCACCATACGATTTTCCGCGACTCCGTATTTTGAAGGCCGTTCGCGTCAAGATCTTTCTCAAAGATACTGTGAAATTTCCAGAGGACATATTATGTTTCGTATCACGCAGGGTGCTGTTCAAATATCTACCATACAGAGCTTGTGTTTGTTAGCTTTTGCGAATTTTACAGGTATGAGTTCACTCAGAATGACATTAATACTTTCGTGTCCCTTCGCAGGAAGTACCAGCATGCATATTGAGAAAACGCTTACCCCTTTGTAGCAAAGGAGACTCATTTGGCTTGGTTCCATATCAACCTGGCCACGTCTCTAGCGAACATGGCCGACATGAATGTCGAAATTAAAAAAGAGAAAGGATCGTCCGACTCAGTCGCAGAATCGAGGAGAAAACTATTTTACAGCATCTATCTGCTTAATCAGACCTACGCACCCCGCTCGATGTTACTCAACATGCTGGAAGATATCCAAAATCCAAAGTATTTGGAGCCAAAACGAGATCTTAAACAGGAATCCGGGCAACTGCCGCCGTCCACTCCACGAGACTTTGTTAACATTACACACTCTGATGACGCCGAGCGTGCCGGAATATGGACGTACATGGTCCAGCAATCATCGCTGTGGCGAGAAGTACGCGGTTATATCGCACAATGTGCAGATGGCAGTCCAAAGCCGCCGTGGTCTCCCGAATCAGGGTATGCAGTGATTGGAGCACATTTGATGGAACTCGAAACTCGATTTCCGACTTATCATAGATATGATGCGGTGAAATTCCTCGACCGTTCAACAGAAGAACTGCAGCAGAGCCGTGACTACTGGAGTCCTTGGTTGTGCATTCAATTCGTGTATCACGCTATTCACAGCATGCTTAACCATCCTTTTCTGTACTCTTCACGCCCAAACCAGTCCATGCAGATGTCTGTGCCGAATACGTTCTGGAAGACTTCGTCTGAACTGGCGTTGCTGCATTCTACGTGGATCGTTCGGCTGATAGATATGGTTTGGGAAAAAGACTATCGAGTTTCTGATCCATTCCTGGCGCACTGCGCGGCCATTGCTGCTACAATTCATGTCTACTACTGCCGAGCTACGGATCTTCGCGTGAGAACTTTGGCGAAAAGCAAGCTTGGTAAATGTATGCGGTTTGTCGATGAGCTTGGCACAGTGTGGCCTGTGTGTCAACATATTGTAGGTTCCTACTTGTACATGATTGGTTATTTGCAACAGTATAGCTAATTTCCTGCAGTATGACAAACTGGATTCGTTAGTTCAGTCGGCACTCGGCTCCTTTCTGCAGGAAGGAGGCGAGAATTCTAACCAGCGAACAGTCTCCATCAATACAGGACTCATGTGGGATATTCTTGATTACACTTCTCCTAAGACCCCGGGTCCGCAAAAAACTGGGCGTGGTCTCTTCGATTCGGCGTTTGTTCAAGACAAGTCGTCCTCCCGAATCATCCCTAGGGCAAGAGATCTGCACGACAGCAATGACGGAAATGATGAGCATGAAGATGATGTAGTTGAGACACAAATATTTCATCACCCCAATCCTGCTACCGAAGTTGATACGTCGAATGGAGGCCAAGAACTTCCACCGTATTCTGGCGCAGCCACTCGTCGCAGTCGCAGCGATCATAATATCAATCGATATGGATCTACACATGGCGAGAGAAGTACACACTCAGCGCCCGCTGAACAGCGACATGTAATCGATCAGGGAAATCAGCATCAGCCTTATGAACAGCAAGAACCAGAGACGTTGCTGACATGGCCATCGGAGGATATGTGGCTGAGTGCGTCGATCATGGACACCAGCCACGATCCTTTCGTGCAGTTCCAGGCCCAAGACATGCCGTGGGGTGGTTCATGGGAGATAGGCAATTTGTGATGTGCATTAGTACTCGGTCTCTGCCCTGTGTGTTTCCCTTCGCTGCCTGACAGCATATAAATTACACCGTTCTGATTGGACAGAGAAAAGAGATCGCACTATTCCTAACACGGTTAGTTGGAAGCGCTTACATCATGCTTACTTGATGCTTAAAGATCCAAACGGCCAATCAGAAGCCACAATTGCGGCCTCAATAATCTGCTCGTAATCAGCTGTCAGCACTTTTCCTTCTCCCAGAGACTTCGCGAAACTGCCGTATCATCTTCAAGGGAGATGCGCTGAAGATATAAAGGAGTGTCTTGTAGTCGGCTGTCCTTGTCGATGTTTTTTGCCCGAGCCATTTTCATCTTGGCCATCGCCCTTGTTATCCCAACAGTTTTCCACCTGTCACCATACCAATCACTCAGAAGCAGCGTTCAGCGTTATTTCTCCTGGGATAAAAATCCGGAATCACAAACCTCCATGCCAGTAGCCTCATCGTCAGCAAGTAACGCCGTCAAAACCGCCATGTCTAAACTGTCGCACGCGACCATCATCCCTCGTCGCTCTGCCGCTCGCGGCCACGCAGACCATGGCTGGCTAAACAGCTACCATACATTCAGTTTCGCGGACTACCATGACAGCAACTTTATGAATTTTGGGTGTCTGCGCGTGCTCAATGAAGATCGTGTAGCTCCAAATACTGGCTTTCCCACGCATCCGCATCGCGATGCCGAGATTTTCAGTTACATTCTCAGCGGCGAGCTGACGCATAGAGACAGTATGCTCAAAAAGGGCGAGGAAGGGGAGCAAGGCAAAGACTTTTATAGGATGAAGAGGGGCGATGTCCAGTTTACTACTGGTGGGACTGGTATGTGGTCCTTTCCATAACCCAAAAAAAGGAACAAAGCTAATGTTGATAAGGAATCGCTCACTCGGAACAAAACGAACACCCCTCAGAGACAGTCCATTTCCTTCAAATATGGGCATTGCCCTGGCGTCGCGGTCTGACACCTCAGTACCACACTGTAACCTTTGATGAGAAACTCAAACGACAATCATTCATCCCGATTCTATCCCCTTTGACAGCTGGCAAAAACGCATCTGCCGCTGAGGAGAAAGAAGCAAAGCCTAAGATCCCGGGCACGATTCCCATACACGCCGATTTTGTGATGGGCGCGGGAATTATTGCTGTGGATCGCAGGTTTAAGTGGGCGGTTGGAGGCGGCAGTGATGTGGTGGAGAACACCAGCAATCGAAATGTATACGTTCATTTGCCGATGACTCAGAATGGGAATGCGAAAATCAGATTGGATGGTAGGGAAGAGGCTGTGCTTAATGAAGGTGATGGAGCGTTTGTGAAGGGGGTTAATGTTGGTGATGTGATTAGTGTGGAGAGTATAGGGGAGGCAGAGGCAGAGGTTGTAATATTGGATAGTAATTAGTGTAGCTGTCAAAAATAATTATTTCTAATCACTCACATCAAAAATGTTAAACCGCACAGTCCATCTCTGCCAGCTATCCAAAAGAAGCCGAAAACACAGAGAAAATTCCGAAAACCAGTTCGGAGTACATACTATGTGGCTGGCAATAACGTTTCTTACAGGCCGCTCTTCACGATCTACCTATCACCACTGCAGTTCATATGGGGTGTCTCCGGAGCTGGCCACTGTATAGCTAGTCTGTGACAGGCCAACGGCACTCGCTTCCATGCATGATAGTCACATCCGTGTCTTCCCCCGCATCCGAGCACACCGATGAATCGCTGCACAGATCAGTCAACTAGCCATAGAACGAGATTTTGTAATCAATTACCCCTCGAATGAATCCAGCTCTCTCCTACCACCTTCATAATTAAATGTACACATGAGCTTGGGCCAATCCTACCACCCTACAAAGTCAACGAGCTGCTACCTAGCACTCACTCCCAATCACCGCAACAATATCGGAATAAAAACGTACGCACAGAAGTAGACAGGCATCATGGCGCCAATGTTTCCACACCCCCGCCGCGTTGTCACTGGTCACGACGAGCAAGGCAACGCTATCTACATCGACGATAAGCCCATCCCCATGGAGCCAACACCAATGAATTGCGATTTTGCCGTATTGTACGAAACGCACGGGTTCCCTGCAAACCTGGACGAGTGGAAGGATCCTATTTTGGAGCGAACAAAGTCATTGGCGAATAGCGAGGGAATTGTGCTGAGGGTGGTGGATTTTCATGCGAATACAAAGACTGTATGTGTTATTTCCGTTCATGAACGGAGCGTTGCGAGCAACTCGATAATCCCCTAGATTGCAGCTTTGTGGTTGGAGTGTACTGATGAACCTTGTTGTATAACAGCTCTTTCACCGGACAATGTCTTTAGACTTTGGGATTATTTTCGAAGGCGAAATGACATGGTAGGTTTTATCTTATTCTAACACCGTGTGGACTTTTCTCGTTCCGGTCGCCTTGGTGCATAGAGCTGGTGGTCTCCCAGATTGGGAAACACTTTCCTCAGTAGGAAATTATTCTAGAAATGGAAAGGCGGGAAACAACACAAAGGACCACATCCAAAGCTCAAAATACCAGCACATAGGCTAATGACTTTTGAATTTTATTTAAAAAGTTACCTCGACAATGGTGTCGAACTCATCCTGAAACGGGGTGACGTCTGCGTGCAGCGCGGCACAATTCATGGATGGGAGAACAAGACTGACAAGCCGGCACGGATTTATTTCATCCTAACAGGTGCGTCTTGCTGCTATAATTTGCAATATTTCCATTGAGAAAAAAGTTTTGCTATGCGGTTGCACGCTCTATAGCTAATTACTTGCTCTCACAGCGGCCAAACCGGTGCAGGTGGGCGGGAAGTTGCTCACTACGGCAGGCTTTGAGGATCATGAGGCTGAATCAGGAGGGAGGAAACTGAATGAGTAGAAATTGAATATCCAACCACTATTTTCTCACAACAGGTAGAAGAGGGGAATTAGTGATGATGCAAGAATGCTTCTGAGAATACGACGTTAGACATACAGTTGGGTCAAAGAGTCTAAATTCCACCATACATCGTTTTGTCTATCAATGATCTATCTAAACTCGAATAATCCCTCAGGAAAACTTGCGAAGTCTTTGAATTGTTTTGGTCATTCTGACTCCAATGCTGTCTTTGACCCAAAGGCCTCCTACAGCCGTATTGACACTAGTGACTTGTCTGTAACATTGAGCAGTGGTCTCGCCCTGTTAACATCAAAGGATCTGCAAGACTGATCGAGTTATCCACAGATAGGATATAGCGATATTAGTAGCGACAGCTAAAATATGCATGGCTTCCAATGGCACGATCTCGCATAGCCAAGAACAACATTCGTAGCGCTTGGTGACCTCGGGATTATTCTGTGAATCTGTATTCGTCGAAATGCTCACTTGGTAATGTTGATGTTACATGGGGCAATTTGGGAATCTGGGAATTTCAATCATCAACAACAATAACAGCGATTGTAAGCTTAGCAGTTATATAGCCCGTCGGAGCTGAGAACTATTTGGGGGCTTCGTGTTGACACGCAATCAGGAGTCCGCAACACGCGTGTGAAAGCTGCGCATCTACCCACCTAGAAAAATCGTGTCTCATGGCGTTGTACCAATTGGAATGGCCCTCTTCACGACACTAATCCGTATACGGATAAAATTTATACAGTAGCTATTTTCTAGGGTTGCATCCGAGCAAACCGCTGGCTGCTTATCGAGTAGTGTTGGATGTTGGCATGAATGGTTCAATCGCACTGCTTCCGGTTTCCATGATAGCTTAGTTTTTCTGTAGCAGACGGAAACCTTTTGATTGTTTGATGCAGTACACTCTCCGTCGGCTTGTCCGCTTTCGGCGTGTCGCTTTGACTCACATATTGTACGATCTGGTCAATTAAATTGCCCTATAAATAGACACGATTTGCATGAACGTTTACTTAGATACACTATGCAATATCTAAAAAATAGCTGCATTTGTGGCGTGGTTATATGAGAAACTTGTGGCGTAGGTAATGAGAATACTAAATCGTTACGGGGCCAAAACGGGCTCGTGGTTGACTTCTACTCCTGTTCATGCATTACTGCGGAGTAGACCAAATGCGACCGGCTGGACGATAAATTATTCCTTCGACTGAAATTTGACTGAACACTCCACTGGTGTAGAAACGAGTTGAGAACGTGCTGAGGACGAAAGATCTCCTTAAAAAAAAGCGAGAAAAATAGCGAGAAGGCAAGACGGAAGAAGGCACCAGTCAATAAGCAGCGGTACCTTTTTAGGCGTTCAACGTCATGCAAGCCATGTTTGGGGTCTGAGTTTAATAGTTTTAAGGATTAATATGTGAAACGTTTCATCCCCACCCCACGTTGCCTGCAATAGAAACTGCGGTAGTTGGCTAGCTGCCAAACAACCGCCAACATTCTTGGCCTTGATGACCCCCCTGTACGAGCCTGGCCTCATGCCTCGGTCAGCATACACACTCCGTACTCTCAAGTATGCATTCATCGAGTCACTAGCAAACATGCAAGCTTTCTTCGTCCGTGCTTAAAACTTCAGTGGCGTCCGAGGCAAATGCTACTCTACTTTCTTCAAAGCCCATGGGCTAGACTAGGGTAGCAACCGGCGCGCGTAAGATTTTGGCGTGACCGGTGTCGATGATCTCTCAAACTAGACCTTTAAAGTAAAACACCTTTAATTAGGTAGTACTGCATCCATGAGTAGTTGTTGGCTGTATCTGTACGAAACATATCACTAGACCTTCGATCAATATATAAAGGCTATACTCCCACCATCGTCAGACTCTAGATAGTTAGAATCACATATCGTCACACTGAACCTCGAGTAGGATAAGCTTCAAAATGAAGCACACCTCGTCTCTCTTCCTGGCAGCCGCCGCGGCAACCCGCTTCGGCGCAGTAGCTGCACAGAAATATGCATTCGCCCACGTAGTTGTTGGAGACACTTATGCGCACACCGAAGCCGACTGGGAAAACGACATCACACTAGCCCATGACGCTGCGCTAGACGCATTTGCACTCGATATTGCATACCCGGTTGAGGACTGGGTGCCACAAATCGAGAATGCCTTTTCCGCCTGCGAGGCGCTCGACAACGGCTTCAAGCTGTTCTTCTCGTTCGACTATCTCGGCGGCGGCGAGGTCTGGCCTGCTGCGGAGGTGGTCGATTATCTGGAGAACTACACCACCTCGGACTGCTACTTTACTTATAGTGATCTGCCTTTTGTCTCTACCTTTGAAGGTACCGACAATATCGATGACTGGGCGCCAGGTGGCACGATTCGGTCGGCGATTGATGTGTATTTTGTGCCGTGCTGGACGAGTCTTGGGCCGAGTGGGATTACTCCTTATCTTGACTATATTCAGGGAGCCTGTACGTCTTTTTGTTTCTCCTGTTTCCACGTTTGGCTTGCTAATATAACTTCCAGTCAGCTGGAACATGTGGCCGGATGGAGCTACCGACATGACTGACACTGCTGATCTCGAGTGGGTTGACGCGATTGGCTCGGACAAGACCTACATCATGGGAGTCTCGCCGTGGTTCTTCCATAGCGAAAGCGGTGGTCTTGAATGGGTGTGGCGCGGTGATGATCTGTGGGCTGATCGATGGCAAGAAGTATTCGATGTAGCGCCGGAGTTTGTCGAGTACGCCTCATCCTTCTTGACAAATCCATATCTGCTGAGATAGCTCGCTGACCAAAATCACAAATATAGGGTTGTCACATGGAATGACTGGGGCGAAGCAACCTACATCGGACCCTTTTACAGCGACGAAGAAGTGCCCACCGGCTCTCTGGATTACGTCGAGAACATGCCGCACGAAAGCTTCCGCGACTTCCTTCCCTACTACATCGCCACCTTCAAGGGCAACACATTCGACATCTCCCGCGACCAGATGCAATACTGGTACCGCCTCGCCCCGGCCGCAGGCGGCAGTGAGTGCAGCGTCGAGGGCAACGATGTCGACGACGGGCAGACCGAGGTCGACCCCAACACTATTGTGCAGGATAAGGTGTTCTTCAGCGCATTGTTGATGTCTGCAGCTACCGTGACAGTGCAGATTGGCGACAATACTGCTGTTTCGTATGATGGTGTTGCGGGCATTAACCACTGGAACCAGGACTTTGACAGCCAGACTGGCGCGGTCACGTTTAGCATTATTCGGGATGGGGTCACGGTGAATAGCAGCACTGGAGCTGAGATTACCTCGACTACTAGCCTATCTGATGGCTGCACTAACTACAATACCTGGGTGGGAAGCTTTTAAGCTTGAGTGGTTTGTATGAATGTAAATAGCTGTACATAGCACGAAAAGTACATAGGATCATGTCAGTGGAATAATATCGATAAACTCTATTCAATTTATCCTATGGACGAACATTCAGAGGACTTGTAATATAAACAAGAAAAGTCTTTTGCAGTCTTTTATATACAATGGCTGCTGATTGGTATATTTGTTCAAAGTTGGTATATTGACCGAACCGAAAATTAGGTGTGACTCTTCAACCAGATCATTAGGGCGACTTGTTGCGTAAAAGTATGTTGGGCGAAGGAAAATACTGGCCGGCTTCGATATACCACAGCCACACCAGTATACTTACCAGCAAGTCGGAGCCTTTTCTTACCTCGCAGCCATCCACATGTTTGGTCTGATGAGCTTGATCCGCAGATGATACTGCGTACGATCTACATGTCTATCTGCACAATTAATGCTCGCACGTCTAGATCTTCCGCATCAATCGGCGGTCGATCGCCAGACGCGCCAACAACATAAAACTTGCTGAACCAAGGGCCATTGATCCAGCGTAATAAATCGCAGGATGGAATGCGTCGACGCCCGAGTTTTCGCCTCCACCGGCATTCAGCAAGTAGCCAGCAATAGGTGCTCCCTGTACGTTTAAACTCTGTAAGTCATGGCCAAAACAGAGTACGGATTGAAAAAGCTACAAGCACGTACCAGAAGGTAGCCGCCGCCCCAGCCCGTCACCACCATGCCCATGGCAACCGATACTCTCGCAGAGCCAAACACATTGCCCACGACCGTCGGCATGGTAGCAAAGAACCCACCATTCGCCATCCCGTTGATAATCACGAAAACAATTAGCGGGCCCAACGAGTTGGAGACCGGCCATAGCACTAGGGCGCTCAGGGCGCTCAGCAAAAGTGACAAAGTCACTACATTCAAGGGTCCAATTCTATCGCAGCCGAAACCGCACAGAAGACGGCCAATAGCCGACGAGAAGTTAAATGCTGCCACCAGACCTGCGCCAGCACTGGACGTCATGTGAAGACTGTCAGTGTAAAGAGGCAAAAAGAATGGGGGTACGAAAAGCGGAAACGTGGCGAGTGCGCCTCCGAGAAAGATCAAGACAAATCGGTAGTTGCGAAACAAGCGCCATTCCACGAATGAAGTGGGTAGAATTGGGGCGCGGGCCTTGATTAGATATGCAGCTGGCAACCCTGTAGCCAACGTAATGAATCCCAGTACACGAAATGTCCATGCAATACCGAGAGACTCTAGAAGGCCGTTTGTTACGAAACTGATCACAGCGCCGCCGATACCGCCACCTGAGTAGACAATACCATTGGCGATGCCTCGCTTTGCTTTGAAATACTGGGCAGGGGTGACCGAAACGACCTGTAGTTAACTCACGTTAGATAGGTCATAGGTCATAGGTCATACCAGCGCCGCAGGACGGCCGTATCTTACCATAAACATTAAACTAAAGTTTCGAGTCAGCCAAATGAAACCTCTACATTCCTATAAAACACGCACCTAGTTCCTAATCCCATCACAAGCCCTACCGTCATGAACAGCCCAACAACATTCGTCGTCGCGAACCCGGCTAGCAATTCCCCAAGACCAAACAGAAAGATGCCCAACATCGCAGCCCGCTGCGGACCAAGTTTTCTCACAATCCTCGCATTGAGCACAGCTAACAGCGAGATGCAAGCGGTAGTCAACGAGCCGACAAAGGCCAAGGTTGAAGCCGACGACACCTGCTCCTTGACCAACGCTGCCTGCAGCACGCCCCAGCAGTAGGTTGTGCCGACGAACCAAAAGGTAAGAACGGCGCAGGAAAGAATGACAACCCAGCCATAGCCGCCGTCGGGCACTTGCGAGTCTGCCACGAGCGATGCTTGCATTACGTCGTCGTCGTCCGCGCTTGCCAGTCTGCGAGCTGGGACGGTGCTGGCCGCCGCCGCCGCCGTGCTCCTTGTCGCATCATCCCGACGAGACTCGAGCTCAATAGCCGTGGCTGTGATAGTGGTCGTCGATGCCATTGGCGGTGAGTGCAGCTATGTATAGGCGAGCCGTGGTGTGGAGTTTTGTCTTGTCATTCCTACGCAGCGATGGACAGTAGGAAAAAGATGCTTCGGGCAACCGCTGAGTCATGCACGCACGATAAGATAACGCGCCGACGATAGCCGGGATCGGAAATAGCCAACCCTAACCCTGGGGTTGTTTCAATGCGCGCACGTCTCCGTTTAAAGTCGAGATGCAGTCAATACCCAGATGCAAGGCGAGCATCCTAATGAAACACATGATGTCGTCACTGCGCACACCGTCCGATGGGTAGAGAGTGTCATGCATGCGAATTGCGCACGGTTTCTTCGTTTCTTCACCGATGCGAGTCAGGAACAATGCCATTGATCCGTGAATCGATCGATATTCATTGAGCGCGCCTATTGCGAGACCCACCTCGACGATCCCTAACCAATATTGCGTATAGACGACACCTGAGCAAAAACTAGAGGCACAATTGAAAACGCCATAGCAGTACGGAGGAGATATTCTATGTAGCATTTGTACGCGAGATGTGTCTTCAAAGGAGCAAACAAAACGCAACAAACGCGCATGGGCCCAGACTAGAGGTTAGCTTAGGCTAAAATACCGGCGGCCTGGGTCAACTAAACAAATTCTCCGGAGCTTCCAGGTTATCCCTGGAATCATCATTTTGCCCCGTGCAACTTTGGGTGCATCAGATCAGGCTGTCCTTGCAGCGTGCAGAGCCGTCGTGGTGCTTTTGTTCTAATTGGTCACACAGTCAGTATCTATATATTTATATTCTGTTGCGCCTCCCCTCGTCCTGGACACTGCCCCCCAACCAACCCATCAACACGCCCCCTGCCGTTGGCGCTTAGCCACCCCGACCGTAGTCAGCTGTGGCTAACAACACTAATATTGCATGCAGTAGCTATTGACGCCGTCTGTGACTGAGCAGGAATTTTCAGCATGAGCGCGTCAGCCGGAGAGCTGGCCGCCGCCTTTGGCCTCGGCGTCGCTGTGTATGCGCTCTATTTCAACCGCGGGGAACACCATCTTCATCCGGAGCGCTACCTCGTCATCTTCGCTGCTGTGCTGGCTGCCACCGTCGGCCTGCTGCATTTGCACCATGGACGCCTCCTCTCTGACGCTGTCGCGACGACAGCCAACTTCGCGCTCTCGTTCCTGACGGGGCTGTATTCCAGCGTTCTCATCTACCGCCAGTTCCTCCATCCGCTGAACAAGTTCCCGGGCCCCTTTGGCACGCGCATATCCGGCCTGTGCTTGTCCGTCAAGTTCCACAATGCCGACAGCGCCCGCCAGTATCTGCGCCTACACAGGAAGTTCGGCGACTTTGTGCGTGTGGGATCCTCTGACCTATCCATCGCCCATCCAAAAGGCGTCCAGGTGGTTTATGGCCCCGGCACTCCGTGCACCAAGGGCGATGCCTACGACGTCACTAAACCGGTAGTGTCGCTGCACAGCTTCCGCGACCGACAACTGCACGACAACCGCCGACGAGTCTGGAGCGCAGCATTTGGCGACACTGCGCTGCGCGGCTACGAGAAGCGCATTCGCAAGTACCGAGATATGCTGATTGGCACATTTACTGCGTCCGAAGAGAAGCCCATCAACGTCGTTCAGTGGTTCAATAACTACTCCTTCGATATCACGGGTGATCTGGCGTTTGGTCAGTCCTTCGACATGCTGAAGGATGACAAGTTGCATTGGGCAGTTCAATTGCTAGCTGAAGGCTTCAAGCCATTAGCATTCGCCCCGCCGACGTGGATTTTTCGCCTAGCTCAGCAAATTCCGGGCGCGACGAAGGATTGGTTCAGGTTTTTGGACTTCTGTCGTGAGCGGATGATCACACGGATCCAGGTACGTTCTTCTGAGATTTGTATGCCCTAATTATCGTATGGGTAATTGTTAAATTTCATGCAGAATACCCCCGACATCCCCGATATCACGTCAACGCTTTTGGCGCCGCTAGAAGGCAAGAACATATCACAGGAAGACATGAATCTCTTGGTTGGTGATTCTCAGTTGATGATGGCGGCTGGAGGGTGAGCATGTCTATTTATACACACAACACTAGGGTATACTGACGCCGTTAGTGACACCACGGCCACAACCCTGTCCAGCATCGTTTTCGAGCTATGCATGCACCCCGAGCAGATTACGCAGCTACGTGAATTAGTCGCTCCGTTCATGACGGATCCGTCTGGTGATGTACTAAACGAAAAAATTGCCCATATCGATCACCTCAACGGGGTGATCTACGAAGCCCTCCGACTGCACCCGCCCGTGCCCGCGGTGATCCAACGCAAGACTCCGCCTGAAGGGCTGTCGATTGAGGAGACATTTATCCCGGGCAACACAAACGTGTTTTGCTCACAATACGTTATGGGACGAAGTACGTGGCCAACAACAACTTTCTATCGCTACATATGCTGACATTACAACAGGCGAAGCTGTCTACGAGAAGCCGGAAGAATTCATCCCGGAGCGGTGGTATTCTCGTACTGAACTGGTGAAGGAGAAGAGCGCTTTTGCGCCGTTCCTATACGGTTCGGTAACCCCATGCTGTTTCTTACGAGTGTCTCTACTAACTGGCAGCGATAGGAACATACGGGTGCATTGGCAGGCCGCTCGCCATGATGAACCTGCGAAGCACAATTGCGCGACTCATCACTACCTTTGACATCAAATTCGCCGACGGCGAAGATGGCAGTAGTTTCGATGGAAAGTCCACGAACCACTTTCTGTGGTGCCCGGGGGATTTGTACATTTCATTTACGAAGCGGGAAGCATAGTTTCTTTTTTTTTAAGTTTTATTCGGAACTACGTATTACAATAATCAATAGTTACATGTAATCAAATATTCCGGCCGGAGTGCTTGTGCAAATATGCAGTCTTTCGACATTTCTTTTCCAAACGCGCTAGTCCGGATGAGGTGGTCCAAGCTCCCGCTGAAAATCAGCCAGTGTCGACTGACTCCGCCATTCACTCCTTCCAGCATTGCCAGGATTATTGACCATACCGACCGCAATGGCGTCCAAATCAACATTGAGGATTCTCCCAAGGAGAGCAGCATCCCGTCATGTACCCCTACCCGATCAGTACCGCTGCTTCTCGTGCTCTATACGCCGGCAGCAACAACCAGAATCGCCCGAGAAAACATCACAGTCGACCTCGCGAATGACGCATTTCGGGTTCGAATCAATTCCAGAACTGGAGAAGGAGTCGAGAGGTAATCATCCTCCGTCTTTTGACTCCCTGCTCATTTACACGTATAGTATGCTAACAGCACCAGTCGGCGCCGTCTTCAGTTCCGTCGCCAGCTCGTACGACACCATGAACGATCTCATGTCCCTAGGCATCCACCGTCTATGGAAGGACCATTTCGTGCGCTCCCTCAACCCAGGGTCGTCGCTGGCGCCGTCCCTGAACCAGAGCAACAAAAATCCAGCCGATGGCACTGTGCAGAAAGGGTGGAACATCCTCGACATCGCCGGCGGATCAGGCGACATTGCATTTCGCATGCTGGACCATGCCACAAACATCAACCACGACCGGGACACGCGCGTCACCGTAGCCGACATCAATGCCGATATGTTGGCCGAAGGACGGAAACGCAGCATCGACACCCCCTACTACAACACCAAGCGACTGTCATTCATGGTCGCGAACGCAGAGCACATGCCCACGGTGCCAGACAACTCGGTTGATCTGTACACAGTCTCATTCGGCATTCGCAATTTCACGGACAAACAGGCTGCCCTCAACGAGGCGTTCAGAGTCCTCAAGCCCGGTGGCGTGTTCGCCTGCATGGAGTTCAGCAAAGTGCAGAACGAGCTGTTCAACGAGGTCTATAAGCGCTGGAGCTTCAGCGCCATCCCGCTAATCGGGCAGCTGGTGGCGGGCGACCGCGCGAGTTATCAGTATCTAGTCGAGAGCATTGAGCGGTTTCCTAGCCAGGAGGAGTTTCGTGATATGATCGCAAAGGCCGGGTTTGTGATTCCGGGCCGCGGATTTGAGAATTTGTCCTGCGGCATTGCCGCTATTCACAAGGGGGTAAAGCCTCTGAAGTGATTACTAGATGTATCCGGAGGACCAAATGTACACTGTATTCTACGTATAATTATAGATAGCTCCTATCATGCATAGACAGCTTTCGACGGCTTGTACACATACATGGGCTTTATCTCACTAGCCTGCAGCTGCTGGACTTGGGCTTGACTCAGTCCTATCAATGCACACCGTCTCGTCCGCTAGCAACTTAGGCTGCATGGCGGGGCACCGGTGAATATCGGACGCGATCTTAACACCCGTATCTGATCGACTACGGAATTCGGAGACTACGCGGAATCCACGCGCGCGATGTCGTGATTGCTCTAGTCTTACTAAGTAAGTTATTCACGCCGTGTATAATAACTTAACTAATTTAACTGCTCATCCTGATATTAGTAATAATACAATGATAGCCCATAGTCATAGCTAGTAATTCAAATTTAATGCCGATACGCAGCTGAACGGCGCGATGAAACCCTTACCCTACCTCCTGTGGCCAGGCAGCAGGCTGATTGGCTCTTATCGGCCCGGGTATAAAAAAGTCGATTGATTTCCCTCTCCCAAGTCTCTATATTCAGCGCTCTCGATCGGCCGCGCTGTCTCTGGTCTTTGTCCTTGGCCCATCTCATATGGCCGTTTTCGATGCTTTCTGTTAGTTCTGATTAGTCAGAGCAGTTCCCCAACTTCTTCCCTTCCATCGAATTAACTATGGGCCTGGCTTCGTCTTATCGCGGGGGAGTGTTGACGAACCCCTCCTGAGTTTGAGAGACTCGCCTAGCAGATTGGTTTTCTGCGATTCTGTATCTTTTCTGCATTCTGTTTAATCGGCCGATTTATGGTCGTATATAGCACCCACAGGAACCCACGACCTCAATTTCTTCCTCTGATTGACAACGTCCTGCGAATAGGCAGCAGACACAATGCCACCCCTCGACACCGCACTGCATGTCATCGCCACCGAGCGCGATGCTCTCAGCAACCTGGAACTGCTTTATCGTAGCAATGAGCTGGCCCAGAAGAATATATCCCGCGCCGTCACCGAGTTGGTGCGCACCATCAACCGTGGCGGAAAACTGGTGGTGTGCGGCGTGGGCAAGAGCGGCAAGATAGGCCGCAAGCTCGAGGCAACGATGAACAGCGTCGGCATCCACAGCGTCTTTCTGCATCCGACAGAGGCACTGCATGGAGACTTGGGGATGATCAGGCCTGTATGTTCCTTTTCCATTGACCAGGAGAGTGCATCATACTAACAATCAAATAGATTGACACTCTGCTTCTAATATCCTTCTCTGGCCGCACGGCCGAACTCCTCTTACTGCTCCCTCACATTCCACCAACAGTCCCTATCATTGCAATCACAGCGCACACACATCCATCAACGTGCCCGCTGCTGTCTTTCAGCAGCCGTCCAGATGACATGAACATTCTCCTACCAGCACCCCTGCACATTGACGAGGAGACATCCTTCGGTCTCTCGGCACCAACCAGCTCGACAACGGTCGCGCTAGCACTGGGTGACGCCCTAGCCCTCGCTACAGCACAGGAATTGCACATATTACCAGGCCAGGGGCCCTCAGAAGTGTTCAAAGGGTACCATCCGGGCGGAGCTATCGGTGCAGCAGCAGCAGCGTCGTCTGCTGCATCTCCCTCCACTATATCCACCCCGGCTACGTCAATGACTACATCACCGAGCTTATCCTCCCTGGAAGATGCACTGACCATGAAGCTGGACGACGATGACGAGGAGGACATCCCGTCTACCACAGCAAACCACATAGCCATGACCGAGAGCAAGACTGACTCGGTATCTGCCACGATATACACATCTCCCCATTTCGTACCTGTCGAGCACATCCCCACCGTCCCCATCACATCCTCAGAAGAAAATAAAGAATTCAACACTCCCCGCATCCTCGACCTCCTCCTAACCGCCATCCAGGCCCCGCTCTGCAAATCATGGACCAAATTGTCAGAGGCACAAATAGTGCCACCGGGACTCCTACGATCCTTGACCACGGCATCAAACATATATAATATAAACACTCCCCTTGCCGATATCGACGCAACGACATACGTACCATCAACTCACTGGCTGCGCGTCCACGCATCAAGCAGCATAGACCACGTTCAACGGCTTATCAGCGACGAGATAAACCGCAGAGCTGATGGGGAATACATCGTTATCAGCGTTGTGGACGATGACGACGACGCCGAAAGCGGTAGTGAAACGAGAAAGATCTTGGGATTTGCGTGTGCAGATGATCTATGTTCTTCGTCTATACCTGCCACATCCACATCATAAAATAGTGTTTTATTTTGCTTGAAAATGCCCTTTTTATAGATGGCTGGTAGGCAGGCTGGTCTGGGGTTTATGAATTGATGTACTTGATTTGCACATATTGAACATATTATTTTATACATACAACATACATACATGCATGCATGCATGCATACTAGTAAACAGTCGATCGTAATTCCCAGGATTGTGGTCGGATACGAGGGCCCCCAGTTGAAATACTGGTGTTGTTGAGATGTGAGAGAAGGGCCGTAGTTGATGTGGCTCGGTGATATCTTCATTTACGTATAGATAGCTATATACGAGGTTGAAATTATACAGCTCTGTCACTGTCTACTCTACAGGAATACGGAGACTGATGAATCAAGGATGCATTGTGCAGTGCCCTCGCATATAAGATATGTAGGCCCCACTTTGTCGCAGGTGGTTCTAATATATACATGATTGTTCGAATAGGTAGGTACCTCAGGTACATCAAACACAATACAATTCACGGCACAGACATTGTAGACACAAACGGAAAAGAATGTCTTCTAGGACATCACCCTATCACGATACTAAGACGTCAAGCATGTCTCGTAAGAATATTAAATGATTCAAGAAAACAGCATCATCCGGTCACAAACATGAAAGAAAAGTAATCACCTGTCCACACATCACGGAAAGACTAAGATGTCATCAGAGCACAGCAGCAAGTCCTGCAATCCAGCCGAATATCATCAGCGGAGCTCCAGCTTCATTCGAATTGGCTGCTCCCTTGCTAGTTGCCTGGGCCGACTGGCTTGGAGCTTTGGATTTATTCGTTGGAGCACCAACATATCTGGTGCCGCTGGTTGTCGAAGTGGTGGTTCTAGAACTCTGGGATGCAGTCGGCGAGGGTGTCTTTGGTTTAGCAACAGTCAGGCTGCCACCATTAGTCTCGTCGTTGTCAGCGCTGTAATGCTTATCGTCGGTGTCGGGAGTAGGCTCGGCGTGCAGTGGAGCTGAGGGGGGTTTGGTAGTAGCAGGCGTCACGGTGATAGGTACAGGGGGTGGTTGTGTTGCAGCAGGCGAGCAGAAGTTGTTTGTCGAGCCGCAGACGTAGCCAACTTGACAGCATCCGCCGTTTGGACAGATCGGTCCGCCGCTGCAGGATTGGTCGCACACGGGGGCCCCGAGAGAATAGGTGCAAGCTGCGCCAACTGGGCAGCAGCCGAGGCCATCTGGGCATGCGGATTGAGTAGATGCAGGGCAGACTGCCGTGGCCTGACGTGCAGGCAACACATGGCCAAGGTGAGTAATAGTAGCGCGTCCGGCCATGCCAGTCGCCAGCACGGTGTCGACAAGGGCCATGGACAGTACGAGACAGAGCAGCGGAAGATTGGCGTGGTGGAAGGCTCCCAAGATTGAACATGCCATGCTTGCTTGTCCCTTGGTGGCCGAGCACAGCGAGCAAGGTATATTACAAGGTACGAGAAGAGAAAAAGATATGGTGTCGTATTAGCTGCGTGCTTGGTATATCTGCAGAGATGGGTAGCGAAGAAGATGGTGGGAGGAGAAGGAGAGAAGAGAAGAAAGGGAAGAAAAAGAAGGAGAAGAAGAAGAGACGACGAGCAGGAAGAGAAGGAGGGGGGTTCCTTCCCAGCGGCCTCGTTCCACACAGCCAGCACCGCGCCTGCCCTGGGTAGAACCATCCATTTACCACGTGAATCTATGGCGAATGTCTAAGATGCAATTAACAAGGACGCAGTGGGTATTCGTCGCGGGATATAAAACAAAACAGCAAACGATGCAAGCGGGCTGTATGTACAATGAAATCATGACGTGAAACAACGCCATGTGCGGACGTTGTTGAGCAGCGATCTATCCGCCAGAGGAGCAGCAAGCAAATCTATCATGCGGAATTCTTCCTTCAAGACCCCTCTTTATCCTTCCCTTTGACCTTATCAACAGAAGCCGTGCTTCCGGCGCCGTCATCTTCGTACAGGTGGTGCTGCTCGATGTACCGGATCACAGGCGCTGGAATCAGATATCGCACGCTCATTTCGCGCCGGAGAAAGAGCCTGATTTTGGTGCTGCTGACATCGTTCTGGATCAATTGCTGGATAACGTGGATGTTGTCGCGCCACGGTTGCAAGGCAGCCAAAGCTTCGTCAATATCTGTGCCACTGCGCTCGACAATAAAGGCCTGTCCAAGTTAGTGGTGCTGATGTTAGATGCTCGCTAGGAATACGACTTACCCCGTAGCGACCCAAGATGTGATCCAAATCTTTATCACTCCACACGCCCGGTGTTGACATGGTATGGATCAGGTCAGCGCCAGCGAGGAGAGCCACGCGGACTTGCTTGCGGGTGCCATTCCCACAATCCACGCCCTGCCGGACGACATTTATTTCGTGGTCAATATGATCGAGCACCACGGCGGTGGGTTGATATTCCTTATGTAAAGCCTCCCACGCATCGATCATTACCCAGTCGGATGTCTCGTCGACGGCGAGTTGGCACATGGCAAGACTATCATAAGAAAAGATTAGCCCAATGTCATCCCTATCGACTGAAAACCACATACCGGTGCTCTGCACTCGCCAAGCCTGCCTTCCTATAAGCATCTGACACGGGCGACAGATATCCTCCGATTAACTCGTAGTTGGTACTGAACTTTGCATAATCGGCGGCCATTTCCCTGTAGTTGTATCATCAGCACCCAAGACCTGGCTTGGCTTGGCTTGGCTTGGCTTGGATCTAGGTAAACTCACTGCATTCGCAGATGTAAATAAGTTATTGGACTGAAACTCCCCGCCGCGACCAACACCAGCGGCGTCTTGCTAGGGTCGTCCATTACTCGTTTCAGCCGGTGGACGGGGAACTCATATGTGTCCAGGCTCCCGACATATGGCGCCAAGTCCTGGCTGGTGGTGGAGAGCGGCGTGGACATGGTCGCTGGTCGCCAATATGAATATTCTGTATGCGGGTATGCCCTTGTAGGTGTTGTTGGCTGGTAGTCGAAGAAGCGCTATGGCGAGCCGTCCACTACCGGTGGCGAAACGGGAGATAACCGCAAGTGGCTATCGCGATGACGCCAGCGCAAGATTTTTCGTGCGGGCGGGCGAGTTGGTGAGAAGTGATCGCTAGGGGACAGTCGCACAGGATAGTTGACGAGAGTCTTGAGAGGGTATTATTTAGCAATCGATGGCAGGAATTGAGTCATTAGTAATTCCCTCGGCGCTTAAAGTTTCGACTCTCGGGCGACACGCCGATGGCGGTCGTCGGCTGGAAAGGACGGCGGGGTTGCTGAGCCGCGCGAGTGCACGCAACAGACACACACTGGACGGTGTAAGTTGTAGTAAGGATTTCGAGACTGTGCTGTGAGAGTGAACACAGGTAAGAAGAAGGGCAGGGCCAGGGGAAGACAAGGGACGAGGGAGAAATTCTTTCGAGGGCTGTTAAAGAACTGGGCCGGTAGGATTGCGGGGGACGGAGTACGGTGTCCCAAAGCGGCAGTACTACGCATGGACTCTGCGATTTTCTCATAACAGAGCCAAACAGAGCCAAAATTTGGGATACAGAATCACGCCAGACCAGATTTACAGCTATCTAAGCTCTAATCCGAATCAATCTATACGTATAAACCTCGACGTCCGATTCAAATGAATTGCCGCAGCGAAATGCCCCTGTTCCGTGCCTAGGTCATGCGCGAGAATTGTCGGCTTGATGGTGGAAATACTCAAAGAAGCCCCCAGCCAGCCAAAGCAAGAACCGATTTATGATTTCCCAGCGATGAATACAGGCTTTAGACTTCGAGCTGTGCTAACAGCTGTGAACTTGCTTTTAGCAGTTGAGTATAGACGCTGACCGGAGCCTTGGTATGGCTACTGAAAGGCCGAGGTAAAGAGGTCTGCTCCGATACTTCTACAGACCAGAATCGCCAAAACAAACCGAAGGACTGCTATTACTCTAGAGGGGGAAGCGGTACGTGGATTCTTAAAAATCACAGAGAATTATGAAGATTGCAACCGCAGACAATCTCTACATATGGGATACTATCTGCCTGCAATGCTGGCCTTAAAAGACAGGCAGCCGGCCGAAAACGTAAACCCACAGCTGCACAGTATCGGTCGATGACCACCACGATCCGAAAAGATCTTATCGTAGTATCAATCGGACATGAGTGACAGCGCCAAGAAGCCCAATGAAGTTGACATAGCTGTACTCGTTGTTTCATAACTAGCTGTGGCCCGATTTGGCAAAGTTAATGGAACAGCCTGCCTAGCACCAGGACCTGAGAATATCACTCACTCGGGCACTGAGTACCCAGGGAGACACAGTAGACAAATCGCAGAGAAGAGCAGTGCAAACAGAAGTTGCAAAGGTAGGTAGGCTCTGTAGATGTACTCCATTCTGCGGCGCAGGAGCTGGAACCGAGCGACTGGCGTGTGTTGCACTCCGGCCGTCTGACGTTCTCCGAAGTACAGCAAGCACATTGTCCGTACTTGGGCAGCTGCCCTCCTCTCCTTCTCCCTCCAACAACCCGCCCAACTATACCGTCCAGCATCGCCCTCACTTTCGCCGATGCTGACCTCCTTTCCCATCGCTCCTTGCCTTCCACGCCTGCGTCTCGCAGCTGAACAGTATATACAACGATCCGACCGCCGAGTTTCCCACTCGCAGCCGCCGCCGCCGTCGCCGCCGACCCTTGACCTCATCGTAGTCTCTCCCGCATCCGTCCTCCTCCAACCAAACCATTCCCAATCATCCATCACCCCATCGTTCGCCAAATAGAAACCCTACCGAAATTCGTTCGTCGCCTTGCCTGTCTCTCGCTCGGTCCGCTCTGAAGAGCTGCGGATGGCGGGTTAAACAGCGGTCACGAACGAGCATTTCGACCACCGCTCTCCGCTACTTATGGCCAGACGAACGACTGCTGCCGACTACCAGGACTCCTCTCGAGAGCCACATCCTCTGTCGTCTTCGTCGTCAAACCTCTCCGCATTCGCCAGTCGGCCGCCTTCTGCGGGACCTTTTCAGACGACCCCCGCAGGCCCAACTCCTAGGTACGTAGTGCTTTGTTGCGTTTGTTTGCTCCGATGCCATGCCTTAGTCCAGTTGATGTGATTTGGCGGATTGGAATCGATTTGATGTGATCTATCAAACCAATTCTTTGCCGGTTTGTTTTGTGCCTGGACCCGTCTTCTGCATCGAGGCAAGGCGAAAGAGAAAAAGAAAAGAGATCACCGGCCAGCTCCATCCTTTCTTGGAAGTGTAACTGAATTTGTTGTACTCCACCTGGCACTTTTACTTCACTCTTGCAATCATTCCTCATTTTTTCACAATTGTTCATGCCTTCTCTTTCTTTGCACTGCTGTTATCTCTCCGCATTTTAAACCTCTCTCTCTCTCTCTCTCTCTCTCTCTCTAAAAACTGGTCCATCACAAATGCCTCTTTGCTCTCCACTTTTCATTTGTCGATACGCACTCTGTGTTCAATCTAGGCAAAGCATCTAACATCATTTCGATGTCTTCCAGGCATACTCGCTCTGCTGCACGTCAGACTGCAGTAGCTGAGAATACCTCAAATATCGCCGACGCAGCAGGAAATCCGTCGAGTGGGAGCACTTCGAGAAAGCGCAAAGCAAGTGCACGACGAGTAAAAGCTCACGACGAGATTGAATCCAATCCCCAACAAAGTCCTCCAACAAAGAAAACAAAAAGACAGCGGACAACTACTTCATCCCACTTGGACCAGAGTACAGCTCCACCAGCTCCGGCCTCTTTGCCCTCTGCTCCTGCATCCCGACAGTCCGCTCGAAACCGTCTCGCAATGTCGCAGCCTGGGTGGGTTCAATTTTTCAAAATGATTGTTTTATTTTCGGTTGAATCACATTCGCTAACTTGCGCCTTTTAGTCCCTCATCTCAGCCCTCCGATGACGCATCCAGAACACGAGCTTCCTCCTCCAACTCAAGAAGGAAAACTGGCAGAGGTAACAAGCCGAGTCGCCGAGACAAGGAGTCATTACCTGCCGGCACAGAAAGTCATACTAGTCTGTCGCCACCACGACGGCAGAAGAAGCGCTCGCCCAAGCACAGTCCGGACTTGCCCATGAGGGATATCGACGACGACCATGAAAGTGAACAGGATTTGTCAAAGGACGACGATGGTGACGAACAATCGTCTCAGCCGAGCGAGAGCAACGATGACACTCATACACCTGGATTGATGGACGACGACGAAGGTGACCCATTTCACAGCGCTCTGTTTGGGTCTCGCACCTCGTTAGGCCTGCAGAACACCCTCAGAGCTCTGACAGGCATGATGACCGGCATGTCTTCAAGACTACGTGAGATATTAGGTCAGCTGAGAATGAAGGAAGACCCCTCCATACAGTTGATTGCTCTGCAAGAGCTGTCTGATTTGCTTCTCGTATCGAACGAAGACAATTTGTCTGGCCAGTTCTCTCCAGATTCATTTGTGAAGGAGCTTGTCGCATTAATGCAACCGAGCGAATTCGGAGAGGAGAACCCTGAAATCATGCTCCTGGCCTGCAGGTGTCTTGCCAACTTGATGGAGGCACTACGGGGGTCGGTTACAAATGTTGTCTATGGTGGAGCAGTGCCAATATTGTGCCAAAAGCTTCTCGATATTCAATTCATTGATTTAGCTGAACAAGCCTTGAGCGTTAGTCAAAGTCACCCCTCATTATTTCTATCGGACGTTCTTCGCTAACAATATGATAATAGACGCTGGCGAAAATTTCTGAGGAGTTCCCTGCATCGATTGTTCGTGAAGGTGGACTCACGGCTTGCTTGACATATTTAGACTTCTTCCCGACGAGCACTCAACGGACAGCGGTTACAACCGCGGCAAACTGCTGCCGGAGCCTTCCTGGAGATTCATTCCCTGTTGTCAGAGATGTCATGCCAACCTTGTTAAATGTCCTGTCCAGCAACGACCAAAGAGTGGTAGAACAGGCTTGTCTCTGTGTTTCTCGGATCGTCGAGAGTTTCAAACACAAACCCGAGAAGCTAGAAGATCTCATAGAACCAGCTATGCTAAAAGCAATTCTTCGCCTGTTGTTGCCTGGAACGACAAATCTAATCGGGCCTCATATCCATACCCAGTTCTTGCGTGTGCTAGGCATCGTTGCTCAGGCTAGTCCTCGCTTGTCTGTTGAGTTGCTGCGTATGGATGTCGTGGATACACTGTTTCAGATCCTCACAGGAGTTTCTGCGCCTCGTGACGTTGACGGTACTAGTTTGAAGATCGACAATGTTGTCATTATGCAAGCCTTAGTACATCGACCCCGCGAACAAGTTTTTGAGACTCTGGGTGTTATATGCGAGTTACTTCCGGGAACACATCATCTTCATGGTGCACTCTCGCGGTTCGAGAACTCCTTGACTATCAGCTTGCAAACTCGATTTGCTCCTGTGCGCTCCTCGTCTAAATTAAAGGAGTTGGCCGAAGTTAGACGTGCGTCTCTTGCGGATTGCAAACCGGAATTGAAGCGCTTCGCCATGGTGCTTCTACCAACGTTGACTGATGCGTACTCGAGCACGGTGAATCTGGGAGTTCGGCAAAAGGTTCTTCTCGCACAACTTAAAATGCTCCAGGAAATTGATGCGCATGTGATCCAAGACGCTCTACGAAGCGTCCCCTACGCATCTTTTCTAGCGGGCATTCTCTCACAAAAGGACCACCCTCTGTTAGTGTCGTATGCCTTGCAATGCGCGCAGTTACTATTTGAACGGTTACAGGATATATATCGATATCAGTTTCACCGGGAAGGTGTGATATCTGAGATTGCTGGCTTAGCTGCGAAGTCTTTGACTACGGAAAACAGAGCAGATTCGTCATTAGGAAAGCCTCTAGACGACGTCAAAATACAAGATGAGGATACAGATCAGCCTGATTCCCGCGCTACCAGCGAAGATCCCAGTGCTTCACGCGATGATAGCGATGATGACAACGGTGAAAATGATGAGGATGAAGACCATGATGGAGATGACGACGAGGATGGAGGCGACGACGATGATGATCAGGACCGCGATGAGAACGATGATGCGTCAGAGTCCGAGGTCTCTACATCATTTCCTCCACCTCGCCCTGTTACTCAGAGCATGGATGATATGCTGGAGAATCAAGTCATAACTGCTGCACGCTCTTTCATTGAAGCCTATGATCGCGCTGAAGGCACAGCAACAATGGCAGAGAAAGCAAAGAGGATCCTTGACGACCTACAGAGCCTAGCTTGCGACATCAAGTCTACCTACACGGGAGGCAGGACAAAACTTCTCCCCGCCCTATTCAAGACGCTAGTTTCATACTTCAATGGAGACGCTTTGGAGAGCATCACTAGTGCTGAGCTTCTCAAATCCGGCATTATTGATGTACTCGTAGATATTCTCAACGCCGGCAGCTCCTCAAGCAAAGCGCGCGCTAGCTTTTTACAAGCTTTCATGGGCACGACTCCAGCTGAGAAAACCCCCAATCGGACATCGTCAACGACTCCGTTGAGCAAATTGATTCAGAAACTTCACGATCTCCTTAGCAGAACCGAACATTTCGAAGTCATCACCGTCGGTCACAACTCTCTTGAGATTACGCGCAGCAACGCAACATACATGCTTGGGAAGCAAGTCCGTCTGAAGCTTGTCGCGGATGATGGTTCAAATATTCCGCGCCCGTACAAGAATATTATGGTTTCGATCCATGCCATTGCCACCTTTAAATCCCTAGACGACTTTTTACGACCTCGAATTACCCTTTCTGAGCGTCCAAGACCGTCACGGAATCTTGATTTCTTGTCACAACTCACAAATGCAGACCGACTACGCGAATCGCCAAATCCCAGTCAGAGCTCGACTGAAAATGACCCGCATAATCCGCAACCACCTTCATCGCATCCTGAGCGTCGCCGAGGTGTTTCCAAAAACGTCTTCTCGACACCACACTCGCCAGTTGATGGACGCAGACAAACACATCGATCCAGTAGAAACCAATCATCTGCAGTAGGTGATGAGGAGCCTAACGATGACCGTCCTTTGGAATGTGCAGATGAGAAGCAACTGAGTGAGGATGAAGACGAGGATGATCCTGTTGACGACGAAGACGAAGAGCTTAATGCTATCGTTGATGACTTGGATGACGAGCTCTCGGACGATCCTGGGCCGGAACCCACTGCGGTAAACATGGAAATTGCGGCCACCGGCAAGGTCACTGCTCGCAAAGAAGACGGAACTCGTGTTGCAACTCCCTCCCACTCACAGACCTTTGGGCCGGGCTCTTCAACGACTCCAAACTCAGAACTTCCCGGTATGGGTAGTAATTCTTTGGCCATGGCTGGCCGTCCATTCTCGTCGTATGCTGCTGCTGTCGCGGCAATCCCGCAAGATTGGCACATCCAGTTCAGCATCGATGGAGAGCCAATCACCACTGATACAACGATCTACCGGGCTATTCATCATAGTCGAGAACATAATGAAGATGGAGGCCGCAATATTTGGACTGCGGAACATACAGTTCATTTCAAACGAGTGCCGGGACCGCCGCCTCCAGAAGAATCATCTCTCGCCTCTGCAACTCGCAATATCGGTGCTAGGGATGAACACACTGGTCTTCCTAAATCGCTAAGCAAGGATTCTACAGCGGTCTCCATCTTGCAGCTTCTGCGAGTTTTGCACGAAATCAATATTCATCTGGATGACCTCCGCGCCGAGAACAAAGAATTGAATGCAGTTAATGCAGAACCGCTAGCGCAATTCATCAACACAAAATTGACCGCCAAATTAAATCGACAATTAGAGGAACCGTTGATCGTAGCCAGCAGCTGTCTGCCCAGTTGGAGTGAGGATCTTGCGCGCGAGTTCCCGTTCCTATTCCCATTTGAAACTCGCCACTTGTTCCTTCAATCGACCGCCTTTGGTTATTCGCGGTCAATGATGCGCTGGCAAAACTCCCAGCCTGAAGAAGGCCGACGGGATCATCGTCGTGATGACCGCCCATTCCTTGGCCGATTGCAACGCCAGAAGGTTCGGATATCTCGTTCGCGCATTCTCGAGTCTGCCATGAAAGTCATGGAGCTGTACGGATCGTCTGCCAGCATTCTTGAAGTCGAGTACTTTGAAGAAGTCGGCACCGGTTTGGGGCCGACATTAGAATTCTACTCAACCGTGTCAAAAGAATTCTCCAAGAAGAAACTCAAGATATGGCGCGAGAATGAGTCCAATGATAAGAACGAGTATGCCTTCGGCAAGCATGGTCTGTTCCCGGCGCCAATGAGTACTCAACAGGCCGAATCAGATATGGGCAAGAAACAGCTTCTTTTCTTCAAATCCCTTGGCAAATTTGTTGCACGCTCTATGCTGGATTCACGCATCATTGACATCAACTTCAATCCTACCTTCTTTCGCACCGGCTCAAGCGGCTTCACTCCGACATTGGGCTCGGTGAAGACAGTAGATCAGGACCTAGCCAACTCCCTACTTCTGGTGAAACGATTCGCCGATGCCAAGAAACAAATCACGGAAGACACGACCCTGTCCGCGGCGCAGAAACAACAAGCTATTAACGAGATAGAAATCGACGGAGTGCAAGTCGACGATCTGGGTCTTGACTTTACATTACCGGGATATCCTGCCATTGATTTGATTGCAAACGGGTCTCATGTGAACTTGACTATAGAAAATGTAGACCTGTATCTCGAACGTGTGATCGACTTGACGCTTGGCACTGGTGTCGAGCGACAGATTGAAGCATTCCGTTCGGGATTCTCGCAGGTATTCCCGTACTCGGCACTGCGAGCTTTTACGCCTAATGAGCTTGTCATGCTTTTTGGACAGATTGAAGAGGACTGGTCCATGGAAAGTGAGTTTCGTCCATTTACGTCGTTTATCTGTTGAAATAGAAATACTGACATGTCTACTTAGCGCTCATGGATTCAATCAAAGCGGATCACGGCTTTAACATGGATAGCAAGAGCGTTCGAAACTTGTTACAAACAATGAGTGACTTGGATCCTCAGCACCGCCGCGACTTTCTACAATTTGTCACTGGTAGCCCCAAACTTCCCATTGGAGGTAAGCAATATATCATTTTCTCGTATTTTTCCAACTCCTATCTCAGAACATTGCTAACTTTGATACAGGCTTCAAAAGTCTTACCCCAATGTTCACAGTGGTGTGCCGCCCCAGCGAGCCTCCATATACATCTGATGACTACCTGCCGAGTGTAATGACATGCGTGAACTATCTTAAGCTACCCGACTATAGCAGCCTGGATGTTCTCCGCGAACGCCTTCTCGTTGCCATTCAAGAGGGCCAAGGAGCATTTCACCTGTCATGAACGACATGATGATAATGAAAATCTACATTTTTTTTTCTCTCTCTTCTCTCACCTTGCCTCTGCGTGTTTGATATGCAAAATAATCAGTTCTTTATAACTAATGGACGACTTTGCTTATTGATTATTTATGATGACATACCCAGCAGAATGAAATGACATGTTGCATGGCGGCATTACTTACTGGTTGTTTTGTTTTGTTGATTCTCCTTGTTCTCCTTTCTGCTTTTGCATTCTCATTACAACAAACTGTTTCGATTATTCAAGGGTTGCAACGGGTTTCATCATCTGAATTATTTCTCGTTCTCGTTCGTTTTAATGGTTAATGAATGTGTAAGAACTTCTTAGATAGCAATGAATCGAACTTTTTCTATCCCTACTGCCATCACCACCAGTAAATAGGACGATGGTCTTATGACCGTGGATGGTTACTCAGGGCATGCATATACATGGATGTTGCTAGCGTGCGGGGAGACAGAGCACGCAATTGTAGTCAGCCATCACATAGCTAGCTACTACGCTTCTGACTTTCTCAACTAATTACTTTAGCTTTTTCTCCGAGTTAATTGTCACACGCATTCGAAGGAAAAGGCAAATATCGTGTACGATGTCATGGCAATCAAGTCGGTAGCCATCATCGGGGCTGGCGCTTCAGGTAAGCCGCTCTCCTCACTCTCAAAGAACACATCGTGAATAAAGGATGCTCCCTTCTAGGCGCCGCCGCAGCCGCAGCCTTTGCCGCTGAAGAATACTTCGAGAAGATACGCGTGTTTGAGCGGAGAGAGAGCGCCGGTGGGACATGGTTCGTTGCGATACGCCTCCAACAGAAGCGAAAAGACTGTGGGAAGCTCATTGGGTGGTTATTTGACAGGATATATGACCCCGATCCCAGTCCACTGTTCAAGCTTCATCCAGGCAAGATTCCACTGGATACAGATCCTCCACTGAAACCCCCTCCGCATCTGCCCCGGACGACGGCACCAAGCTCGCAGGAGCGGTATGAAAAGACGCCTATATATGATGAATTGACGTGCGTTCCATCACCTGAAAACACATTTCAATTTTTCTAACAGTCATCAGCACCAATGTCCCGGCCATCGCCATGTCGCTGTCAGATATCCCCTTCCCATACGGCCCATTTGTGCCGCACCATGTGCCCAAGCAATATATTGAGGAATACTTTTCGCACCATGGAACAGATAAGTATCTTGTACTCGGCACGACCGTGGAAGATGTGTCGCGTGCGCTTCCGCATACAAGTAATCGTTGGGTTTTGACGCTGAGACGATACGATGCTGTAGAGCATCTGGATCACTGGTGGAAAGAGGAGTTCGATGCTGTTGTGTTTGGGAATGGGCATTATAGTGTTCCTTATGTAGGCCGTCTATCTATATTTTCATCTATAAAATGTTGCTACAGAATAACTAATTTACATACAGGTCCCTGCCGTCAACGGTCTGGAACAGTACATGGAAAAGTTCCCAGGCCGAGTGATACATTCAAAGTCATATCGATCCGCCGAGCACTTCCGCAACAAGAAGATTCTCGTCATCGGCAACTCGGCTTCAGGGCATGATGTGACTGCTGGCGCTGTCGAGACTGCACAGTTACCAGTCTATCAATCCCGGCGCTCGCCATCACGCTGGGATGGCGACAAGCCCGAGGCAGGCATCGAATGGAAACCGATAATCAAAGAATATGTTCGATCAACGGGTGAAATAATCTTTGACGACGACACCGCTCTCCGCGACATTGACCTCGTGATTTACTGTACAGGCTACAAAGCGTCGTTCCCTTTTTGGAACACCGCTGCCAACGGCGCGCCTATCTACGATTACAGGGAAAGCCGGCTCATAGGGAATTATCTCCATGTTTTCCTGACCGAATATCCCACTTTGGGCATTGTAGGACTCCCGCGGACGCTGACTTTTCGGAGCTTTAATTATCAAGCAATTGCTCTTGCGCGAGTCTTTTCTGGGCGGAATGCGCGTCTGTTTCCGTCGAAGGATGAGCAGCGACAGTGGGAAGAGAGCCGGTTAAAGCTTGTGACGGAGCAGAACCGCAAGTTTCATGATATTGAGTGGGATAATGGTGAAACCATGGAGTATTTACGGGATTTGTATGATCTTGCTGGCCTGCCGCGTATCGAGGGCCAAGGCTTGACTCCTCCGGTGCTGAACGAGGCTACCAGATGGGCTATTAAGCATGTTAAAAAGTATCCGCTGCCTGGTGGTGGTGATGATGAGGCTGGGTGGGAGATTGTTGAAAGGGGTCAATATAAGGATAGTCTTCATTTCATATAAATCGACATTATACCTTGCGTTGCATATATAAAAGTAGTAAGAAAAATTCATTCCGCTAGTTTGCTATCAAGCCACAAGTCTTGCCCATCTCTGCCATTGGTTGTTTCGTGCCATAGTCCAGTTTTTATAATTTCCCTAAGATCAAGCCACGACCTGACCCCTATCCTCACTGCAGCATCCTGAAGCTCTTTCATAAACCATATCCTTTCTCCTAATCCCGTTGCTCCAATACCGCCCATTGTAAGAACCCAAATCAATGAAGGGTCATTTCCATCCCAATCGCTTAGTGCTTTCTTCAACTGCCTTACCAAGTATCTAAAAGGCGCGACAGAATATGGCAGAGGAAAAGTCACAAGGAGACTGTAAATCAGAGCGGCAAGCCTGTAACACTCCGGTGTGCCCACCCTTGGGGGTAGTGATAATAAAGCATGCTGTGTCATGTTCCTGTGATCAATTAAAACGGAAGCCGGCACTATCTGGCGACCCTCGCAAAAATTGTCAATCATGGTAGTGTAACTGTTCAGCTTTGATAACACATCATCAAGATCTGAGTCTGTTCCAAAGAAAATTCTTCTCTGACTATTGGGTTCTTCTTCTGAATGTGATGTCAGCCTCACCAGCGGGAAATGTGGTGGCGAGCATTCTCGAGTTGCTTTTAAGAGTCCTCCTCTACAACAACGTCAGCCCTAGCATGTTCCAACGCAAGAAGAAGAAAAAAAGGCTTACAGTGAAATAATGGCGGCAAGCCCTGGTATCTCGATCTTTTCTAGACTTCCTTTCAGCTCGATGATTCTTAAAAGTCCATCGAAATGGATGGGATCTGTCTCCGATAATGCCAACGTGTCCAATAGCTGCAGACTTTTTAGAGGACCTTGGTTTGGAATTTTCGGTGGCGTCTCTGTCACTCTTCGAGGTTGCCAGGTTTTTGCCAGAGCAACAATTGCAACAATATTAATGTCCTTGCAAGCCTCTACAGGGTCTTGCATAGCAAGACTCAAACTCCGTACCAGTTCGGCACGGGACCGAAACATATCGAGGGCGAGGCCACTAGATGGGGTACCTCCAAGACTTCCATAGGGCGAATTCATCAAAGCCCCTAATATGAACATATGCAACACGCTGAGGCTCGAGCTTGACATCTGTACTAAGCTTGTTCTAACACTCAGGCTGTTGGCCTCTCCTCCAGGGAATAGAGCGGGAAGAATAACTTTGGCGTCTTGTAGAAAGCATTAGCTAGAGTATTTGATAGAGCATTGATTTCTTACTGAATTCGATGCAATAATTGATTATCGACGCGGGAAAGTCACGATCATATGGCGAGGGTGGATTCATATCGAGTCCAGGCTGAATGTTGCTCGTCCTTTTCGTCGGGTCGCGGAGAGAGCCGATACTGCGCCCCAGTTGCTTAAGCTTAGTTCTATCTCGGCGATGCCTATTGTGACTCCAATGGAAATGCGCGGCATTAGCTCGCACAATTGCCTTAGTCTGTCTCTTCGACTCCGGATCCTCCGGTCTGACGTTGACGAATTGCAGCGCGCTCTTTCGATCAGGGCACGAGTTGTCGCGCCGCTGCTGCCGTCGCGTGTTACGAGCTGAGTCCATTTGGAGACAAATATGGCGAACAAGGTGTCAATCACTACTTGAGGAAGTGCATTTTTCAGCAAGAGATATCCAACTGCTCGGATGGTGACCAAGTCAGCAAGAACAAGCACAGCTATTCCCAATTTGGAAAATGCATTCAGCCCACTAGTCCCAAACAGGACAGCGTATCTTAACCCTAAATCCTTACCCTAAATCCTTACCCTAAATGCCTCCTGCCCCGATTCCTCTTCCACCAGACAACAGTCGTGCAGTACGAATGGCCCTAAGTCCGGTTTTATCTCCATTTTTTATTCGTATTGCTGGTCTCTGATGTGTCAAAAGAGCAAATGCATCGGACATTGGAATTAATCATCACAGGTACCATGCGCTCGCCACACCGTGTGTTGTGTATAAATACAGCGCCCGTCTGGTTGTTAGACCGGATGTCTGCATTTTCTTCATAAAATCCATTTGGTACATACCCGATTCTGCGCAAGATATTTCACAATGTCGAAGGATATGCAGCCTCTGGCCTCCTCATGGTGGTCGATTTTCTTCAAGTCTCAGCTTTGTTACAAGGCCCAAAACCCACCAAAAGACACCGATCTCTCCGGGAAAGTTGTTATCATCACAGGAGCAAACCAGGGTCTTGGCTACGAATCTGCACGCCAATTTCTGTCACTCCATGTTTCTCGCATGATCCTCACTGTCCGTTCTGAGAAGAAAGGGAAGGCGGCAGCTTTGAAACTTCAAAAAGAATACCCAAATGCAACCATAGATGTATGGCTGCTCGATATGTGCTCGTACAATTCAGTCCAATCATTTGTCAAGCGAGTGGATAGCGAACTGACGCGCTTGGATATTGTCATCCTCAACGCGGGACGTTCCAAGGGCGAATTTGAGCTGGTCTCTAGCACCCACCACGAGGAGTCATTGCAGGTCAACTATCTCTCGACAGTCCTTCTGGCCACTTTGTTGATTCCGATTCTAAAAGCAAAGTCTGCGTTGGAAACCCCGGGAAGGTTGTCTATTGTTTCCTCTGGAACGACTCTATTCACAAGCTTCCGCAACAGCCAGCAGTCACCCCTGTTGAAATCTTTTGACGACATCAACACGAGCCCACCTCCGGGCCTTGATTTTTATGGGGCTACCAAAATGCTGTGTCAGATGTATCTCTACAAACTCGTGGATTATGTTTCCGCAGACGATGTCATCATAAACCTCGTAGATCCGGGAATGACCCGTGGCACAGGACTGAATCGCGACATTCCTAGGATTGGAAGAGTAATTGCTGCTCCAATACTGCTCGTGCTATCTCGTAGTGTGACAGATGGTGCTTCTTCATATCTGGACTCTACTGTGGTCAAGAATAAAGAGTCTCATGGATGCTTCATAATGGACTGGGAGATCAGGCCGTGAGTTGAACATCGATCTTTGTTAATCTTAGCGTATGCGAACTGACACACCCCTCTAGGTTTCCGCCTCTTATGTACACTCCAGAGGGACAAGCCACTATTGAAAGATTGTGGAATGAAACACTAGACGAGTTTGATTTCGCTGGGGTTCGAGACTTACTGGAGTCTATGAAGTAGCACTAGAGCCGCTGTGGTCTATCATATTTCTCATTTGTATTTGATAGAATTTTGTACGGCAGATGCACATTCGTTTCATGCAACATACTATAGCCTAATTTGACACTGCAATGATCTTGCTAAGGGATGACCTAAGCTTAACCGATTCGCTGCCTAGTCGTCACGATCCCCACCAAGCCTGCGATAGCTAAAGACCATCCCATGCTTACTAGCATTAGAATTCATCGAGAGTTCTATTCAGCTGTCTCTTCGTTGCCCTCAGTTTCCCGCAACATGGCGTGGACCTTGCGATAACTTCTTCTGCTTCTCTCGTTGTGTCGTTCTTTTCCTCTATCCGACTGTTCAAGCCGCTTTTTTGCGTCTTTATACGCTTTTGTTGTACGGTTTTTCCGATTTTGGTGTTGCTTTTTGGTAAGCGGTTCGGAATGAGTAGAAGCGCGCTTCCGATTTCTCCGGGGTTCATAGTCATTTGTATGTACCCCGGTAGTTAGGAATAGAGCTACGTTGGCCGACCCTTCACAGTTACCGATTAGTAACCGCCCCTACGTTCGACTGTAAACTCCGTGCACCGCCCTGTTCCCTAATCGGGAACCGCTACGAAGTCCACTATCCGGAAGCGCCATATTGACCGTCACATTTGTCATATTTGTTGACTGCGAAAGTGGAGGGCGCCTTTGATTGGTGGCGGTACTCAAGAGTCAGATGCTCCTCACAATCTCCGCAACATTTGAGCCGATTATTACGTACTTCCACTCCAATCTTGTTTGGACCCAAGTTCAGTGCCTTCGCAAACGAAAGTATGGAGCTCATATTCTGAGTTCGCCGTACTTGGCCGCGCATGCTGGCTCAAAGATGTCAGCATCCCCCAATTCCAGTCCACACATTTTGCTAAGCTCGCGCTAATGCATACTAAAATTCACAAAATTTCCAACACAGGAGATAGCCAATCAAATAGCTCTTCCCAAGAACTATTCCTTTGAAGCTGGACCCTCCCTTATATCTCAGGGTAAAATACCCGACGGAAACCAGATATAAAGCTTAGAAAATCCTAATATTATTTTTTTTTTTTTCCGGGTGCTTTATTTTGTGCATTATCTGTTTGCTGGTATATTTTCTTTTCTGTCTTCATTCTTGCTTGCAGTCGCTCGTTTCTGTAGTAGTGTTTCGTCAGAATGGTCCTCAGTCTCGTCCTAATAGCGTTCACATTGGCCATCCAGTCCGCCAGTGCCGCGACTGCGTCCGTAGTCACCATCACCTCAACCTACGCCAGCACCATCATAACTACCGCCACCACTAGCTTTCCCATCACTACAATTGCAACGACCTGCACGCCGGGGTCAAGCGCTGCCACCGGCTCGTGCGTCAACTCGGTGTGGACCAAGGGGACGACCTACTGGCAAGAGTCGTGCGATGATGCCGCGGCCGTCGGTGGCACCGTCGTCCCGGTGTTGAATGTCTATTCTCGCCAGGCTAACATCGGGGAATGCTACATCTACTGCTCCATCTTCGAAGCCTTGTGCAATGGAGTCAACTTCTTCTCCACAGCCAGCTCGTGTCAATATCTCACCGGCACTGGCGGGTACCCAATCACTTCGTCCTCCGGGGTACAAGCCTTGGTGGCATACACTACGAATCCCTGCATTGCTACCATCACTTCCCTGTCGACGCAGGCTGTAACCGAGACAACGACTACAGAGTATACCATCACCTACACCTCTACTGTCTCGGGAGCCCTTTCGTCTTCGTCCTCGCCGCCGCCGTCGCTTTCCTCTCCGGTATCATCGCGGGCCTCCTCTTCAGCGTATTCGTCTTCGCTACCATGTCTGTCGTCCTCTGTTATTTCAGCGCCTAATAAAGCCTCTAGCTCGGCTGTCCAGAGTAGCTACCCTTCAGAGATTCCTTCTTTCACTAAGCCAATATCTGTGGCTACTTCGTCTTCTTCTATTCCACTCCGCTCAGCTCCAGCACGCTCCCCATCGTCCTCCATTCGAATAGCTTCATCCGAAGTCAGCCCTGTCGCTCGGCCTTCGTCAATTAGCAGCCCTAGCATATCTAGACCTACTATCAGCTCCGAGCCAAACCGTCTCTCGCCAACTGGAGTCCATTCATCTTCACACAGCTATCCAAGCCAATCGTCTTCCTCGAGCCGCCCATCTGCAAGCAGCAAATGTAGCAGGGCCAAGGGGAGCAGTCACTTCTTGACTCACTATCACTCAACGACTGTTATCATCACCGAGACACTGTCCACACCTACTAAGTCGTATTCTCAGACAAAGGGCACGACGAGTCCTAGCACCACCCAGGGTGAATTCACAATTTCCACCGTCTACACCTCTCATATAGCCACTATAACCGCATGTCCATCCGACGTAGTCAACTGTCCTGACGCCGCGAAAAGCACTTTCGTCACCACTGAGACTGTGATCGATTACACTACCATCTGCCCCGTCAGCGCCAAGTCCACACACACGGCTATTTCTTCAGGACCATCGGACATCACTGGCCCGCCGACACATCCTACACCGGGAACAACTGGTTTCACTGTTACAGTGTCTGAATCTGCAGGGCCTGAGACGACGGCATCCTGGTCTGGGATAGAGAAAGCTTCCGAGTCTTCAGCAGGATCGACCACTGCTTTATACTCTCTCTCTACGGGCGCCTTAGCCGCGAAGTCCACCAGCTCCCTCTCATTATTACACTCCTCCAGTGTTACTCAGAACCCCGCCAGTGCTTTCTCTGCTAGTCTCTCTAGTCAGACGAGCAAGACGTTGACATCCAGCCCCTCCATCCGAAGTACAACCATCGCGGCCGGGGCACCCTTGAATAGCGCACCATCGGTTCAGACCGCGATGTCTGTGTTATTAGCATGTATGATAATGGTAGTTCTCTTTTTGTAGTTTACATTTTTGTACACCCTAATATTCACTTCATTTGTCTGTGCCGTGTGTGTCACGGTCTCACTGTGGGACAACAGGTATAAGTTTATAACAGGATCACTAAGCAACTATAGAATCCCTAAGATGGCAACGGCCAGCGCTAAGCCTGCATGTCAGCCGCAAATGTAATCCAATCAGGCATCACTACTAGCCGGGGGATAGGAAGACTAAAAAAAGAACATGAAACTGACAAAAACTGTGACGCTGCTAAAAACGAGGCTAGCTGGAGCTCGAGAGTCACTCAGAATCGTTGACATCCAGCAGAAATGTCGACATAATAGAGTCCTGTCTGCAAACCGTCAACCGTCTGAACACCTCCACCAGTATCTCTCGTTTGGTTTTGTGTTTTCTTGTCTTTTGCTGTTTCCATCTCATCGTCTCAAAATGACCACAATTTGTGTGGAAATCGGCTGCCGCAACGCGCTTCAACCTCAAGATTATGGCCGATTCCCGGTATCATTATCACGACGACGACCGGTTCTGACCGCAGTGCACTATTATGACATTGACATAATCGATATGCGGCTCCGATGCTCTGATTGTTACGCTAAGAAGTACTGTCATTTCACTGTCATCAGTTACCGGTGGGGTTTTAATAATGTTCAACTTGCGAATTTTAAAGTTCGTGCTCACTATAGCCCAACGCATTGGGTGGATATACATGTACCCATGAGGAATCAGGCGCAGTTCCAAAGAGCTATGAGATGTACACTCATGTTCCTGGACGTGATAAACGCACCCTCGGGGTCCGGTCAATGGGAACCCGGAAACTTGGTCCAGACGTTTGGTTCAGGCGCGAAAATGCTATGTATGCTCAACAGTTCCGACTACAGGATTCTATACCAGCAACGCTTATACTCGATCCATCAGACGATAATGTCTCCCGACCGTGGCCCTTATCTCAACAGCCAGTACGGTAAACAGGAGAGATATCTTGGCTATTCGCACTTGGATCATTCCAAAGTAATCTTTGTCAGATTGGATGGGAAAGACTTGAGGGTCAATCCTGAAGTCACCGGCCAAATAAAACAGCACTACAACGTCTATCAGCAATTTCGTGCGTTTGCAGATGCGGGGGCTGAATCAGGTAATACGCCTTTGCTTGTGTCGGATATCGAAAGTCTAGTCAAGATAGATAAAAGGGAAAGACGGTCAGAGAATCCATCAAGGCTGTATATTCCAGACGACTTCAGGCAGTTAAATCCAGATCGAAATGTTGATGCAAATGGAAACTTTCCAACGCCAACACCAGCTTACATGCCCGACGACGTCGCAGACTACATGGCGCAATTGAGTCTCGAATCTCAGACTCAGTTGGTGACAGATACCACTGCCACTTTCATGATGGCAGGTACAAATATGAGCACTCATTTGGAAGAACAACCTCTTGCCTTTGGCTCTCCTGGACATAACCTCGATACAGGTACTGCTATGTCTACGCCTTTAATTCACAAATCTTCTGATATAACAAACCCAAAAAACCCAACAACTGCCTTTGGAGAAAAGCCTCTAAACGACTTTGGATCTCAATCCTTTACCTTTGAGTCTCCTGGGTACAATTCCAGCCAAGATACTGCTACATCCATACCGTTAGGTCACGGTTCGTGGCCCAGAGCAGATCCTCTTGCAGAGCAACCTTTTCCTTCGGACTCTGGCTGTAATCCAGATGGTGCTTCCATAGCATTCGAGCTCTCCGCTGCTAGTATACCGAGATTGCCTACAAATTCCAGCCCTCTTCTTACCACAGGCGCAGAAGCTCCTGTTGGAGATGAATATTTGACCATTAGCGATGAAGTAGCTGCCTTACTCACAGCTCCGGTGCCCAGCGCATCTGCTAGCAGGTCTAACAACAGACGACGCCCACGTGCGCAGCAACAGATATTTTGAATTTGAGTTGGTTAAATTGGAAATTAGTCGGAAAACTCCTTTTCTTGGTGTCTGTCATGTTCGATGCATTGCGACTTTGATGATAGCGTTCAGACAGTTTCCCTTTTAGTGTCTTCTTCGTGCCTACCGAGTTGGATAGACGTACATAAGAACTTGTTCGGTTGTCTGGCAGGAGAATGCACTTGCTCATGGAGATTGATATTGGATGAAACGAATATTGACTACTATCACATATTAACATTCTTTGTCAACGGCGTGTATTTCACTCTTCACAACAAATATCGACTGACTCCGTTTACTTCATAAAAGACTAGCGACATGTGGCGGTCTGGCCGTGGGATATAAGATGACAAATAAAATGACAAAAACGACGGAAAAAAAAAGACAGAAATCAATAATATACGTTTGAAAATATATGTACAGTGTATAAAATGGGTTCCGGTAAAAAGGGCACAGTGAATGAGAAGGTAAGAACATTAATAGATCGGACGACCTTCATCCCATTTCCGAGATTCTCTCGGGCTTCGTAAAAGGACCTTATCATCGTCAGTAGTAGGGGTGCCGATCTCGTCTCCCGGAGACAAAGAGAAACGCACTCGCCCACTCTCTCGACGCACACCATCGAGGTGGTTGCCCAACCCGCCAATCCACTCCCACACGCGAGCAACATCTCCACCACGGCCTTCTCGGACCGCCGCTCGCACGTTGGCGTTTCCTTCAACCACAGTTCTCACCCGCTTCCAGAGCTCTTCTCGGCGAGTGCCACGCAGCTCAGATCGCAACACGTCATCTCGCAACTGGCCGACTGAAATCCACGGCTCTGGCGCTTCACCCCGTGCGTGTAATGCGGCTTGAGTCGAGAGGCGGTCAAGTGTCACGCCAACGAGCTCGGGAACGCGGGCAATGTCTGACCGCCGAGCAAGGAATTGAGCCCTTACATACGCGAGACCGCACGCAATCATGACTAGAACTGAAATAGGGAGTCGATACGCGATGATAGAGAGTCGGAGGTGGCGGCGGAAGGCGCATCCAATGGGAAGTCGGGCGAGGGAGTTGCTTGAGAATGCGCGGGATGAAGGTCTGTCAAGGCGAGGTGATCACTGTTAGTGTGCAAACCCCTGTCAGAATCCAGATATAAAAGTAGAAGGCCCATCGTGGTGGATACAATTCAAGAAGCCGCGTATATATGTACCAAAGGAATTTCAAACTCACCTTTCGCTGGTTGTTATCTCGTCCCTAGACACAAGTTCACCGATGGCCGATGCCCAGAGATCGTCAAACTCGGTGTCGGTCATCTTTACGCGACGTTGACTCGACACAGCTTTTTTCAATTCGGGTTCGGAGATGAAGGGAGTCTCCACGTCGTCGCCATCTCCGCATTCATATTTCGCCCGCTGTTCTCGCAACTCTTGGACGGCCTTGTTGGCAACAGAGAGTATACGATTAGACTTCTCACTATCAGGCTCGCACTCCGGTGGAATAGGAATCAGTCCATTGAGCGAGAGCGGGTGCTGTTTGAGCACAAAGTCGCTCTCGCATTTCACCTCGAAGTTGTCGTAACAGTAGGCATGCGGCGGACAAGGCTCACACTGAGGTTCGAGTACGTTCGCCCAGTCAGGCACGTTGGTGTTTGCAAGAGACCACCTAGGCTTGCCCACGCCACAGAAACCAATTTCAATCTTCTCTTGGCGCCACCATGCTCCAAATCCGGACATAAGTAGTAGGAGTACAAGTGTTGGCAATTTATAAGAGATGTCCCCCTGGCGACGGCTTGGTCTGGTTAGTGCTCGCGATTCAGCCTCAGCTGTCTCGAGTGCCAATTGCTCGTCTGGGGTAAATTCCTCTCCAAATTGTCCATCGTCAGAATCCTCTTCCAACTTTGGAGAGGCTGTCCTGAGGCGCGACACAGGAAATTCAAACGTCGACTTCCTAGGCGTGAGAACATCCTCTTCTTCCTTGATCTTGACTGGCCGACCGGAATCGCGTTTAGATCGATGCTCACTCATCAAGTTACCATCAGCAGAAACACGTGGTGTACTTCTCCGTTTACGGTCTCCGCTAACAGTTCGAGCTCGCGGGGTTTGTTCATAAGACGTCGGTGAGCTGCCACTTTGGAAAGGGTTCTCATCCGTGAAAACGCTGCCAGCTCGGCTATCAGCCTTGGCGCTTGGTGTATATTCGGAGGCTTCGTCATATACTGGTACCGTTTCACTCTTGCGAGTCTTGCGGGCTGTAGACCGACGACCAGGTGTAGCTTCTGACATGGCTGGGGTAGCAACAATATTGTCGTCCGTGATTTCTGCATCTGACGCGCGGAGAGCTTTGCTGGGACGGCCGCGACGCTTTGGCGTGGCTTGTGTGAGAGCACTGTCATCCGTCTCAACGGTTGATGCGCGTGTACTCGGTCGTGAGCGCCCGCGGCGAGTTCCTATGGTGGATGGCGTTGCTGGTGGCGGCATAGAATCCCTCTCGTGATCAACCTCATCATCGTTTGCTTCAGAAGTCGACTGGCTGCTCATATCTGTAATCCCCGCACTTGTACGCCGAACGCGATCTCTATCTCGAAGCAGCTTTCGCGCTTTGGGTAGAACTTCCTGCTCAAATATGCTGATGAGCTGCGCCTTTTTGGCTGACGAAGGATATGAGACATCATGGGAAACGAGGATTGCACGTAAGCGGGGAACGGTGAGTGATGTAAGATCAAAGTCAGCCGATAGATAATCCAGATCATCCAAGCTTGATGCCATGGTGGTGAGGCCAGGTGTCGACAACCTGTCTGAGATTGTCCTTATACCGTATACGTTGCCCCGGGAGAGCGAGGGGAAGGTAAGTCCAGGGTCCGTACGGGGTAATCACAAATATGGAGATGGGACGAATGCAATGCGTTGTCTAGAAATTCGGACAGCGCAGAATGAAAGCACAGGCACCTTTGGAAAAGGAAAAGCAAAAGCAGTTGTTTAACGGATGACAGCCAGGCCTAACCAAGCAAGGGTCTGACAGGCCAAGAAATCCAATTCGCTTGTGCCAAAGCGGATAAACACACGAATTTTCGGTGCGGTAGCCCGGGCAACGAGGTTGTGCTCAGTCCTTAGTGGTTGCTGTCCACCCAATCTCAACGCTTTCTTTGTGCAAATGGGCTAAGATAGAGGGACTATATAGGTTGTGTGAAGGAAAGAGGTCTTTTTGACGATGAAAATAGAAACAGAGGTGGACAAAGCGATGGGGAGCAATGAGGTTGTTGGGACAAAATCCGCAGTTGCGTCCGGCCGTCGAAGGAACGACGTCAGTAAACAACGACTCCACGTGACTGGAATGGCGTCACATCGCTTACTAATCATCACAGCACCGCAGTTGGCACCAAGTATTGAGACTTGTGCTGAGCGTAATAATAATAATAATGATAATAATTATAGATCTCCGTATTTGGATTCAAATATCAAATACAAATGCAAGCAATAGATACAATTCATAAAGGGGCTGATCTCTTCTGTGCCCCATGGTGAGGCACTGCGCCGAAAAGAAACAATCAATGACCAAACTGCAAGTTTATCGACATCGGCCAGGAAGACAATTTCACCCAACACACAGACGAAATAATGAGACCAAAGTATGTGTTTGGTGTAAAGATGAAGGAGAAGGCGGCCAATTAGGGAACCCTCGTAAATCCATGCAAAAGCCGTGATTGTCATAGCCGCAGAAGCGATTCTAATGTGAATAAAAAGGTAACAAATCCCATAATGATAAACCAAGAACCCAGCTTGCCAACCAATTTAGCCGAATGTATGTTACCGTTCAACCAGACTCCACGCCAGCGATGGGGAAATGGAAGAGAAGAATAGGAAGAAGATAATGGTATATATATATGTATGAAATCAGGGGAGGATGAGATGGGGAGAGAAAAGTACTATCGAGGTTAAGCTCGGGAGGCCAGTTGGGTAAAACGTTGGCATAGATATTAATGATCAGGGGATGGAGGTGACAATAAAAGACGTATATGTGATGATGATGTCGAATTAGCCCCACTGCTTCGCGTGCTGGGGGTCTTCAGATCACGACCGATACGAGTTGTAGGATCAGGAGCTCCAGTTGCAGCGAGATCAAGGTGCTCTTTGAGAGCTTGGAATTCTGCAAGCTGGCTTTGAAGTTGTGAGAGTATTTCTCCCATGGGCATAGCATGGTCTTGTAACGTATCCCCGTGTTTGAACGGCTGCATCATGTGGCGGATAGTGAGAGTATTGATACACGACTGCGATAATATATTAGCAAATATTCCCCATTTCTAGAAAAAACATTTCAGGTGCGGTTCATACCTCGATCCTCGTGACTTGTGTCTCAACTAAGCTAACAATGGCACTGTCCGCTAGTTCGCCACCCCTTCGTTGAAGTGCACTCATGAAAGTTCGATTAGGACTTTTCAGTTGGGCCTGTCCTCTCGTCTCCAATGCACTGCAGAGACTTTCCAGGCGAAGTGTGATCTCAATGAGTTGCCAGATCTGGGATGTGCTAATGTCAAGCTGAGTGCCTTGATTGATAGTTGCGGGAGACGTATCGTCATCCGGCGAAGCACCTTCCTGAGCCGCAAGCCTGCCAGAAAGCGAATGCGGAAAAATCAGGTATACAGGTTCCGGATTCTCAAGACCTTTGAGTTTCTTTTCTCCCTGATCCTTGACTATGAAACCCTGGCTATTCAGCTGCAACAATTCTCGACGAATGTTGTTCAGAGGATCCCCAAGCTCGCTTCCAGAGCTCACCGAGGGCGAGCGTTCGTTCTCTGCATAGGCCTCGCTTGTTCTTTGAAGTTCGCTCATGAAATCAGACGACACGAAAATTTGACCACCGTCGGCAACAGCCGAGATACGGGATGCCCGATTGACCATCGGACCAAAGTAATCCATGCGGTTTGTCACCGGATCCTTCTCGCACACAGGTTCTCCCCAGTGACTTCCCATTCTCACGGAGAGGCCTCTAAAGATAAGGTTTCCATCTTTGTCGTAGTACTCTTTGCATTGCGGCTGCTCCAAAATTTCCTTAGGCCACTCGGCTTCTAGTAACTGCGTCTGGCAATTGAAACACCATAGCAGAGCCGCACTCGTTGTAGAAAACGCCACCATGAAAGCGTCTCCTTCCGTCTTGACTTCGTAACCTCTGAAGATACCGAGTTGCCGACGCAAAATGTCGTTATGGATTTGGATGGCTGATCGCATGGCATCCGGACAAGTCTCCCAGAGCGAGGTGGACTTTTTAATATCCGTGAATATGATAGCGATGTCTCCAATGGGAGCATCAACAAAATCGAAGCGGGCAAGTCGAGAATCACCAATGCCGTCACGGGTCTTCTTAGGGCGCTTCGGGGGAAGAGCCTCTTCAGGAAAGGTCGACGGTCCAACAGAAAGGCTCTGGTTCCGAAGCTTTCTAATTCTTTCACGCTTTTTGAGCTCGCTAACCCCAACAATCATGACCATTAATTTGTTAGAAGCTCCGAATGCGATTGCAAGGTCACGGATTTTCTGGCTCGCAATCATCAAGTCTCTGCGTTCGGCACGTGCCACATCGACTACCACATCAAAAGTCACATAATCCCAAACTTCTCGCGATGCCATGATGATCAACTCATCTTGTTCGGTTAGAGTAAAGTGTGCCGTATGGGGTGCTGCAATAACAGATGGCATCAATGGGAAATAGCCAAATGCCCTCGAGACAGGGAGGACGTCATTTAACTTTCCATTGCGGGAGACGAACCCTCCAGCCTCTCGGATGCGAGCTCGCTCACCAGGTTCAGCCGGGTCGTGATTGAAAGTAAGCGGCCTGAGGCTTCCGTCTGAGCTGACCAGAATAGCTTGTGCGTCTCCTACATTTGCAACGTACAAGTCCATGTTGCTGAGATAAAGAACGGTAGCAACACCGCCGGAGTGAATGTCATCTTGGTTGAGTAATTTTGCCGCTGCTGAGCCACGAACAAATTGGCGGACTTCTTTGTCATCTATAGACTTGTATGCAGCAGCAGCCATGTCCTTATTGAGGGTCAGGAAGGTCCGCCTTAGCGCATCCAATGGAGTCTCTGTATTCGCAGACATCTTCTTCAGCTCGTCAACAAAACAATGGGTAAAGTTTTCGTGCAGGAATTTGGCAATCTTGGAGCCGCCTATAGATTGGGATTGGCCATCGAACATGCCAATGATGGTATCCATATTGTCCGCGCGTAAGCGAGGCACCATCATGTCGATGATTGACAAATGCTCGGTTTTTCCAAGGAAATCGGCCATACCATACGCCAACGAGCCCGCAAGAGACGCTGACGTACGGACACGTCGGTCTTCTGTCTCTTCTGGAACTGTCTTTATTGTCAATGTCACATCCATCAGTCCCAAAACACGTAAGTGCGTAAGGGAATTGAAGCCAGTAAGGTCAGTGCCATTGATAGACGAGGAGCCCAAGGATGCAATATTAGGTTTGATCTCTAGCCGCTTGTTGCCAGAGAAATTAAGATATTTGAGATGGCGATTCCAATTCCAATTCCAGTCGTAGGGCCAATTCGAGACATTGTATTTCAACAGATTGCTCCCCACGTCCAAAATTGCCAGCTTGCTAACTTTGCAAAGCTCTGCGGGTAAAACCTGGAATCGGTTTGCATTAAGATGCAAAATCTTGAGATTGCTCGTCTCCTCTAAATCATCAGAGGGTAAAGACGCCAATTCGTTGCCAGAAAGAAAGAGTTCAGTAAGATATTGCCACCTCTTGATAAATCCCTGGGGGATTTCGGTCAAGAGATTGTATGACAAATTGAGAACGCGCAGTTCTGGAAGAAAAGCCAGTTCTCTAAACACATCGTCCTCCAAACGGTTATCAGCAAGATACAAATTTCGCAGGGAGCCGGAAAAGGTTGTTGCAAGCCTCTGTGAAATATTCGAGTCTTTTCTGGTCGAAGAAGAAGCTTCGGTATATGTCCTCGATGCTGTGGACGCTTTACGGCCAGCGCTGACAAAGTTGGAAGGAAGTGAATTATTGCGACCGATACCAATACCAGGTGACCCAGCAAGGCTCAATAAACTATTTGACGTTTGGCTTGGCCTGCGAGACTGGGACTCTTCCAGAGCACCCATGTTCTCATAGCTCGGTGTATTTGATAAACCCGGGGTTGTTGATGGCGTCACCACATATTCGCCAGGCGCCAACGGGACCTGCCCAGTGTGTCTTGGGAATCCATCAAGGACGTTTCCAGAAACATTCAAATTCTCCAGCTTAGAGCAAAACCATATCTCCGACGGCAATCGCCCTAAGTTACATTCTCTCAAGTTCAAATACTTCAATTCTGATAGACAGCCGATGGAAGGTGGCAATGCGTTAAGAGGATTCTTAATCATGCTGAAGTGTTCCAAACGGCGCAGTTTTCCAATATAAGGTGAGAGCGACGAGAAATGGTTCTTGTCTAAGATGAGTTTGGTGAGATTAGGAAGATTCTCAAAGATCGAATCTTTGAACTGAACAAGCTTCGCCGAAGCTATATTTAGAGAAGTCAGGGTGTGCATGGGGGCATCCAAATCGAACTGAGTGATCGGACAATGGTCAAGCACCAAGGTCCGTAATTTCGGGAACGACCCTTTGAATCGGGTCACCGCATTGTGTCCGAGAAGCAAGTGCTCCAAGCGAGGCAGTCGCATGATGCTGTCAACATTGTCGATTTGGTTAAACCGAGCATCAATCTCTTTGATGCTCTTCAGTCCTTGTAAGGATATGTCCAATGGTCCTGAGAGCATATTATTCGTCACCCACAAGCGCTCTAGCTGTTTGAGCCGACCAATGTTGGTCAACTCGCGGATGCTGTTAAAACTGATATCGAGATCAACCAAATTTGGGAGATTGCAAAGGAAATCAGGGAACACTTGAAAGTTATTTGAGGAGAGCGTCAAGCTTCGCAGTGAGGAATAGTCACCAAAATAAGCCGGGAGGCATGACAACTTATTATTAGCCATTTTAATGCTGACTAGGCCATGTAGAGCAGAAAGATCAGTGTGATCCAACTGATCAAGCCGGTTGTTTGAGACGTCAAGATATGTTAGTCGAGTTGCAAAGCTGAAACTGGAAGGTAGTTGCCAAGCCTCATTGCCCATAAATTTGATTTCACGCAAGTTGATACAACCTTGTATAAAATCCGAGGGGACGCGCAGAGAAAGGTTCCGCGACAAGTTCAAGGAGATGATTTCAGACGCTCTCTTATAAAGTGTGATTGGTATGGTAGCCAAGCTGCGGCCGCTGAGATCAACATGGCTGAACTTCTGGCTCTTATTAAACACCGGATCAGCATCTAGGCTGACATAGCCGCTCAGCTTGGTGGGTAGAAATATAAATCGGCATATATAGCTATGATCTTCACGGCCGACATCCTCAATTCTATCCTTCAGTTGGTAACCCACTTGCTCGAGCAACCTCTTTTGGAGTAAAATTGGGCGCTCGCCATGGTCTAGCTGTCTCGACAGGTCGTTTTTGCGCATGACGATCTCGTAGTTTTTGAGATCATCCTGAAGGAACGACTTTTTTCCGAGTAACTCGAGGATGTCCGAGACTGTTGCGTTCAAAGGCGCGGAAAGTGTAGCAAAGGTTGCATCAATGCGGAAGACACGAATGAAATACATGGAACTATCCACAATGGCAGCGGCTTCAAGCTCGTCGTCTATCTCTGGAAGATTGTGGACGAGATCCTCACCCTGTCCTTTGACTCGCCAACTGTCAGGAGCATTCCAATCCCCCCCTTGACTTTCTTTCAACAGCTTTTCATCAACCTTGTTTCCATCCCAGATCAACCCTTGGTCAGTTGGCGATAACGGTCTGTCGCTAACAATGCCATTCATGTCGGTAAGATCAAGGTCGATCGTCCAAACATTTGATTGGTGAGGTGGCGACTTGTTAGTCGGTTGTTTCTTTCTTTTGGGTTTGTGTGGATGAATGCCGAGGCCTTTCCCGTTTCTGCGGTCATACTCAAGGCTTTCGCCGTGTCGGGTTGCACCAGTGCTATCAACGCTTGGCTGACGAGTCCGAAGGCCAGGGGATGTATCGCGTACATGTCCCTTAGTTACGGCTCTACGGACATCAGAAAATGATTTTTCTGACCCGGGTAGGCTTGACAGCGCATGTGAAGAGTGCTTGCCCCCTAGGAATCGAGGTAGCCAATTCCGTCTGGATGGATGCATGCCTGGGGAGTCTTGGCCGGAACCAGCTTCCCTCTGAAATGCTGAACTTCGCACACTAGGGGTTGGACTAGTAGGTCGGCCAGCTAAAGTGCTCGTGGAGCTCATTGCAGTAGATGCTAGCAGCCCTCCAGGATCCCGAAGACGAGGGTTTCCGTCTCCGTCGTCTTGGCCTTTAGCCATGGTGGCGGATTTAAGGACAGATTCTAGTGACCCCGATGAGGAAGGCTTTCCCTCTTTGCTGCGAGAATGCCGGCGTCCTGTTAAGTGAAGTTTATGGTGGGACTTTTTGTGGTCAGTCTGGTTAGATGATGATTTTCCATTCGCAAAACGCTCGCTATCAGGGCCAGTGGGATCCTTTCGAATGGGTGCCTCGCCATAGTTAGGAATGTCCTACAGCAAAAATCATAGTCAGAAATAATTCAGAACATATCACTGTGCGACAAAGTACTTACTCCAAATTGCTGGTACATCCACGGTGTTACGTCACTAGATGGCAGTGGAGTTAGTGGGCGTGAGGGTCTCGGTGACACGGTTCGGGTTTTGGAGTGTTCCGAAAATTGCCTTGAGCCCGTCGAATCATTTCGACTTCGGGTCCTAGAATTCACAAGTGCTGGGTCATTGTGATCGGAGTCTTCACGGCCACTGTTCTCCGCATTTCCATTATCCTCGCCTACCCCATTACTAAATAGTCCGTGAATACGCTTGCGCAGTGGTCCATTTTGACTTGACTTGGAATTGTTGCTATCTGCACTAGCGGCAGATTGTCGCCTAAAATCCTTGAAACCAAAGTCCTGTGTATCGGAATGTGTAGTGTGATCACTGCCGGAGCGAAAGGCGGGGCTGATGGGAGAGATTTCATGTTCAGAAGAGTCTTGGAGAAAGGTACCGGAGTTTGAGTTGGTTGATCCATTTCGCGTTGACGATAACCAGGATCCTCTCAAAGGGTCATGAGCCATGGGGTTGAGCGAGATTTGGTATGATGCGGACGAAGCGGGTGGCGGCGGTGTCGAGTTTAGCGAGAAATGGTCGTCGGCACCCAGAACTGCCAATGCTTTTCGATGGCTCCGTAGCCGCTCAGGCTTACGTTTGTCAGTTGGGGATAATGAAGGCGACTGAGAAAACATGGAAGTGTAAAGTTCGGGTGGTGACGGGTCGCGTTGGCGGCGAGACCGTGATCTACTTGGATTCGGTCAGCAGTGGTTCTAAATTGTGCATTTCGTGATTGAAAATACATAGCATGTCTTGCCAACATGAGGGGGTTGATTAAAGTCCGGTTTTGGGATTACTCAACCGTTGAAGCGGCATTGAGTGTTTGCAAGATGAGGGACGTACCTGTTCCGTCCAGACCGAGACGATGACCGATTGCTGCTGCGACTCCGATTCCGGTCCCCTATGTCCATTTCGGCGCCTCCATCCTTAACAGTAGACTGCGAATGCCAGCTACTCGTCGAGCTCTCGGAGCCATGCCGTTCGCCGAGCGGCATCAAGTCTCCGTTTCGTCTGGCCATGGGGCGGGGTTGTTGGTGAGCTTTCCACCAACAACCGCAGCAGAGCTCTGCAACAAAGGCCTAAACGTGCAGAGAAACCAGGTATATCCGGTTCTCGGTCATTTGACAATGCACAGTGTCTTTCCTAAGGTTTGCCGCAGATGGAGGATCCACCAAGGACAGAGACAGCACTATGACGAGGGGGAATATCGCCGGATGGACGCGGTCGGCGGAGAAGTATTGATGGTCGGATAGGTCGTCAAGCAAATGGTAAAAGCAGTGAGATGCGATGTTATGGAAGTTCGAGCGATAGAATAGATACGCAATGCGAGATGAGTCCGGTGTGTGGGTGTTCAGCGCAATGCGACAACATCGCTACATGGCTCGATCATTGGACAAGGTCGAACTGCAGCAACGGCGGGTCAATACGGGCCAACAGCTACTCGGCGCCACGCTGGCAGCGAGTGGAATGATGTATATTCAGGAGAAGACACGCACCTGCAAGACCAGCGACACAAGCGGAGCGCTGCTGGAAAGAACGGGTTGAGGTCGGTCGGTCGGTCCGTAGCTGCTTCTGGTACAAGAAGGTATGTGCTCTGCGGGAGGGCTCAGGGAAGGCACGGGCGAGGCTTGCTTGGCTTGGCCGGGGTTGAGGCGCGGCCCAAACAGGTTAGCCCGCCGGAGCTGGATTATGTCAGTCCTACGCGGTTGTCTTTGGTGTCTACGGACTGGATATTTGCTGTCTGTATGTGTAGGCGATGAATACCCTGCTGTTAAGCCAGCTCCTCTACGCAGCATACGGGAAGCATTGAGATATGCCTTCGTACAACCACCGTGCCTCCGTCCGAGGGATTTGGACTAAGTAATCCTGTAGCGCCGGGCACCATCAATGGCCAATATCAAACGATATTGCAGGCAGCCTAATTATTACCTAGAGATATTCTATCCAGGGTACTTGAGCGTTTCTTGTCATGGCGTGATACCAAGAGTATTCAGCTTCCTTCTTGGCAATGATCGAGATGCATACCGACCGATTGCGTATTTTTGCGAGAGAGAGAGAGAGAGAGAGAGAGAAAATATATACTTGTATCTATATGCTATATATTCACAACAATAAGTCCTAGAACTGCTAAAGCTACGTAGTAATACAGGACAAAGCACCTCCCAATCAGAATACTTAATTCTCAATGCACTGACCGACTGTCTTGTTCCGTCAGGCCACCCAGCGTGTGTTGACAATTGCCTTCACTGGTCCCGGAGACTCCGAGGAATCCGAGTCTTAGTGACCCGTGAGGCTGAAAACGCAAAAAAAAAAGCGACATTCTGAGAGAAGACCGCTAAAGATTTACTCTTCTCTCCGTTATTGCTGTCCACTGGGTAGCTGAAGTAGCCTACGAAATTGAACGTAGATACTGAGATGGATGAAGAGTTGGTCGTGTCTAAGATGGTCGGAGCATCATTGACGTCACGCCATTGAGGACCGGCGTCGACGGGTACAGAGTAGCAGCACCCTGGTCAAAAATGGGCAGAGTACATACACTTTTTCAGGCAGCTGTTTTGCTAGAGTGTGTTGTCCTTTGAGAAAATGTTTCCCAAGTTCCACGTGGAATTATGAGCCATGAGCTCTAAGGGTCTACTCTCTCGTATCATCACTGTATGCTTTACGGTAGTTATGCATATGGAGATCTGAGTTTCTGCCAACACCCCCTTGCTTCACAGACATTACCAAAGCTGATAAAGTTAGATTCCACGATTAGGAGCCCAGGTGGTCTATTTTACCATTAGATTTGCAAAACTTTATTTGAAGCTCGCTGGGCATTGGTGTACTGATGGCACTGACATCGATGTGTCGAGCTGCCAATTTCCTAATTCCAGTCGAAAAGATGCCTATGATGGACGTAGATGGCAATACCATTCATAGTGCACTGCGCATGTGTCCCCCAGTCCTACATAGAGCGTTGCGTAATCCAGATAGAAGCAGCGACATGCGAACAATGCTATTCATACTGTGCTCTCAGAGCATCGAGCGGGAGGCTGGGGGTGACAGGGTCCCACGTGGTGGCCCGAGCGCTGATACCCGCCTCTTTATTTTCTGGCCAATCATGTATATTGGACGCTTCCTGCCACAGCAACGGCACTCAGTCACGACCCTATTTCTTCGTATATACAAGGCTGATGTCCCTCTGATGTACGTGTGTCCGGTGTAGGAGTCCCCATTGACACCCAACGTGATGTGTATACACGTCAGCAATGTCGTAAGTTCATTGAATCAGATAGAAAGAGCAAGGAAATACAACCTTCGATGCGAACTTGGCCACCGACATGCTTTCTGAGCAAAGATACTTCTCATCAGTGGTACTCTGCGGTCATTGCTATGCTTAGAATACGTATGTACAAAGTACAAATTGACAAAGTCTTGACCTGTGAGATGATATTGTATACAAAAAAGGAAAGAAAGAAAAAATACTGTGCAGAGACAAAACGGCAAGATGGAGACTAATTCTTCTTTTGGACTAGCGCCCGCGTGGCTGGAAAGCAGAGCGATGCCATTGGCTACACATGGCATACAGGACCACAACAGAAGCAACAGCCGCCCCACCTCGAAAAGACGACGATGACGATGAAACAAAAGAGGCTGGGCCTATTGCCATGGCTTTGCCGCTGTATATATACTGACGCCTGCAGGAGAACTTTGCTTCTTCAATTGCATTTGCAAAGCCATTGTACATATCGATATCCGCTTGTCGCTCATACACATAACGCAGGGAATTTCCAGGTCATTCGCGCTTCAAGGCTGTCTGTTTTTCTCGTCATTTTCTTTGCACTTTAGTGTTCTCCGAGGAATTCGGCGCCAAAATGAGGATTTCGGTACTTTCTGCAGTGTCCGCTGCATCGATACTATCGTCGCAAGCCGTCGCACAGACATACACAAGCTGTGATCCCATGGATGAAACGGGTGAGTGCTGACATCGGTCCCGATCGTGATATGTGTAACTTACTGACTCAACCGCTGTATACAAACAGATTGCCCAGCTGACACCGCGCTCGATGGATCCGCCACGTTTGATTTTACTCAAGGAGCCTCGAGCAATTGGACCGCGACCGGCACAGTCGACTATAGCAGTACGAATGGCGCGGCCTTCACGGTCGCCGAGGAAGGAGACGCGCCCCTGATCACGTCAAACTTTTATATTATGTGGGGACACGTTGAAACAGTACTACAAGCAGCGAATGGCACCGGAATCGTGAGCACCGTGGTGATGCAATCGGATACCCTGGATGAGATCGACATTGAATTCCTGGGCGGCGACGACACCAGCGTGCAAACAAATTATTTTGGCCACGCGGACACAGACGATGACAACCGCGAACAGACAATATCAATGGCCAACAATCAGGATGGCTTCCACACTTACACTGTGGACTGGACGGCGGAGCACATTGTCTGGCAGATAGATGGCACCACAGTCCGCAGCATGACTCCCGAATCCGCCGACTCGGGCCAGTATCCGCAGACGCCAATGATGATCAAGATTGGTATCTGGGCGGGAGGAGACCCCAACAATGCCGCAGGTACTATAAGTAAGTCTTATATAACCAGTCTCAGCTTGTTACTAAATGAAAACAATACAAACTACTAACAAAATGTTCCTCCAATAGGCTGGGCTGGCGGCGAAACGGACTACAGCGATGGGCCATATACCATGTACTGCAAGTCTATTTCTATCATCGACTACTCCACCGGCACCGAGTTTGTATATACTAGCGAGAGCGGCACAGCCGATTCCGTCTCGGCCGTGGGTGGCAGCATAAATGGCAACATAGCCGCGACAGCGTCAGTAGCTACCGATGCTTCAGCGGCAACCGTCACCTCAGGCGGTGATGCACCGCTTCCTTGGGATGGAACGCACCGCTCGACCTCATCTTATACGATCCCCGACATCTGGCCCTGGGTAGCGACGGCCACGCATGGCGCATCAAGCACTGATCCGGTGGAGGTTGCAAGTTCTGATGGCAATTCATTGGCCAAATTCTCCGTGTCGATGAGCTTCCCGGCTTATTGCGTTTCGATATCGCTGGTGTTGGGATTCCTTTTCCCTCTGTGGCGCTGAGGTTGCTTCACTAGCAGTGATCTCTTTTTACGATTATTATTATGCGAGATTTCAGGGTAAGATCAATGACTGATGTACAACATACATATGCCTCCACTGGAGGAGGCTACATTCATCCGGCGTTTATTCCTTTTCTATTTTAACATTTTTGGCACATGATCATGTATGCATACATGTGTTTTCGCAACACATAAATATAGACGATACATATATTCACCTGGAGGATCAGGTGAATTCGGCGTTATCTGCTCGGATTTTGGGCATTTTGACTTAGATTTCAGCTTCACAGGATGTACCTATTTACGATTTTGGGTCTGTGTATGATATAATAATGAAACATTAGATATGAACTATAACTGAGCGTGATCAATAATTCATTCATACTAGCCATCCTACGTATACACCGTACATCATGAGTGGACCGGGTCCAGGGTCCACGACCACGTGGAAAGAGTCAATTCGAAGAAGCAGGATAATTCTCTACTGAAAATGTCGCAGACTGCCCTTGTAACAAGCATTATAACCAACGGAATGCTCCGTTCAAACATCTTAAGGATTCTGGGCATATAATGATGAACTGAGAACAGTTACCATCTAGATATTTTACCGAAGCTGAGAAAAACCACAGCTACAGACCAAAATTTGGTGCCTTATCAGTATATCAATTAGTAATGAGTTACTATATAGGGAAGCTTTTCAAACGATCCAACCATAGAGAGTTGTCCAGCATACTAGATTCTCGATTTCTTGGAGATGCAAATAGAGAATATGTGTATACTTTGACTCCCCTCAGTACCTCCATTGCATCCAGATAAGTGGCACAGCACTAATGACCACCAAGCCCGTCAACAACCCTGCTGTTCCAGAATACCCCAACGTGTCAAACATGTCTGGGAACCAAAAGGGTCCGATAAAACACCAAGTCTGGCGGATCACGCCCAAGAGAACCGAAGTAAGAGCTGCCTGTTCTGAGTGCAGTCTGATGACATCTATTCGAAAGTCGGTACTCTTACTCGCATATAAAAAGCATGGCAGTGATCGAGAACTTACAGTTGACCAAGAAATTGGACACTATCTGATTGCCGAATCCAGCAATCCCAATTCCAATAATGGGCCGAACATTATAATGCATTGGCTCCGTCTGACTCAACAGGATGCAAAACATCACCAGCCCGATGATCATACAGAGAAAACCAACATAACTTGCCTGAAGGTACTTGCCCGAGCTCACCATGCCTTGGTCTTTTTGAGTGGATCGAGACTTTAGCAACCGGTGTAAAACGGCATTGAAGACTTCGCCAAGGATCGTCCCGACGATAATTCCCAAAAACTGAAGCCCTATCTGTTCAGAATTGAAACCAAAGCGAGCAGCAAAGAGCTGAGGGATTTCCACGGTCAGCATGGCAGCAGATAAGTTGAAAATCATGCTGTGAGAGCAGATTGCAAGGAGGACACGGGCGTGTTTTGCCATCAGGAAAGGTCGGTACATTTCCTTTAATGTGAATGGGGTCGGGTCAATTCGGCGAAACAAAAGATACTTCTTCTTCCAAGAAGATTTGAGGCCTTTGGTAGAAGCCCCTTGAGCCGGACCCAGGCACCGTGTCTCGGGACTGAAAAAGAAGTATAGGAGAAATTGGACTGCGCTGACTATAGCAAAGGTCCAGTAGATCCACTCCCATCCGGCTCGTTGAGCAACAAAGCCCATGATGAAAGGACCAACCGGAGGCCCGAGGGTTACTAAAACGCTATATAATGTTTTTTTAGTACAGAACACATAAATGCAAAGCGCTACTTACGTCCATATACCCGTTTTGTACCCGCGTTGGTGCTCTGGGTACATTTCGACCACCACAGGTGGCCCAAGAGCTATAGGTGGACTCAGAAAAACCGAGCCAACAATGCGGCACGCAAGCATTGCTCCGTAGGAGTTGCTTTTGGCGCATCCTATATTGCAGACAGCCGTGCAGACAGTAGAGATGAGCCACACAGGACGGCGGCCGAAGCGCCTGGATAGTGGTAGCAGGAATATTGGAGCTAATCCCGTAAATAATATCTGTTTTTTCATTCTTTTAGCTTCCTAGCACCTGGCACGGATTATTTTCTAGGGTCGGGGACATACGTGGATGGACGTCAAATAACTGACGTCTTGGATGGAAACGTCGAATTTCTCAGCAAAAGTTGAATAGACCGGAATGATGCCGGCTCCAACGAAATTGGTCATCATTGCGTGAAATGATATCAAAGCGAGATTCACATCTTTCTGTTACTGTCACATTAGCTCTCTATAGTTAGACTGTGTCTCAGCTCATGCTTACTTTCCACTGAGGCCACTGCATCGGATTGTCAGGGTCACTTGTCGGTGATAAATCTGAGGCTCCGGATTCCATATCACGAGATGAATCACCTTTTGCTGGAATAGCGTTTTCTATGTACTCGCTCTCGGCATCACCGTTATGAATGCTTGTGGAAAGTGACTTTTGCCCTGCCATAGGATCAGTCTGGACGTTGTGCGATACTTCCATAGTGTAGTAGAAGGAGAATGTTCATTCGGCATAATTAGACTCGAAAGGAAGTTTCTCATATGTAAATTTCTGCCTGTATATATTGACAGGGAAATAGCATGGGGAAACCACCCTGACCCCAGATTTTGTCTCATCGCAAATTGCGGATTGATAGAGTTGTTCCGCATCGTTGCTGGCGGAGGAACTATATGCGCCGCCAGAGGGGCGGAACCAAGGAATGGACCAAAGCGCATTCCAATATTTTATGTAGTGGAGCAGGAACCGCCGCTGTGCGTTTTCAAGCAGAAAAAAATGAATTTTTGTGTTAAATACAATAAGATATAAAGAGTGTAGCCGTGTATTATTAAGTAAGTGTCTACTAAATAAACAATATGAAGGTTCAATGGGAGCGTTTAATTCGGTTCATCGCCACCGATGACCGTGTGCTATATGGAGAGCCGATTCTTCCAACACCTACGTTCGACCTAGGATATACAACGGCGGAGACGAAGCTCCAAGCTAGGGTGATTGAAGGAGATATTTATGATCCGTCCTGTAGGGTCACTGATGAGGTTGTGAATGTGAAATCATTGCTAGGACCTCTCGCTAGAAATGATGTGCCCATTTTGCGATGTGTTGGGTTGAATTATATGTCCCACAGTGAGTTTTGATTGACACCTTCCAAGCTTGCTTCTCTTGCTTCATCTGACTCGCGTAGTCAAGGAAACTGGTCGCTCACCACCGCCGACTCCGTCAATCTTCTTCAAACCGAACACCACAGTTGCAGATCACGACAGTGATGTACTGATTCCTAGCATAGCTCAAGATGAGCAAGCGGACTATGAAGGCGAGCTGGTATGATTTGTGAACCCGATACACGAAAGGACGTTGGTGCTAATAAAGCCTCTCTGACAGTGCCTGATAATCGGGAAGGATGCTAAAGATGTTAGCGAGGAGGAAGCGATAGACTACATCGCCGCTTATACAGTAGGCAACGACATATCATCTCGGAAACTGCAAATTGACCGTACAATTGCTGGTCCTGTCCCTCAGTGGGGATTCTCAAAGGGCTTCGATACCTTCGCTCCGATGGGACCATGTTTGATCCGGGCAGATCTGATTGGAGACCCAGCCAGGCTTCGACTCCAGACTATTATTGACGGGGAAGTTCGCCAGGACGTGTTGGTCTCTGATTTGGTCTTTAGCTGTTCGGCCCTGGTCTCGTACCTGTCGACCGGCACGACGTTGCAGAAGGGAAGCGTAATCATGACAGGCACACCGGGTGGTAAGTTAGCCCATATAAACATGACCCTTGAGAATATGTCATCTAAGCACAAAAGTAGGAGTGGGCAATGGTCTTGAGCCACCGCGCTTTCTGCAAGCGGGCACGCAAATGGAGGTCAAGGTGACGGATATTGGGACATTGAGGAATGGAGTAAAGTTTCTATGAGCAAGCAGATACGTATACTTAAAATACAAAGCTTTTTAAAATAAAATCCATGTACCAGTAAAAGATCAAGACAAACTCGAATGTTCTTAAAAATTTGCCTCCCATGAAATGGATTAATTTGTGGGGAAACACCAGGCGGTGTTCGGTAATTTCCATCGGCGTCCAAACTCTGGATCGTGCAATCTGAATGCCCGCAAATAAACCTACCCCGGATCTGTCTCAATAGGAAACTGTTCTCTAGTGCTATTTCCAACAGATCTCCAGTAATGTCATCGAAAAGTCCCCGAAACACACAAGAAATAGATTCGTCGGAGCGACAGAATGGTCTGAGGACATCCCTGTTGCAGGTCTGTAACAGTTGCAAACGGTAAAATCCCGCGTACTCATGAAATCTCTCATTGGGTTTTAGCTAACGGTATCTCAAAGTTTGAAACGCAAATGTGAGCTCAACTAACCTATTTTAAAATCAAAGGATAGTCTCCAACTGTATATATTCTCTAGGCGACAGAGCTCAGCCGGCTTGCTCACGATGCCGTCTGAATGGACTCGAGTGTCAATATGGCGGACCTAGAAAACGCCCTGGTCCCGCTAAGGGCTTTGTTAATTCGCGGACTAGATTTTTGCTCAACAGAGTTGGTAAATATTACATTCTGTTCTGGTCATTCGATCAAGAACTGACGAATCTACAAAGGGCAACTCGAGGACACAGTGCGAGCGTTGTCTTATCAACCGCACGGCCTGTTAATTCCAGCGTCGTCTCCGAGAGAGCTTGATATACCTGGAGACCGCACATCAACTCAAGTGAATGAAGATTTCGCTGTCGTTCCGTTTCCTGCGTCTTTGAATACTACATTGCCCTCCCCGGTCATTAATGCAGCCACATGCGAGAGTAATTCTGACCCCCTTGATTTTGGCGGACCATCTAGACATCAAGTGGTTTGTGGAATGACTAGTCAAGGTCCTCATGAGTATGATCCTAGCAATATTCCATTCTCCTTCAAACTTACCCTGTTCGTAACCTTTCTCTACCATGAAATCTCAACTTTGTGCTTATATGATACCAGGCTATCGTTATACTTCGATCATATACAGCCAACATTTCCGATGTTTAGGAAGCCTTCATTTTATCAAGAACTAATGGACGATGTTGTTCCGAGCTCTCTTCTGATCGCAATGTTTGCTGTTGCTTGCCGGTTTCTGCCAGCAGAACAGAGTGATCGGATTTTCGGTTCCGATTCAGCCCCGGGGGATCAATTTTCCAAATTGGCACATCAAAGGTATCGAGACGATATGGAGGAGCAGAAAGATTGTCCGGTGACGCTCAACACAGTCAAAACCGCGTGCCTGCTGGCCCTGTATGAGTTCACATCCCAGCCTAGCCGTCAGGCATGGATTCTGGTTGGAAACGCCATGCGACTTGCACTTATGGCACAGCTCCATCAAATTGACAGTCAAAACACAATAGAAATGCTATCTCCCGCAGAAAAGGAAGAGCGGCGGTTTTTGTGGTGGACAATCTGGAGACTCGACTGCACTATCAATGTTACAGCCGTCACACCGTTTGGCATCGACTGTCAGTTGATAGGCACGGCTCTAGTCACCACCACCGTCGCTGACTTTACAGCTGGCAACGTGGAGCTTAACATCAGCGAAATTCCGGAGATGGATCCTGTCAAGGCGTGGTCATCAACTCGGGGGCCTAAATTGCATGATGCAGGAGATGGATTCAATACGCATCTATTCGCTGTTTCCCTGCTGAGAGCTGTATCAGAATGCCATCAACGTTTTAACACAAGGGCAAATATGGAGGAAATCAAGCGAATTGAAGACCTTAACAACATCTTTGAAGCCCTTCACCTAATACTTCCCCGGGATTTTTTCACGCGAATAAAATTGCCCGTCGAGGACTTTGATACCCACCGCCTACGACTGGAAACTATTATTATGCTTAATACGTTCGTTTCTACCCAATGTTTTTGTTCAATGAGAGTTTGTGCTAACTTACTGTTGATAGAGCCCGTCTTATCCTACATGAGCCATTCGGTCAGTTCAGTTTAGCATGGCCAGAACCTGCAACGAGCGGCCACCTTGGCTCGTTAAAGAGTTGGAAGAATAGTATTGGGAACGCAGAAGATATTGCAGACATATTCAAGTACTGGCAGACTGAATACTTTGCCGTGTGCGATCCTGTAATCTGCTGTGCCATTTGGCATGCGTACTGTGGGCTAATGGCTTTTGCCATGTCCGGTCTGGGAACGGATGATCGAGAAAACAATGCTCTTCAATGTCTCAGCCATTCTCTTGACAGCTTTACTCCCTGGTGGCCGATTGCCAGAGCACTACGAGGTAAGATCCAGGTTTTCTTTCTTTCTTCGTTTCCAACATTTGGCTGCAGTCAGAAGCTGATCATCGTAGATTCTCTCCAAGAACTTCAAGCATGGAGTTGGGCTAAGTTAGACACTGAAAGACTGGTGGCTTTTATTTCTCACATTAGAAAGGCATTTAGTCCACACACTAAGAATCCGGGGTGGGTTGATGTCTCTTTACTTTGTGATTCGCTTCTTCAGGACTGGAAGGTATGTACCATATAGGGAATTAAGAGGGAAAAAAAAATGAAAATTATATGAATGATGAACGTTTTCAACACTTCATAATCTATTTATACAAGTTGGTCTTTCCTGAGGCACGTATCAATAAGAAAAGTACTCTTGTACAGCTTGCAGATTCATATGCAACTCATTCAAATCGCTGGCAACAGAGTGAATGAAAAAGTCTGGGCGGAGTACAATATATTTCGCTGATGACTGTAACCGGTTCTGAATTGCGTCTCTGTTGTATCCCTTGAGGTAGGAAATGCCGCAGCTTTCGAGGTCCTCTAGTGTACATGGGCGATAAACAGCGGTGGATATGTTTTCACCACTTATTCCTTCCGCTGTTAGATCTAGATAGGTTATATCTTCACTCCTCAATAATTGTTCGTGGAGTCCAGCATGCTGCAAAGTCTTTTCAATGGTAGCTGGATTGTAATCTTTTGGGCTCTTGACCAGAACCACAATGGAAAGGCGTGAGAGGTCCTTGATCAAGACAGCATCTGACAATTGAGGCTGAGTTTTTTCATTGGAATTGATCCACAATTGGGCGATTTTTCTCCCACCGCCAGCTTTCTGTAGAAAGAAGCCATCAGGACACGCTTGCTCAGTATAAATTAGTTTGTCCCGAAATGCCCGTCGAGTCCTCCATTTCGCACCACCGGGAAGCCACCAAAGAACATGCATACAGATGCGATATAGTAATCCCGACCAAAATTCCTTCTGGTTAACGATGCTGCCGTTTAGCTTTGTAGAGAGAGTAGCCAGCTCCCACGCGTGACGCCGCTCCTGACTCCATCCGTTCATGATCTTAGTTTGTACTTCTGGCGAGACACGAAGGCGTGTCATAAGTGCAAGCCGCCAGCTTAAGGCCTGTGCATCGCGGATACCCGTAGCAATCCCCTGTCCACCGAATGGTGGGAAGACGTGTGCTGCGTCACCGATGAGCATTGTATTGCGAATGAACCAGCGGTTAACTACTTTGGTCGCGAATCTAGTATCAAACGTATCAGTACAGCTTCATCGAGTGGCAACTGGATATTTACCGAAACGGCCGACATCTCAACACATGAATGCAATCTCTAGGGTAGGAAACGGAGATATCCTTCAGCTTTCGCGAGAATTTCGATCCTGGGATCACCATCCAAGGATAAAATTGACTCCAAAATCCTTCCAGTGGGTCTTGGGATTCATCATGGGGCGCAATAGAGTATTCATGCCTGGGGAGATTTGTTAATAATACTCTAGTCACCGTACCGAAATTTCTTGTTCGTACCTCCAAAATCGTGCCCCTTGAGGGCCGAAACGTCCACTGACTGCAGGTCTTTCGGAGTCATTGCAGAAGCTGTATCACTTTAGTCAGTTTGTTTCAGTGGAATTATCCAAAACTTTTACGTACTGAAATCCTTTGGGCCAAAATATCTCGTGAACCTGCTCCGGCTTGTATCCAAGTTCCCAAAGCGGAAATTTAGGATGAGTTTGTGGTGTAGGGATGTCAACATGAAGGTTAATAGCAACCCACGTTCCAACATATGGCCAACTTGCGGTCAATTAGCGTTGTATCAGCAAGGTAGACTGGAAAAAGAGAGTCGAGTGTAGCTTACACGGCATCCACCTGTTTCACCCCTTCTGGCTCCAGAAATTTCTTTCTGACCACTCCCCTTTTCCCGTCGGCGCCTACCAGCCACAGAGTTTGCATATATTTGTGCGTCCCTTCACTATTCTTGTATTCAACTATGGTATTTTCGCCTCCCTCGTTACGTGAGATCACCTCACACCCTGTTCGCAGATCGCAGTTGGGAATAGTCTCTATCAAAGCTCTAATTTCCCGCTCATAGTTTGGCTGAAACTGTGCGATATTCTGGGAAACGCCATGTTCCGCCCAATCGGTCATTAAGTCGAAGGTCATAAACGGACGCTGACGAAAATTGCCTCGATGGAAGTGTAAAGCTCCGACATCTGAAGAAAACAGCCGGTCAGAATATACAGGTGAAAGGGGTCAATTATCATAGGTCATTACAAACCATGCCCTATCTTCTTTGTTAATCCTTCTCCAATTCCCACTTGGTAAGATATTCTAACAGCGTCGCCATTGACTACGATGCCGCGGGGATCTTCATACATCTCAGTCTCCTTCTCTAGGATTGTAACTTTGATGTTCATCTTGCCCAGGAGAGCACCCAAAACAAGCCCGCTTGGCCCGGCGCCCACGATCAACACAGTAGTTGACTCCATAGATCATCAAACAATTAGGTTAGCAATCCTATACCGATGTTGGCGGAAAGGAATTCTGGAGTATCTCATTTATAATATCCATTGGGTGGTTCCTGGTCGTTTGCCAGAATGGGGATACCACCCCACGCCATCGGCACGGGGCATCTCAGAGACTAACAAACTAGAAACATACAATCCGTTATCAATTCTTCCGCATTATAATTATCAAGCCAGCTCTTGTAGTAAAATGCTGCCGATTGCGTTGTTTAGCGGAATAGATGCGGCGCAACCAGATTGTCCACCGGTCCACTTTGACTTTGCGGGGATAACCGGATATTCCTGGGCTCACGGCGAATCAGCCCTAATGTTGGAGGAAATATATTTAGACTTTTCAAGTGACCTAATATTCGTGTTATTATTACTCAACAGCAGCATTTTTTAGTGTCTCTATCAATATCTTATCCAAAATGACGCCCGGTCGTATTCCTCCCGTTTTCAACACCCCTGAGAAAATCCAACTTGAGCGTCTAAGCCATGTCTACTATGCTCACAGCGACTTGGAAAAGTTTCACTCATTTGCGCAAGATTTTGGCTTCGAAGAGGCCGGTAGAACTGAATCTGCCATCTATTATCGCGGTTGGGGAAAAGATGCCTGTTCATACGTAGCGTTACAAGCCGGAGATCATAGTCAGCAACAGGGATTCGAAGGCGCAGCTTTCATTGCTAAAACAGAGATCGACTTCGAGAAAAGTGCCGCTATACCTGGCGCATCACAGGTCAGGGTTAACCCTGCTCCTGGGGGTGGCAAGATAGTTGATCTCACTTCACCATCGGGATCTAAGATCTATATCCTCTGGGGACAGCAGGACCGCACTGTGCCAGACAGCCCAGTCAGTCGGACCGATGTCAAAAAAGGGGCATTTAATACAACCTTGAAAAAGGCACGAAAAGGTTTGTTCCACTAAGCACATGTACCTCGTCGATTGGGTTTTTCTGACTGATAGTAGGTGAATTTCAGCGATTCAAGCTTGGTCCCGCTGCCATCCATAAACTGGGACACTACGGATTCCTAACGAAGATGTTTGACGAGGACATTGCGTTCTACACGAATAATTTTAATTTTGTTCCGTCTGATATCTTGTACGAGGAGATTGAAGGGCAGGGTGAGGTGGACAGTTTGACTTTTATGCATCTGGACCACGGAAAGACTTATTGCGATCACCACACTCTCTTTCTCTCTAGAGCACCTCCCTCATTTCCAAAATCTCATAAAATCCATCATTGCTCTTTTGAAGTAGAGGATTTTGATACTCAGCTTCTCGGGCATGAATTCTTGCTCAGCAAGGGGCATACTTTGGTATGGGGTGTTGGAAGACATATCCTGGGATCACAGATTTTTGATTACTGGAAGGACCCGAGTGGCTTTACAATTGAGCATTACGCCGATGGCGATGTTGTGAACGAGGATAATCCTACTGGGAGGATGAAGAGTGAGGGTGCGGCGTCAATGTACATCTGGGGACCTATCAGGCCGGAGGGAGGTGTTGCTTAGTATGTACATGCGAATCGAAGCACGCACTATGAATAAACTACTGGAAAATATTTCATCGATAATAGTATAGCAATATATGTACCTAGGTAGTACAGCCTCGGAGATTCAACCAAGTAATCGAATAGAAATCCGCAACACTTACTTGGGTATTTGCTTTCCGACTCATATTTCGCCACGACAAGGAGTGTATATCTGATGTGTCCAGGTTGACGACTAACTATGCGTTTGACCAGGATATAGGACAGAAGGAAGGGCTAATGGAATTTACAATCAAATTATCCAAACTGGGTTCGTTAAACTCGAAGGTGGTAAGGTAAATGACGCGGAGATTGCTCAGACAATGCAGACACCAGATGTAAGGGGTGGAAGAGAGGGAACACTATTCTGCATAAAATTTCATAGTCCAGATGTAGATTCAAACTGCGTCTTGATGTGTGCTCGTATTCTTCGTATTAAGAGCAAATAAGCCTTTTAACGCGATTAAAGGTGTGTTGGCAGGACTTTCATCCACATAGAGGAATATATCGTATAGCCAGCCGCCGCATGCGGTACCACAGAATGGCGCGACCATTGGGACCTGATTTTACTTAGAAGCCAAGCACAATCATGACAATTTTCTTTTCCAAACTTGAGGATATGTGTGTATACTAACCCAGAAGTAGTATCCATCAGCAGCCCAGACATTATGCCCATAACCCAACAAGAAACTAACCAGTCTGGGTCCAAAGTCCCGAGCAAGATTCATAGCATACCCAGTTTCCCACCCAAAACAGGCACCGATCCCAAAGATCAGAAAGAACAGAGCCAACGGCACCATGCTATCGTGCCCATTATTCTTAACTGCGAAAATCAAAAACATCAGGATTGAGCTGGCAATAAACTCGGAGAAAAACTGTCCCGTTTTGGTCATGAAGGGAGCCGGATATGTACAAAAGATTCCAGCAGTTGCATTTTTTGAGTATCCAGGGACTGTGCGTATGTTGGAACCTCCCTCGTATACATTAATGGCGGATTTGTAGTTGCCATAGACTATTGCAGAACCGGACATTGCGCCGAGGACTTGGGAGAGCATGTATATTGGTAGCTTTGGCCAGGGGAGTTTTCGATACAGACAGTTGGCGAATGTCACAGCTGGATTGAGATGTCCGCCTGATATGCTGCCACTGACGTATACTCCTAGCATGACACCGATTCTGAAGATCTATACCGTTAGGCAATCCGAATTTTTGGGAATTTTGGTCGCACATTAAGAGAGACAAGCCTACCCCCAGCCCCATGAGATAGACTGATAGTCACCTTTCTGGTCCTGACTTAGCGTTACTTGAGCAACAACGCCATTACCAAAGAGAACCATGATCAAAGTTCCGAAGAACTCTGAAAACGGCTCCCGCAGGTAAAGGCGGACACGGCTCCAGACAACGGTTTTGTGGTCACATGCTTCTGAACCGGTGGATATGAATGGGGAGTTTTGGTGGTCGATATCCGTTGCAGTACTCATGTCTGCAGGTTTGGTGAGTTTTACTTCTGTAGCCATTTTATCTGTGCTTCAGAGCTATTAATAATGTTGGCAGACTCTATCCGGAGATTCGTTCTTATCTTTGCGGATTATGTCGCTGTTTATTGTCAGGCAGTGGACTGTGTGCATAGAAGAAGCCAGATGCACCACAGTGTCGCACATCTTGTCCCACACACACACAGAGTGAAATGAGCCATCATGGGCAGTACAAGCGCAGTGGTGTTTTTATGCAGACTTCGTTCCAGATCCGTGGTGTGGCAGAGAATGGTTCTGCTGTTACACTGCGAAATACAAGTACACAAGATCCATGCCGTGCCATCTATGCGATGGTTTGGTGGGATTTTACGCAGTAAATTGGGTATCATTAAGCGAACATGCTATCGTAAAGTAAGAGGAATCTCCGTAGCTTTTCCTTTTCCTTTTTTGGTTGCTGCTTATGGTTTCGCAAGTTCTAGAAGAAGATTAGTTGCTGTACGCGTATCTAGGGCCCGATGACATACATAGGCAGGGCTCACGGTCTAGCCCTAGATGTTGCTATGTCTCTGTAATCTTAAAAAACCTTACAGTCCTTAAGGCTATTTAAAACAACCTTCAGGCTTGTTAGCACCAAAATTTAGATAACTGTTACTATTTCGCCATTGTCGCCTAATCCGTCTTGCTTCCGGTTTCAAACTTTTCCAGCATGATCATTTGTTCTAGTTGTTTTGCAGACTCCTCCACAGATAAAGATTCATAATGCTCTAGCTGCTCACCCATATCGTAACCCACTTCGAGAAGAAGTGACTTCACTTCCGGTGGTGCTTTCTCTGCAGCTTTCGCTAACGTGAAGCTGGAGACGATTTTAACCCTGTCTGTGGAAGCTCCTGCCTTAATCAGGTTGTTCACGATATCAACATGGCCTTTCAAAATAGCTGCAAAGAGAGGGCTCTCTGTCTCTGTGGTCATTTGGTCCCTAACATGTTCCGGGAGCGGTGTCCGGTTCAATAGTATTCGTAAGATCTCTGGATTTCCTGCTTCGACAGCCTCATATATTATACCTTTTTGCACGTATATACTTCCTTGGTTCAGGTCTGATCCGTCACGTATGAGCCATTCCACAGCCCTCACGTCACCAACCAACGCCGCGTGGTAGAGGGGCGATGAGCTCCGTGTACAACGTTGGGTCCAGTCCTCGGTCAGTTCACGCAGGTCTTGCTCTGCATTAAAAGATAGGGCCGCTTGGAACTTGGAACGTGGAGTCCTCGGCAGGAAAACATATTTTACCGGTAACTTCGATTTTATATCTGCCACTATCTGCTGGGCCGGAAGTATATACGCTTCATTTAAGGTAGGGCTGGCTGCAATAAGCATGCCCAGGAGCTCTCCAGTCTGAGTGCTTATGGCCCACGAACCACAATCTCCTCTTCTGACGTCACCCATGGACACAGTCCAGACTTGTAACTTTGTGTTCAATCCAGGCAGTTGTAGAATTGATAAGGACTCAATGCTAGTTCCGGTCATTCTGCCGCTCGATCCAGCAAGGAGAAGGACATTTTCGCCATTCGGAAGCATGGAGTCGCTTACTTTAGATAGCGTTGTCACAGTATTTGAGCCATCCGGTTTCATATCATCGAAATTGTTGGAATGCCAGTTTCTGTGAATCATCCAGTCGATAGCATCAACTTTGATCATGGCGTAGTCGATAAAAGGATTCACCATAATGTCATTTTCACGATGTGGGAGCAACTGTGGTTTTCCAGGATTCCGAATAAGAGCATCAGACTTTTCTATTTGTCCCACTTGTATTGAAGGGCTGAACGGCTGTCGTGGCCCTTCAGTCTTCTCTGTAGGATGCCTGTGATCGTCGCATGGTACCTCTTGTTGGAAAACATGCGCCACTGTTATTGCATATAAGTCATCATGACCTGGAGCACTCCGCCTAGCGATGCAAGACGAGGCTTGAAATGAGGCCCGCCAATGACTAATGACAGCCCATTTGGTCGAAGTACTATCTCCTTTGATGAAGATGTGATCCAGAGCTGGTCTTTCACAATCAAGTCAGTTGGATCCAGCGTCTCGCAGCTTTGCTTATGTGGTAAACGTTTTGAGTGACATGCACCCGGACGAATAACACGTGCATTCAGCTCCACAAATGCATTGCGGCCCCAACCAATACCTTCAAGTATACCATGCTCGACAACAACTTTTCGGGCCTGGTTTAGAATGTAGTCGCAATCAGATATAATGGCAGCATGTGGCGTGGCCCTGCCTTTGTTCAAGCCTACCATATAGCAACGAAGTAGCCAGTTTGGATCTCCAGCGTTCCCAAGCGATTTGGAAGCCTGTAATTTTTCTGTATTATGGTGAAGGATCTCATAGATTTGATCGCATAAGCCATTCGTCTCTGACCAGACTTTATTCACTCTGCCGGTCACATTCCAAAATCGGTTGAGGTCTTTCTGGAACGCCTCGGGTCCAAAAGAATATTCATAGGCTGGATTTATACGCTCAAACGACATGCTTAATGCTATGCCTTTTCAATAATCAGAAGAAATTAGATTTGATTTATTGTTTATCAACTTTATATTTGGAAAGGATCTGTTCATAAAATGAAAGTGACTGAGGATTACAGGTGTTGGTGCGGGGTACAAAACAATACTGGCGATCAGCCTTGCTTTAGTCCCTGTTTCAGCCTCGCAGAGCTACATCCTTCGAAATATGTCCTGTATCATTTTCGTGGCATTTGGAGTAAAGGGAGCATGTGAATCTCCGTCGAGAAAGATGTAGTATAATGTCAGCTTCAGGCTAGTACTTACTTTGGTCATAGTTATTGAGCTCATTCAATCGGTCATCACTGGACATTCCCAAGCTTGGACTTTGATGAAAGTTCTCTAGACCATTGATTGGCATTTTCGCATAGAAAAAGTATCTTTCGGCGCTGGTTTTTTAAAAAAAAAACAGTGGCTAAGAGCCACGGCATGTATCTCTGCCCCTAACCCTAACCCTAAGCATGAAATCTCGTTAACTGCAGACGAATGAGATTAGTATTTCTCGTAAATAGATCTTTCCAGCCCTGACGGACGACAATGAATGGCCTCCGAGCACAGCTTTTTCTGTCAAACCATAAATTATTGGCTTGAGAAATTCCGACGCTGTGGGATCCAGGCGTCATGCGCGTGAAATAACGCAACAAAGTGAAATCTCCCAGAAATTGGAGCGTCTGTGTTATCCTGTGTTCCCAAGTGCCTTGTATTCCCTCCCAGTGCCAGTACTGGGAAACCGAGGACTGTTTTTTTCACCTTTTGATATTTTTTGCAACCATCATAAACGGTGTACCCCGGATTGTCACCGCTGAAATAGGCGATTCCCCGGACCCAATTTTTTTTGTGGTCCGTTGCATGCACCTTCACATGGCGATGCGGAGTTGAATCCACACATAAAGGCACTGCCACGCGAGCTAGGAATTTATTATTGTTTCTGGCTGTGATCTTCATTTGCGCATCATCAAACATGTTGTCAGTCGCCATATCGCCATATCGCCATATCGCCATATCGCAGGCTAGCGTTTGTTCTGCTGATGCTTGCGGCGGGGGTTAGGCAAGTCAAGTTGCACGGGCTTATGAAGGCTTGAGCGTTACGTTGCAAAACGATTAGAGCAGAGAGTGTAGGCACACTAGAATTGGTGATCTCTGTCAGCTGCAATCTTCTCATGTAATATTGTGTGTAACAAGTAACAACACCAGACGCCGGCGCCAACCTGGCTATTTATTGTTCCCACGGAGCATCAATGCGCCGGACTTCCCCAGGTCTGTGGACTCATCCCACCCCAACATCACATTTAATTAAAATGCACGGACGCAACTCGCCCTGGCGACTCACTAAAATCGGCGATGTCGGTGCTATCTCCGCTTGCACAACCTGCACAGGCTGCCACCAACAAGCTCACGATGGCCCAAAAAGCCAAGGACTTAATTTTTCCCCCAGTCATATGCGAATGTTGGTGTGGGGGTCCATTTTGTGAATGAATGAAATGAATCTCGGCCTGCATGCACTTAGCCCCCGATGCAATCTAGCCTCGTCTTGCGCACACGGCACACTCCTGGTCAAGGCTTTTTAAAAGACGCTATTATCGTTATGTGCCGGCGGAGGTATTTGCGCAATGTGCTTGCGGCCACCAATTCCTTCCCTTCCCACTGCCATTCCTCACGGCGGTTTTCAGGATGCCTGGCTTACCAGAGACGTTCATTGGCTCCATTGACCAGGGGACAACGAGCACACGGTTCTTGATCTTCAACAAAGACGGTGAGCCTGTTGCGTCGCATCAAGTGGAATTCGAACAAATTTACCCCAACCCAGGGTATCTTTACTCAAGAGATTCCCTCTTACTTCAGAATGCTGATTGGTTATAGATGGCATGAACATAATCCATTGGAACTTGTCTCGTCCGTCGAAATATGCATCGAAGAAGCCGTCAAGAAATTCGAGAAGCTAGGCAACATTCGCGACAGCATCCAGGCGATTGGAATCACCAACCAGAGGGAAACCACCGTTTTATGGGACTCGGAAACCGGAGAGCCTCTGCACAATGCAGTTGTGTGGACAGACACCCGGTCTCAAGCTATCGTCAGAGAGCTGAAGTCTAAAAAAGGCGCTGAAGGTCTGCAAGAAATATGTGGTCTACCACTGTCGACGTATTCATCGTCAACAAAGCTGCTGTGGATGATCCAGCATGTCCCCAAGGTCAAAGCTGCATATGAGAAAGGCCGACTCGCATTTGGCACGGTTGACTCATGGCTAGTGTATCAGTTGAATGGTGGACCAGCGGCGAATGTCTTTGTTTCAGACGCAACGAACGCCTCCAGAACTATGTTCATGAACCTGGAGACCCTGAAATATGACGACCGCCTGCTCGACTTTTTCGATGTCAAAGGCAAGATACATCTTCCACAAATTGTTCCGTCGTCGGATAAGAAGGCATATGGTTGTCTTTCGTCTGGCGTCCTTCAAGGAGTACCAATTATGGGGTGTCTCGGTGACCAGTCGTCAGCTTTAGTTGGGCAGAAAGGCTTCTATCCAGGTTTGGCAAAAAACACGTACGGAACAGGGTGTTTTCTTCTGTATAACGTGGGAGAAAAACCTGTGATATCTAAGCACGGACTGCTAGCAACTGTCGCTTTTCAATTTGACGATAAGCCTGTCTATGCCTTGGAGGGTAGTATTGCTGTGGGTGGCTCGGGTATCAGCTTCTTGCAAAACAATCTCAAATTCTTCAACCAATCCAAGGAAGTCAATGAGCTAGCGGCGACTGTGGAGGACAACGGCGGCTGCATTTTTGTAACGGCCTTTAGTGGTCTGTTTGCGCCATACTGGATAGATGATGCCAAGGGGACCATCTGTAAGTTGATTGCGCGTTCCCAAAGTGAGACGAAACAATGCTTACTTCAACCAACTAAGTTGGAATCACACAATACACCCAAAAAGGACATATAGCACGAGCTACGTTGGAGGCAACATGCTACCAGACCAAAGCCATATTGGCCGCCATGGAAAAAGATAGCGGACATGCGCTATCAGAACTCGCCGTTGACGGTGGCATGAGCAACTCAGATCTAGCTATGCAGGTATGTTCTAGTCAAAGCGTATACTGTATTCCCTAATCTGTATTAAGTCTGACTCGATTGCTTTCAGGTGCAAGCCGATCTTGTTTCTATTCCCGTTTACCGCCCCAAGATGCGCGAAACTACGGCTTTGGGAGCCGCTATTGCAGCTGGGTTGGCGCTGGGTCTTTGGCGTAATTTTACGGAGCTTCGAGATATCAATCGAGCTGGCGGTACGGTCTTTGAGCCTAGCATACCCCCTGAAAAAAGTGCAGAGATGTTCTCCCTTTGGGAGAAAGCAGTTCATATGTCGAAAGGATGGGTTAAGAAGGATAGTGATGATGCTGCCGCTGCTAATGGAAACCAAAACTCCCAGGCGAAAGCGGCAGTCTTCACTGGAAAGCAGGTAAAACCTATTTATACGACGAGTTCTATATTCAGTGATCTGGACGAGGCGGATGAGGAAGATTTGTTGCTTGAACTGCGAAAAATTGAGATCCAGCAGCAGTTGAAGCGCCTGCGGAGAGGATATAAGGCGTAGCTATCCACTATAGAAGGTTAATTTTTTGAGAGCGTTTAGGTACTAGCTCTTTAATGACGAATGAATCAATTTCTATGATAGTCAGGGTGTTCCAACGCTGATGGACGTAAAAAGAAGTCGGGTAATCTGCAGACTAGACAGGTGGTTGTCGACAGGAGAGGACTACAGCAAACAATGAGTCGAAGAAAAGATCTTGTTTGGTACAATTTCTATACCATCCGCATCCTGACAGATGATGCTATGATTATGACACCGAAACACCTCAATCTACCACAGAATCAAGCCACCAACGCCATGCCATTTAAAAATGCACCAAAACACGCTGTCAAGTCATATAAGCCGTTTCTGTGATATCGGGTATAAAAGTCATGGTTTCTGTCCGTAAATAGTACACCTGCATTGTCGTCAGTATTTTCGAAAAACTCATCCTTAGATACCTAGATTCATATACTTACAGGGTTATAGAAGTCGCTGTAAAATCATGAAAGTCGTTTCGAGCATCGTAAGGTGGGATATATGGCTGGCTGCTGTTCCCAAGTAGGGCATCTGTGGATACTTTTGTATTCGTCGTGACATTCTCCTAGAATTGTTCAGCCCTTGATCGTTTACCTTGTTTGAGGCAATCCCATACCAATGATGATGAGTCTTTCGTCAGCGGAACGACCGGTAGAGATTTCTTAACAATGCAAACGTTCATAAAACCAGCTCCATACATCCAGTCGATGAGAGGCGGGTCTGGGTGGGTAGTATTTTGACTCGATTCGTTGACATGAAGCCATTGCAAAACGCGGCTGTCTTTGGACATGCATACTTCACTAGCCGAGTACGTTGGATCAATATCCTGAAACTCAACCCAACCTCCGGACGTACAGTTTCTAACAACTCTATCAGGTGAGGCTTTAGGGTTAATATGAAAGGGAATGCCTTACACAAAGCACCGTTGTATCAATCTATGCCAATCACGAATCACACCATCCATATGGCGAACGTGGATATAGTCAAAAGCCCGGGTCCATGTCCACTCTTCTTCGACATCATCAAGCTCAAAGGTTACATTCGGAGGCACAAACAAGGGCTGTGATGGACTGAGGTCGACTCCAATAATCTCAGCACCTGGGTATGAATCGGCCATTTCAAAGCACCATGACCCAGTTCCGCAACCTACATCTAGTACACGGCGTGGACACCAGTCGATGGGGGACAGGTGCAAGCATCCATCGGTCGCAGTTGTAAATAGCTGATGCATTAATCTTAGTCTCGCAAGCTCGCCCTAACGTGTATAAGCATGAGATGCATGCGGAAATCATGCTAAATCTGTGAACTCACATCATCAGTAGACCAGTTATATCCTACTATTGTTGTAAGCAACCTTTTGCCTGTTTATTTGCAAGTAAAAGACTCACCTCCATACTGAAATGTTAACCCATCCCCCTGCTGATGGTTTATGAAACTTGATATAAGCGATGTAGTAGACTCGTTGTCACTGCCCCAATATATCAACCATTGGACAAATAAGATGGTGAGCTACGAGAATGACGATTACCAACATTTCTGCATAACCTTCATCCATATAACAGTCGTCCATGGGTACGCAGACGTGCACCATTTTTGTTGTGGTCACTTTTGATCAAATCCGAGAATAAAACGTGCAGGAAAGGATTCGAGGATCACAGACAACCCGGACGAAAGCAAGAGGATATGGAGATGCACATTCTTATGTTTTGCAACCTTAAGGGCTACCTGCTGATTGATAAGTATGCTTTCACAGTTCACCGGCTTACGAATTACGCGAGACATTCCCGGTATCAAGATTAAAATGCTTGACACTTAATAGAAAACCCCATCGGTTAAGAACATAACAAGCCTTTAGTGATATCGGGGACAGATGATTCCCGGTAGAAGGCTTAGAGTCGGGGACTCGGGGAGCCGGTGGGAATTCTCTTTGACAGGCTGGATATTCATTTCCCATTGTCAAAATGTGACTTTCATCTTGGATGGACTTTTTTGATCCATGTTTCCGAACTTTTGTTGCAGAAAGACAGTGCATAATACCTAAAGCGAGGTTGTACGATATAGACACATGACATGATCTTTTTTTGTCTCGGGGATATTCCAGAATGTGGCATAGAGTTTGATTCCCATTTTATTGTTCAACAAGCATCGACCTTGGTGTCTGCCTGTCAAACGTGTGCGCCTACGTTGTACGTATTACGTAGCCTTCTTTCTTTGTGCATCGGGATATTTCCCATCCACGAACAAAGCAAAATAAGGAACCGACCTACCATTCTAAGAAATATTCTAAGACTATGCCGATAGATTGATTCGTTTAGGCGAGTTACAAGCAAAAAGAAGGGGAAACTTGTCTGTTTCAGGGTTTCGCCATATTAAGACCTGTGTAGTTATCGAGTATTCACTTGATTTCTTTATCGGTTAAGCCGCCGCTCTTTGTTCTAGAGTATTACAAATACTTGCAATGGAGAATTCACAAATGAACATTGGATTTAATAAGAGCGCAGTCTTTCGATGGAAGTATCCCTTGCCAACTCGCCTAGGCAGGTAAATACTATCTAGAAGTTAAAGCTCATTTAGCTTTGTCGGAATCTCTCTCAATCTATGCAACATATTACTTGAGTAGTTGCATTTTTAGGCCATCTGCCGCGTGCCACAATCTCGCTAATTATCAGCACGTATCTACGTAAGACTTAAGTCTTTTAGGGTATGATCGACAGCCTCTGTGTAATGTAGTAGACAAAGAGCTCCCCGGTGGTGAGGAGGACGCATACATAATCTCGATTCGTTATATCTGTGCAATTAAATACATGAAGAAAAAAGAGGAGACTCTCTGCTATTCCATCTTTGAAACACTTGGGCAATAAATGGTGGCTGCTGTTTTCAAGTCTGCATCTCACCTTCTCTCAAAAACACACAGTTCATCTCCGTGCCAGGAGACAGAGTTACCTCAAACTGCAAGACTGGATCCTCAACTTTGTCGTGTCCAGCTCTGGGAACGGCGACAATCTTTTCGTATGCCTGCAGAATCCGTACAATCGTGTATAACATTTCCAGCATGGCGAACTGCTGGCCAATGCAGATACGCGGTCCACCATTGAAAGGGATAAAGTGCCACGGTTTGGGCTGCCATCCTGATGTCCAGCGCTCGGGAATCCACGTTCCCGGGTCGTAGTATGTCTTGGAGTCGGCCGGTTGATCGCAGAAGGCTTCGTCGCGCTGCATGAGCATTGTCGAGTACACAACGCGGGTGTCAGCGCGGAGGCCGATTGGGGATTTGCCATCAGGACCGCCGCCGCGCGGAAGAGTGGTGTCTTTGAGACTGTAACGCACGTTAAATGGAACAACGGGATAGACTCTAAGTGTCTCGTTGATGACGGCATTGAGGTATTTCATTTCTTTCAAGTCGGCATACGTCGGGATCTTGGCATCTGCGCCGACACCAAGGCGTTCAGCAATCTCAGCGCGCAGCTTGGCAACAACTTCCGGATGGCGAGCGAGTTCGAATGTACAGAAAGAAAGAGTTCCGGCGGTGGTGTCGCGACCTGCAAGAAGCACTGCCACGAGTTGGTCGCGCAGGACCCGAGGGTCGCGAGTAAATCGGGCCAAGGCGTCGAGGAAAGTGTCCCGTTTGGAGAGCTTTTTCTCCAGTTCCTCGGGAGAAAGTGAAAGAACCGTCTGGATATAAGGCTGGAGGAAATCATCCATGATTTTCAATTCTTCTCGGAACTTCTTTCGAGACATAAGACCGCTCAACGGCCTATCAAATACGACATTACATCAGCCCATGAAATACATCTTGTGTAATCGGATTACTCACCCCATTCGGAAGTACTTTGACTGTTGCGACTGCACATATCGGAAAGCTTCTGCAAATCTAGCAGTGGGATTATCCAAACTATTTGTCCCTTGGCCGAGAAGGTAATCGGTCGACGCATCGAGAGTATAGCGGAAATACAGTCCTCCAACGTCGACAATCTTACTCTCGTTAGGAGCTGAGCTGCCACCGAAGAGATTGATAAGTTTTCGGACATTGGTCTCGAAAATCTCAGTGTCGACGATGCGGTCTCGAGTAAACATGGGTCGAATGAGATGTCGAGACGCCGACCATAGTTCTCCGTCAGTAGCGAAGATGCTGTCGCCTAGAAATTCCCGCCATTCCCGATGGAAAGGTTCTCCCTTGCCAAAGTCGTTGAACTGGCCGGTCAACATAGCCTTGATATTCTCCGGGTCAGTGGTGAAGATGAGCCGGTTCGATATCAATTGGTTGATCTCGGCCGTGTAAGGCCGGAAAGAAATCTTATTTGCTTTTTGGGCATTAAGAGTACTCTGCTTCCAGAACTCCAGGTCTTTGTGGCTCTTGGCGGCTTGCATAGACTTGAAAATGAAATCGGCAGCTGTGTTCTGACTTAGCCACTACCATCACGGGAACGTTTACAGGCTGGCAGGTTGCACTCACCCACTGGGAGATATGTAGGGATCTCTGGTGCTTTACCCCCCAATGCTTGGATTTGGCGAGCTACTCTTAGTTTCAAAACCCAAAAGAGGACGAAGAGGGCCAAGCCCACCCCCAAAGCTGCCCTCGAGGGCGACAGATCGGACAGTAGTCCTTCGATCATTTTTCTTTTCTTTCCCTCTGCAGTCCTCTGTTTAAAAATGCTTGCGGTAGATGTACTAGGTCGGCCGATGAAATGTCAGTCGCCAAGGCTAGACCTCTTGATTTTAAAAGGTCTCAATAACGATCCTGGAGGAGATCGGGGCACCTGAGGTTTAAAAGCGAAACCCTTCCCCGCAGGAACAGCTGAATAAGTACGAAGTAGTGTCTTAAGGAACTTAATTATATACCCTGTAAGGCTCCAGCGATGTCATGGTAGCCTTGACTGTGCGCAAACTACGGAATCAAAGTACGTAACTTGGGTCCGGCTACCAGTTACGCTGTAGGACTAGTACAGATCAACATCTGATCGTCAGCGATGCCCACACATGCACGAGAGCAGCGACAGTCTCGCGCTCCGGGGCCCAGGCGGGGTGTTGCGAGCGGCTAGCGAGTTCCTTAGCCTCCCTAAGAAGAGCTAGTTCGGGGGCCTGAATTTGGTCAGCGAATAAGCCGACACATCTATGGTCAGAAAAACAATTTCGCGATCCTACACTACCGCGGTTTGAGCAAGCCTCGACTATAGCGTACCGCACGTGAAACCCGCAACCTCGGGATATCAGCATCGCACGGAGACAATCTCCATTCAGCCTCTGAGGCACGGTCCGCCGTTGTCATCTGCCATCGTATTGTAGATAGATCGACCGATTGACTAACTATTATCTCCGGTCTTCTTTGGTTTCATCGAACGCTGCCTGGAGCAAACTGGGTAGATGATTATCATTGTTCGCGCTAGCGTGCGGAACAACCACATATTCCGTTGGGACGGTCACGTGCCGTAGGTGCACCGAGGCACCGAAACACCAACCGAAGGATCGCACTACATAGTAACATAGGGGTTCTGACAATTGGACCAGGATGGTTATTAGTAACTGGTCGCTGTGCCAGCTAGGTAGCAAAGCACACAGGAAGATCACTGATTGGATATTTTTGCTCCACAATAGCTCGAAAGTGAGCTAAGACAAATTCAGTTAGTACTAGCCCTCCCGCACGTATATTTGCCAACCAGTTTGGACGAATTTACTGCCAACGCTAATGTCCCTCTGATTTTGGAAGACAGTGGCCTTACACCACCTCGGATAGCTAACCTCTCTGATGCCAGTGACAATCCGAATTGCTTGATTTTTCCTGTTGATTCTAGAGGGTCCCCGGCACGAAGCAGGGATTTCCGTAAGGCTAGTCCAATAAGCCTGTAGGTGTGAGCTGACCAATATGTGTAAATAATTTCAAATTGATAGACTGATCTCCAAAACCATATGTCGGCATATGTAGGCTGTATATAAGCTTACGCGCCGCCGTTGTTGAGAGCTTCCTCCCATTGCGAATGTACAAAACGTACATTCAATGGCTTTTGGATAATGCGTACAAAGGCTGATACAGGAGTCTGTTGTTGTCAAAGGGATATGAAGCTATTCCCAAGAGCTGAAACCCATGTATCAAAGTGCCCTAAAGACTCCTTTGAGTGTAGCAAATTATATCAGAATAGCGGCACATATACGTGCAGAGTATCCTCTAGATAAGGATATTGCACCAGTACAAACACTTCTAGAGCATTAGAAAGATTAGCAAAGACCCTACTTTATCAAAGAGATTCAGCCTTTCTATCATTGTTGGGAAGGTTCTTTTAATGCATATATTTCAAGAATAAAGAGCTTTCTAGGATGCTCTAAATTAAGGGGTGGATGTACTTTGTGCTCACCGTACAGACAATCCTCAGCTATTCTTGTCTATAAAGATACTTCTAGCCCATAAATAACAGCTTAAAACACAAATGATCTCAGCTAATAAAGTCATTCTACCTCTGGAGCACTTCGAAATAACCAAACCAAAGAGACACGACAACAGACCAACGACACTCGACCTGAAAGCGATGGCTTTCACTACCACATCGATCAGACCGCGCGAGGCACACCAAGCAACCTGTAACATGAGTACGTTTTATCGGTAGAACAAGCATTAGGTACTGGAATACTGATGGATATAAATACAATAGTTCCCATCTGCATCAGTATGGAGATGTCTTACTCGAAGAACCAGACAGAAAACAGTATACTTGAGGAAGCACGGAGAACTGCTCAATCACAACGCTTGACCATGTCAGAAGACTGCAGAATGATCGGCAACCAAGAAGGCTTCAGCCTACTTCAGATGATGGAAAACATGAACCGCAAACTTGACGAGCAGAAACGGGACAAGATCCGTGATCGTGCCATTGAGCTACTCAACCTGAGTCCACAAGTTCATCATTTCAAAAAAGATCGACAAGAGCGAAATGCTCGCATTCACGGTGCAAATATTGAGCTAGATCTAGACGTTATGCCCTGGTTACAAATGAACGATAAACCGAAACTAGTCGCTGTGATACAAGGATTTGAGGCGATATATGGTTTGTCTTTCGATGAAGCCAGCTCCCTCATTCCTACAGCGCCCACGGAAATCATTGAATTCATCAATAAACGAAGCGACCTCGGCCTCCTCTATTACTATATTTCGCACAAGACACAAGAAATTTCGGACATGAAGCAAATTTGTACAGATGTTTTTGATCTGTGGAAAGAATCGCCTCGTCGTGGTACGGCTTATCCAGAAGATGAGATTCAAGGCAAAAGATCCGAATACGAACAGTTGCACAGTATGTGGGAAGAAGGCAGGAAATCCGGTGGGAACAACAGTAAGAAAAGTAGTAGGAGTAGTAGTAGTAGTAGTAGTAGTAGTAGTAGTAGTACTAATTAAACTTTATCTACATCTAAAATTTCTATTTAAAAATAAATGAACCTAAAAAAAAAGATAGCTGTAAAGCAGAATATAGAATATATATCTGAATAGCTTCAAATTCTATATACATATAACCACAGGCTATAAGTGCTAATTAAGCTACAGCTTAATACATACAATAAAACTTGGGATCCAGTTCGAACCCCTTTCCATACAGCAGCGATTAGCTATCATTGCAAGCTATTATTATTATTTGCTACGGTTCGAATCCAATTATTTAAGGCCACGGCCTAGATCCCAACTCACTACGTTCTCGTAAACCTCCTTCACATCTTTATATATCTGTTTTCTTACGAATAGGGGCAATTAGCAAGCGCTTGAGGCCATATATGGGAATCCTGTACGCGAGCCAATAGGAAGCCATAGATCTCGTGATAAGGCTAAGATGTTGGACGATTTGTGGGGCGGTACGTTGAGGCAGCGAATCGCTCAATATGGCAAAATGAAGTGTCTATTCGCTTGCTTCTAGGAACAGTCCTTACAGGAACTGTTCGGAGCAGCAGACATGGCTCTGAGCCAGCGCACTATATAGCACGGTAGCGAGCGAGACACTGAGCTAGCCAAGCAAGAATTCTCAGCCAGAAACAGCTGCGAGATGGGCTTCGGCAGCACGTGCAGACGGGTCACGTGATCCTGCCGCTGCAGCGCCCGCCCGGCCAATCAGAGCAGGCAGGCAGGCAGGCCCTGGCGGACTCGGAGTGGCGTCCGCGGCAGCCCTTTTTGATATCATCCATCGTCCTCATCGCTGATATCTAAGCCCTCCTGCTATCTCGCACCAAGCGCTATTCTTACGCACTCCTCGCACACTGTTCGCCTCGCGCCGACTGACCAGATTTTTCTCCCTGCAGCCCTGCTGCTGCACAGTCTCGCACAATCCTAAACATCGCCCCCAGTGGCGCCGCGCTCAGCCAGGCTAGCAAACCTCCGCGATTGATAGACTCTGCGATAAGCTGCTGCAAAGATGCCGACAACCGTCGCCCTAGGCACTCCGCTGGCGGAGGCTCTGAGCAGCGTGGTGCAGCCGAAGCTGGTGGAGATGGGTTGGAGTTCAGACGTTGGGGAGGACTCGGCGCTGACCGAGTATGTCATTCTCATGTTGGTCAACGGCAAGACCCAAGATCAGATCGCCGAAGAGCTTTCGAACGAGCTCTTGAATCTCGGAGAGGGCGATACGCAGGCCCTTGACTTCTCGCGATGGCTTTTTGAGCAGGTGGAAATCCTCAATAATAATGCCAACGGCCTGGCTTCCATTCCGGATACTGCGACTCAGTCGTTACCTGTTGGCGACGACCTTGGCAGCCAACAGCAAGGCTCCTCAGATCAGCAAGATGCTAATATGGGCGATGCTTCAGATACCATGTACGTGCTCATGAGTCCCTGTCTTTGAAATCATAGAACCTGTCCCTGGCAGCTAACGTTTCATTTTTATGCAGACCTACAGGACCCCGAGCGATGCGAAACAATAACAACCAACGTGGCCGGGGACGCATGTTGAACCAGATTAACAAAAACCTAGAACGAGGCCCAGACGCCATGCTTCACCGTGTACGCAATCAGCAGAACAACGGGAGAATCAACTCACACGGCCGCGATTTCCAGAAAGGCCCACGAGGCCAACATGGCGGTGGTCGGTTCAACCAAGGAAGACAAATGGGCGGAATGGGAACTGGTCAAATGCAACCCGGAGCTGGGAACTTGATGCAGATGACCCCCGAGAACCAGATGCAACTGATGGCTCTCCTCGAGGAACAAGCCAGAATGATGTCACAGCTCATGCCAGGCTTTATGCCGCCAGCAGTCAATCCAAATTTCCAGAACCAACAACAAGGCCGATCACTTTTCGAGCGCATTGAGCGCCCAGCGCAGCGACAAGGTGGTGACTTCAAGTCTCGTGCTCACCAGAATGGTGTTTCAGCAAAGACAAATGAAGATGGCGACATGGATATGACCGAAGACCAGGCAACTGTTGATGGACAAGCAAACACTGATAGTGTCTGCCGATTTAATCTCCGTTGCACAAGAAAGGATTGCCCATATGCGCATCAGTCGCCAGCAGCTCCCGAGGGCGCCCCCGTGGATGTGTCGGATACCTGCACTTTCGGAGCTGCGTGCAAAAACAAAAAATGTACTGCGCGGCACCCATCACCAGCTGTCAAAGCATCCCACCAAGCTGAAGAGATTTGCCGCTTTTTCCCACACTGCACCAATCCCCATTGTGCTTTCAAGCACCCTAGCATGCCTCTATGCCGCAACGGAGCTGACTGCTCGACTGAGGGATGTAAATTCACTCATCTCAGCATAGCATGCAAGTTCAATCCGTGCATGAACCCGAATTGCCCTTATAAGCATGCCGAGGGTCAAAAGGGCAGCTTTCCCGACAAAGTGTGGGTTTCCGGTCAGAGCAAGCCTCATGTCAGCGAAAGGAAGTTTGTGGATGAGAACGGCGAGGAGGAGCTTATCAAACCCGATATAACCACCGATGGAGCTCACACCGAGGTCATTACCTGAGCGTCACATAACCTTTGAATGACAGAACTAGCCCTTTGCCGTCTTTTTTTTTATATTATGGGGAGGGATGTTGGGGTTTCTTATCTGTGATGTTGACTTGAAGGATAAAATTTGGACATGTATTCTATTCTTAAACATGCATGCACGGGCAGATTGCCAGTCAGGGTGGCGTTGGAGACTTTATTCTGTATATTCCCTTTGTATTACTTTATTATTAACCCCCTCTTGCCTGGGAAATATAGCCGTTTCTAGACGACACAGACAATTAAGTTGTTTATTCTTACAAGAAAAAATCTCGCGGTGTTACTAGAGTTCTTTTCTCATACGAACCATCCGACGATCAAAAGGGGTATGATTTGAAGCCTGTAAACAAGTATCGTAAATTAAATCCTAACATCGACGTTATTTCATATCTTATTGCAGCAGAGTAGCAAATTGAATGCGGACGTTGACTTGTAGAGGGCGAGCTACCAGGCAATATCCGGGCCCACAAGCTCAGGCCAATAAATCCGGAGCACCACAGCCGTGGTCAGTCTCACGACAAAGACATCAGCCAATTGCAAACGCCACGCCCCTTACCCTCAGCAGCAACGGCTGTCTGTATACACCAAGCCGCAAACCAATGCATACCTAGGTGCAAGTCAGCGGGCAGCAATGCGGAGATCCTGCCTCACCCATGCGATTCGGTCGTGTCCCCAGCATCACTCCCCGGCCGTCCATCACCACCGCCGCCGCGGGCGTTTCTTCCACAGCGAGACCAAACCATACAATGTCGCGGTGATTGGGGCCGGCATCACCGGGCTGACAGCTGCCTGGAGACTGTGCCAGGACCCCAAATGCCAGAAAATCACCCTGTACGAGAAATCGCCGAGACTGGGAGGATGGCTCCAATCCGAAAAGATCGAGGTTGGGGAGGGACACCATGTGGTGTTTGAATACGGACCAAGAACGATCAGGGCAAATGAGCCCAATGTTCTGCCCTTGATAGACCTGGTGAGATGCGCATGCATTCGTTGAGAGTAGAAAAAAGGTTCAAATGACTTACAACATTACAGCTTACGGACCTGAAAATAACCGACCGATTATACCTCGTTCCCAAAATCGCACCTACTGCCCTCAACCGCTATATCTACTATCCCAATAAGCTAGTTCGAATGCCAGGCCCGCAATACCCCGGCGAACCAAGGTGGAAGACTATATGGCAAACGCTCAAATCAGTATTAACAGAACCTATATTCAAAGGCACCTTGGGATCGATCATGAGGGAGCCATTGACGAGTCCTCGCGAGGATCGCCGAGACGAATCGATAAGCAACTTCATATCACGCAGACTCGGTCCCGAAATGGCCGATAATTTTGCGTCTGCGCTGTTCCATGGCATTTACGCCGGAGACATTGATAAACTTAGTGCGCAAACCATACTGGGCCCGCAACACTTCATGGAGCAGAGGCACGGCTCCATCGGGGCCGGCGCTGTGAATATGATGCAAGAGAAGAGAAGGGTGGTTCCTGCAGATCATCTACTGGCGACGATGTCGGTGGAGCATCGACGCCCGCCAGGGGAATTTGATCGTATCCGGTCGCTTGTGAAGCCCGTGAGCGTTTATATGGTTGGGAACGGTATTAATGACATTGCCCACCAAATGGGGAAGAAGTTCAAGGAGCTCCCGTCCAAAATCGAGGTTGTAACCGAAGCCAATCTCACATCCATCAAACGGGAGAAAAACAACGATATAACGGTACGTCATTATTTGATAGTCACCCAAATCCAACTATATGACAATTGCTAACTGCTCGCAGATATCGGTGAAAAAAGGAGCCGTCAAGACAGACCACACGTTCAACAGAGTCATCGCCACAGCACCACCACAAGAGCTCGCCAAACTCATAGACGAGGGCTCCAAGACAGACACGGAGAGACCAATCGACAGCATAAGGCGACTCGAAGATCAAAAGTACGCAGTCAGCGTAATGGTCGTTAACTTATTCTACAGTGACCCAGGTCTCGTTCCCCAAGAAGGCTTCGGCTACCTGATTCCGCGCAGCATACCGCTCAGCGAAAACCCTGAGCGAGGGCTCGGAGTAATTTTCGGCACCGACTCCAGTTTTCTTCAGGATTCCGTGCTCGGCACAAAACTGACAGTCATGATGGGCGGACACTGGTGGGATGGATGGAAGGAATCCGATATCCCAACCACCGACGAAGCCATTGCGATGGCGCGGACGATGCTGAAACGGCATCTGGGGATCATCGAAGAGCCAATGATTGCGCGCGCGAGGCTGCAGCGGGACGCCATTCCGCAGTATACAGTGAACCATTTGGAGAGAATGGATAGTCTGTCGCGAGCGGTGCGCGCTGATTTTGATCAGCGGCTGACCCTGGCGGGGAATTGGTATAGTGTGCATGGCGTGGGGATCAATGACTGCGTAACTCAGGGTTATTTAGCGGCTTCATGGGGGGTTGACTCGATAGAGGACATTAAGCCGCGGTCATACCCGATGATGGATCTGGGTGGCCTTATGAATGACCAGGCTGGCGGGATTCCTACATCGTCGCAGCGTTATTTGATACAGCAATACTTTGATGGAAAGAATACTAGATAGAGAGGAAAGAAAGAAAAAAATGAAAAGATAATGTATTATAATATCTGAATATGAGAAAGGCATACATCTCAAACTTATGTCTAGATATAGAAAGTCAAAGACTGGATCTAGAGTCAGTTTCTACAAGATATTTGAGTGTCTGTAGAAGAAAGGAACGGAAGCAAGGCATTGGCGTTGATATTCTTCTGATAACAAGCTGCTGTCTAGAGTCTGTTGCAACAGATTGATCTAATAACTTTCTCGGTGGTATAAGTCCAATGCTACATTGCTCACAAAACTTCCTCGAAGAGCTTCGAGCGGCCAAACGTCTAGTTTGGTCGTTGTCTTCACCAGAGACGGTACCGTAGAATTTACTACTGTTGAATTTGTAGAATGATACATGGTGCATTGCACCATCAGCACAGCAAGCCTCTAGGCTATCATAATGACGATTATGGTCGTTATTTTGAAATTGGCGGAGGCATTTGGTACCGAATGGATATTTGCTTTGGACCGGCACGTTGGCTTCATTCTCAATATACCGTCAGCACAGCAGATGCAAATCAATTGCATTTGGGCAGAGGATGGTGTCATACAAGCACCCCTCTTGCGCTTTTCAGGGCAAAGAGATAGCAAAGTGAGAGGAAACAAGGCATCACACAGCTTGCTTCTTCTCGCCCTCGGCATCAAAGCCTAGTGCATCGAGTTCGCGAATGAGTTCGTTGATTTTGATGACCTTTGCAAACTGCTCTGGAAGCAGAGACTCGCCCTTGTCTTTCTTCTCGCGGAGATCACGAGCCTGCCTCAGCTTTTTCTTCAGATTGCGTGCTTTTTTCTCTTTCTCAGCCTCCGGGTCGACCTCTGCTGCCTGTTCAGGCTTGTCTTCTCCAACGTCGTCTTCTTTGGGCTTCTCTTCAGCCTTGGCCTTCTTCCTTGCCTCCCGACGCTTGGCGTTCTTGTTACTGGCAGCGGAGCCTCCGCTTGGAGCTTCAACAGAAACTAGTCCTTCTGCTCCAGGCACCCCGCTGGATCCTCGATTCTTCCATGCTTCTGCGGACGGGTTCTTGTATTTCTTCACGTCTTCTGGAGGCTGATAGCCCGGCCGAATTCTGATTTCCTTCCTTTTGGAGCCGTCTGCGCGAGTAGAAGAAGGGACGTGGCGCTGGCCGGTCACGGTGTCGACCACAATGCCAGAAGAACTGGCTGGTTCTTCGGCGGGCATGTTGATGATGCGCGGGGATATTTGCTGATGATACGTAGTTCCTTCTGGCCGGTTTTGCTGGCGTACTGGGTTTGCGAATGCCAAGCTGTGGTGCTGGCAGCGGTAAAATTGAGTTGTAGTGGTAATTAAATAAAAGTTGCAATAATTGTTTGCTGCGAGAGAGAGAAGACGAGAGAAGAAGAAAATGCCCTGAGGCAGCGACGCAGTGTCTGGCCGACTGACCAATAAGCGAGCCGGAAGATGCCGGAAGGATCGTCCGTTACTCGCAACTTCCGCCTCGTCGTCCACCCGTCCTGCCTGCTCGCATCTCCCTGCTTCCCCAGCCCGCTCTCCCCACGGTCGACTTTGACAGCCATTTCACCGTCAGAAACCATGGCCGGAGTAAGTACTGAACCGCGTGAACTTGTTTGCTGTCGCCAATGGCTAACCCGCGTCCCAATTCGGTGCAGATCTCGCAAGTTATCTACCAGCAAGTGCCCTCAACAACACCACCATCACCACCACCATGGAATACTCGGTCGTGCGAATACTAATTGCAATGCGATTAATATAGGACCCTCTTCCAGAGGAATGCGGTCTACCTGACTTCAATCTTTGTCGGCGCTTTCGCTTTCGAGATGTACGTGGTGTTGATGTGTCGCCGACATGGCAGACAACGGGAAAGCTGACATTTGTGGAATTGCGACAGTGCCTTTGATTCCACCTCGAACAAGATCTGGGATGCCCTGAACCGAGGAGTATGTTTCTGCTCTGCGATTTGCGTGATTCCATCCAATCCCACGTTCGAACTGACCATTCTTGTAGCGCCAATGGAAGGATATCCGCCACAACTACATCCAGAAGGCCGAGGAGGAGGACGAGGAATAGAGAATTCGCCCTACCATGTACCCGGGTCTTATACATATGAAGGGATCGGTGGGATTCCCCTGTGGTTGTTTGCTGCTGTACGATGCCTGCCAATGAGGCGAAACAATTAGAAATCTTGCACCCATCACTTGTGCCAACAATAAATTTCCTTTCTACTGTCTCTCGACTACGTGGCAGATAGATCTCTATCCCTTATATGTAACCGTAGCTCTGCGTTGAAAGCACGTAGACACTGATGGCTGCGGTCGGGGCTGGCAGTGAAAATTAGCTGCGGAAAAGATGTCATCAGCAGTAGTGGCCGGCCTCAGGCACACCCTCTTATCAGCCTTTCCGACCAAGAGCACCACGAAGAAGAAGGACCAGCCCTCTCCAACCCTCGACTACTCTCAGCAACCGACCACAGCTTCTCTATTCTCTCACTCTTCCCCTCCCAACCTCCATCGCTTCACTACTGCTAGCTAACACCCTAAGGAGCGCTTTGTTGCGTGGTTCCTTGTCATAGCCCATCACCCCCACAACTTGCATAATCCTAGTAAGAGCCTAACCGCCAAAGACCCTTCCTTCTATCCTGTCACTTGTCTCCTCACCACCTCTACTGCAGATTATATATTTTATATCGTTTGCGCGATTCGTTCTCATCTACGATTACCTTATGATCGTCGCTGCCTCCTAATTTTCTGCTTTCTGGGACCTAAAAGCTCTCCATCTACCCTCGCCACATCCCCGCAGCTGACGATTTGACACCTGAAACACGCCAATTTCTGGCTGCTCATGGGCCTGTAATTGGAGGTGTACGCCTACACCAGAGATAAAATGCTCACGGAATGTGAGAGATTACTAGGCAATGGCCTCTTGCGCCTGCCAGCCGACTACAATTACCATTACAACCTCAAGGCGGAGGAGGAATTGATAGAGCTTCTCTTTCTTTCATTATGCGGCCACGACCCCCAGCGATTACGGATATTATTCCCTGACGGCACGCCAGAAGACCGAGCATGGAAGTTAGCCGAAGCACAGGGCGCTGAAGAAGGTGCAGAGTACAGCGCTGCCGCTCGCGGAAAACGATGCGGTCATATCTTCAAAGCCGGCGAAGGAACATATCGTTGCCTCACATGTGGTGCAGATGACACGTGTGTTTTGTGCAGTCGCTGCTTTGATGCCTCAGATCACACTGGCCACCAGTATCAAATTTCTCTGTCGCCTGGGAACTCGGGATGCTGTGATTGCGGCGACGAGGAGGCTTGGCGATTGCCGCTCTGCTGTGCCATTCATACGGATACCGGTGACGTGAAGGGCAAAGAACGAGCTAAAAAAGGCCTACCTGCGGCATGGGTTGAGGATATCAGAACTACAATTTCACGGACATTGGATTATTTCTGCGATGTCATCTCGTGCTCACCAGAGCAGCTCCGTCTCCCCAAAACCGAAGAAGGAATTCGTCATGACGAGATTGCGTCACGGCTTCGTCCAGGGTGGTATGGTAAAGGTGATCAGCCGGAGGATGAACCGGAATTTGCCCTGGCTTTGTGGAACGACGAGAAGCACACTATTCGCGATGTATCGCATCAGGTCACACGCGCTTGTCGGGAACGGTCAAGCTTTGGAGACTTAAAAGCACACGAGACCAACGAGATTGGACGTAGTGTTATCAAGTACTCAAAAGATTTGAACAGACTCCTCGAGGTCTCGAAGACCATTGAACATATTAAAGTCACTGTGACTATTCGTTCGGCTCGGGATACCTTCAGAGAAGGTATGTGTGGGACGATTGTGGAATGGTTGTCTGATATTTCCGGCTGCAGCTTTGGTGACGACAACGAAATTTTGCGTAATGTCATCTGCGAGGAGCTTCTGCGTCCTTGGCGTCAAGGAAGTGGCGCGTACAATGCGGATATTGGAATGAAAGGAATTGACGACCACGAACGTCACGAGATTACTCCTCTCTATCGTACCGCAATCACCCTCACTGTATCTCCACAAGGAGGTGTTATTGTCGGAACCGAAGATGACGACGACGATGATGATGAGATTGATGGCAATGTGGAAGAGGGTCAGGACGAAGATGACATGGAGGAAGACGAGGATTTTGTAGCACATGAAGATGACGATGACGACTACATGGATATTGAGAATACACGTCTTCGACACTTGCTGGGAATAAATTCGGACGACGACGTTGACATGGGCAATGCGGATGGCGAGGGACCAGATACAGATGCAAGCACTCCTACAGCTGCAGCTGACGATAGCCGAGCAGCAGCAGCACCCCCAACTCCTCTTGCTCGGGAGAGTCAAGCCACTGTTCTAGGAGCTGACACGGGAGACCGGACTCCTCAATATGAAAGCTCAGTGGTGAAGATTCCTCGAACGCCAACTGCCTCAGTCAAGCTGTCCGCCGCGAAAACGCCGACACACTGGCAGACACGGCCTCCTCGACCTGTTGGCAATATACCACTATATGAAAATCTTAGTCAACGCACTAGACTTGATTGGATGATCTTGTTTGATCTTCGCTTATGGAAGAAGACCAGAATCGATCTCCGAGACCTCTACATCAGCACTGTAGTCAACGTTCCTCAATTCAAACGAGTTATGGGACTGCGCTTGTCTTCACTGTACACCGCACTGGCTCAGTTGTACTTGATTGCCGATCGTGAGCCCGACCATTCTATAGTGAATGTATCGCTGCAACTCCTTACGACCCCGTCGATCACCGAGGAAATTGTTTCTCGTGGCGATTTTCTCACAAAAGTAATGGCTATTCTCTACACATTTTTGACGACACGGCAGGTGGGAGAACCCTGGGAAGTTAATCCGAATGCAACACTAGCCTTTGATGCTGGGTCAGTAACCAACCGTCGGCTGTATCACTTCTTTCTCGACCTCCGTCATCTTCTTCTATCAGAATATGTTCAAGGCCGCATTCGTTCGGAAGAGCAGTACCTCTTACAGTTTTTGGATCTTGTCAAGCTTCCACAAGGTATATGTCCAAATGTTCGAGCGATTGGAGAACATGTGGAGTATGAAACGGATGCCTGGATTAGTGCTTCCATCTTGATGAGAGAAATAAATCGTCTCTGCCGCCAGTTCTGCGAGTCGTTCCGTCATCCATCAGCCGTAAATGGACAAAAGCTCGTGCGTGCCATCAAGGTAGCAGCTATTTATGCTATTGTCCACTCAACTGGTATCGAGAGGAAACGATTCGACCAGGCTGAGATTAAGGAATATGTGAAATTCAAGCAACTGCCTCCTTTTGATTTCGAAGTCTCGCCAGAGGGCCAGGTACAACGCCATCGTGTAGTTGATTTTGTCGTTGAAAGGGGTTCTATCAGTTTCCATCATGCCCTTCACTATACTCTCTCTTGGCTGTTAGAATGTGGCCGCGACATGAGCCGTGAATTGATGCGCGACATACTCTTTGAGGCTGCTCAAGTCGCCAATGAAAATCATGTTCATGACAGACATTTGAGCAACGAGGATCTTCTCCTTGCTATGTTCGACTACCCACTTCGTGTCTGTGCATGGCTTGCTCAAATGAAGGCCGGCATGTGGGTGCGCAATGGTTTAAGTCTTCGTCATCAAATGTCACAATATCGTGGAGTCTCATCCCGGGACTTTGCCTACTACCGCGACATTTTCCTGCTGCAGACTGCCCTAGTGACGTGTGACTCCAACAGGGTCCTTGCCACCATTGCCGAACGTTTTGGGATGGTGTCATGGTTCACTGGAGACTATCAACCGCGTCAGGGCTATGAAGATGCTCAAATCGTTGATGTTGCTGAAGAGTTTATCCACCTGCTGATAATATTGATTACGGATCGTACATCGCTTACTATCATCGATGATGACTCAACGCTTACGCGTGAGAGTATCAGTCGAGATATTGCCCATGTGCTGTGCTTCAAACCATTGTCTTTCTCGGACCTTTCGACACGTTTGAGTGACAAGCTCTTGGAAACAGATATATTCCAAGACGTACTAGACGAAGTTGCTACATTCCGTCCACCAGAAGGATTGAACGATACGGGAACCTTTGAACTCAAGCCTGAGTATCTTGACTTGATCGATCCATACAGCGCTCACTACAACAAGAATCAGCGCGATGAAGCAGAAAGTATATTCAGGAATTGGATGGCCAAGAAGATAGGCAAAAAGCCTAGCGACATCGTGTTTGAGCCAAAACTTCGACCTATTATGACTGGGGCATACTCTGACCTGTCGGCATTTACGAGAACACCGTTGTTTGCGCAAATCATACACCATTGTCTGGACTACGCCTTGTGTTTCAAGGACAAAACACCCCAGATTCCGTCTACTCGTGTTGAAGCCTTTTTGCATATCGTTCTTCATTTGACGCTGCTCGCTACTTTGGAGGATAATAGTTCAGAAAATGACGGCAATGATGGGCATGGCACGTCTTTCGTATCAAATGCGCTGTCAAAGTCGAGGACAACTCAAGCAGACGCTCGACTCACTATTGTTGGGTTGCTAGAAAAGGTGTCTATGGCAAGTGAATATGAGAGCTGTGGAGCAAAAGTAAAGCACATTATCAAAGCGATGTGGCAAAAACGCCCGAGGTCATATGCAGCTGCCACTGAGAAACTGAAGTTTCCATACGAGCGGCTCGATACCAACTCACCGGCGAGCAATGCCGAGACTGAGCAGGAAATAAAAAAGAAGCAGGCCTTGGATCGTCAAGCACGTGTAATGGCACAGTTCCAGCAGCAACAACAGAACTTTCTCAGCTCTCAAGGTGCTTTTGATTGGGGTGACGACGACTTTAGTGACATGGAGTCTGAGACTATAGGCGACACCGAATCTACGACGTGGAAATTTCCTAGTGGGACTTGTATCCTTTGCCAAGAGGAAACCAATGACTCCAGACTCTATGGCACTTTTGCGCTGGTTCAAGATAGTGGCATCATGCGTTTGACAGATATCCAAGACAAGGATTGGATACGAGAGGCACTTCGGACTCCTACGAGCCTCGACCGCTCGATTGAGCATATCCGACCATTTGGCGTTGCCGGGGAAAACCGAATCAAGGTGAAAAAACTCGACTCATCTGGTGGCGAAGTCATTACCGAGAAGGTTGGGCTTAGCAAGGGCTTCTCGTCTAAAAATACTCTTCGTGGCCCTGTAACCACCGGCTGCGGCCATATCATGCACTACGCTTGCTTTGAAGTTTACTGCTCGGCTGTTCAGAGACGCCACTCTCAACAGGTTGCCCGAAATCACCCCGAACACTTGAATCTGAAGGAGTTTGTATGTCCACTGTGCAAGGCCTTGGGAAATGCGTTCTTGCCTATAATATGGAAGGGCAAAGAAGAGTCGTATCCTGGTATTCTCAATACGGAGAGATCCTTCCACCAGTTCATTTCTGAAGACTTGCGACTCAGTCTGTCTCAGCCTCCCAATGTCCCGCTGTTTGTTATGGGAAGCGAAAAGATACCACACGACCCATACTTTCACACCGCTACTAAATACCTCATGAAATCGCTAGTTGCGCCTTTAGCGGCGGCAGTTGAGCAAAGGAATCTTTTCCCACCGTCATCGTCCTTTTCGGGAGGTCCAAGTTCGTGGTCTCTTCAAGGATCGGGCATTCTCATACCTGGCGACTTTCCTAATGAAGACGGAACTGCCTCTAGTCCTATGCGGCCACCTCCACCACCCCCTGCGGATGCATCTCCTGAATCTACACCCGATCCAATGACCGAGCTGATGAAGATTTATCAACGGCTGAGAAAGACCCTACAGGCCAATCAAATCCAGTCTCAGTTCTCTCATAGCCAGAATACCGGCGTATGGGATGAATTGATTTACACCGATTGTCTTTTCCGAAGTTTTGGTTTTAGCATATCCGCTTTGGAGATTTCTCAACGCGGGGTGGAATCTGATCCTGGAGCTACCCTGCTGGACAAACTTCCGCAACTAACACTGACGCATCTCCGCGTTCTGGCCGAGAGTGCATATTCTTATGCTGCCCTCGGTTCGGCGACAAACTACTATTATGGCGATAAAAACGGAACAACGGAAGAAATATACGAGATGCACCGACAGAAACTCTGCCAGCTCTTCGTCGGCCACCCTGTCAGCAATCACACGCCACTGCTTGACGATGTTCGCAACATCGATCCGTTGCTAGGCATGGACATTTTCGTGTTCCTAGCCGAATGCTCGTTGGCATTAGGTCCGGTGTTGAACATCGATACCAGACATTTGATTCAGTTATGCTACATGGCTGAAATACTCAAGGTTACCGTCACATTCATTCTTTGCAACCATCATCTTAAAGAAGAGCTCGCCCGCCACGAAAGCGATGAGTACCTCCAGACCGAGTCGGCGGAGGCAAAGTACTCCCTCATGCGAAAATTCTTCGATGCCGTGGTTTCCGAACTGAGATCGAATTCTATTGGCCGTGCCGCTGGCTCCTCCATTACGAGCGGCTATCTGATGGAAGGCGAAGACTCGAGCACGCCTGCACTAGTAATGGCATTACGCCGTCTGGTAGAGAGCTACGCATTGCCCTTTCTCCGCAAAACAGTGATACTGCTACACGTACAACACGGCGTCAACTTCCCAAGCAACGGCCTAGGCGACGAGAGCATGTCGGAGCTCGATCGCCTGACCCAAGTCCTCCAAATGCCGACCCTAGACGAGGTCTTTGCCTCGATCATCTCCACACCGCAGAATGAGAACCCCTACTATCGCATTTTCTCCGGTTGGATATTCCACTGGAACGCGTCGCGGTCCGGCATTCGCGTTGAGGACCGGCGACTGTGGCCGAGCCTGTCGCATCCGGCGCCGTTTGAGCTGATCGGTCTGCCCATGTACTTTGACTTGCTTATCGAAGAGGCCAATCGACGACGTTGTCCCAACTCGGGCCGAGAACTGAGCGACCCCAGCATTTGCTTATTCTGCGGCGAAATCATGTGCTCGCAGGCTGTTTGTTGCATGGATAACAAATTTGGCGGGTGTAACCAGCATGTTGCGAAGTACGTCTCTCCTTCAATCAGCCCATTTCATTTTATTTCATTTTATTTTTTTATTTTTCTTTTTTTTTTTAAAAAAATCAAAAATCATGAAACTAACGATAGTGCTACAGATGCGGCAAAAACATCGGCCTCTTCATCAACATCCGCAAATGCACCGTGCTCTACCTGCACAACCACAACGGCTCGTGGCATTTTGCGCCGTATCTCGACCGCCACGGCGAAGTCGACCCCGGCCTGCGCCGCAACCGGCAGCTGATTCTCAATCAGAAACGGTACGACAAGTTGCTGCGCGACGTGTGGCTGTCGCACGGCATCCCTGCGACGATTAGTCGGAAATTGGAGGCGGAGATCAATAATGGAGGGTGGGAGACTATCTAAGGTTGATATTGTCTTAGGGGATTCTACGTGTGAGAGGAGAGAAAAAGGAAACTATTTTCGTTTTCCGTAACAACGAAAACACTTGCATATGGCGATCCATAATCGCGACTAGTATATATAGGTCTTGCTTGGGCTTGGTTTTGTGGCCTTTCCTGCCTTTCATGCGATGAGATACGAGCAGGATATTTTGATGTTTATATGATCAGTGGTAGAATGGATGAATGAATGATCGTGAATCTGAAATCAATACATACTTCTCTATAAAAATATCAGTGGGCCTCGCCACCGCCTTCCGTATTAGGCCGCAGCTATCTTTTTGACATCATCAAAGCCTTCAATCTCGACTTTTGCTGCATAACAAACACCAATCGAGCTCGCAATTCCATTTTTTACCATGGCAACATAGAAACATAAAATTTCACAACTCCCATCATTGAACCATGAACAACGACCAATTTCGCCGCCTGGTCCTCGACCAACCAGGCACCAAACGAGCCGCCGCCGCAGACAACAATGACACCAAAGCAGCGCCCTCATCGCAGCAGCCGTCGCTCCTCGGCTCGCGGTTCCGGAGCAGTATACCCATGACGCCGCGCAATGTAGTCCACGGAAAAGCCGATTTTGCGCGACAACTTGCCGAGCATCGGCGCGAGCATCAGCAACCGCCTACCAAACGGTTCAAGGCCTCTGCGGCGCCGAAGGGGACCAAGCTGGCGAGCGGGTATCAGGACCGGACGGCTATGCGGCGGTTGCAAGACGAGGAGAACGAAGAAGGACGGGAAGGGAAGGAAGGCGAGGCTGAGGCCGAGGGCGTGGAGCAACGACTCAAAGCGCTCGAAGAGATGGTCAAGTTGGGACAGATGGATAGCGAGACATTTGAGAAATTGCGTCGAGAGATTGGCGTCGGGGGCGATTTGGGAAGTACACATTTAGTCAAGGGGTTGGATTGGGATCTGCTGAAGAGGGTGAAGGCTGGGGAGGATGTTTCGAAGGGGCAGAAGGACGAAGAGGAGGAAGGTTCACCTGGCGATGCGGATGAGGAGTTTGATCGGGTCCTCGAGCAGAAGGAGGATGAGATTGGTGCGGCTGCGGCGCCCAGGGAGAAGAAAGTGAAGAAGGGAAACCTTGCGACTGGCAGAATGTCTCGCGATGAAATACTGAGACAGCTAAAGGCAAGTCGAGCTGCTGCTGCTGCTGCTGCTTCGACACCCGAGTCGACACTCGGAACGAGATTTAAAAAGATCAAAGACGACAAACCGGAGAAGAAACGCTGGATCGAGACGGATGCTAGCGGTCATCGGAAGGAGATATTAGAGATTACAGATGCAGACGGCAAAAAGAAACGAAAATCACGCTGGCTGGATAAGAAGGCCGCAGAGGAAGAAATAAAAGTCGACGGCAACGGGCTCCTGCTCCCTGACCAAGACGCAAAGCCGCTGGGCATGGAGGTGCCAGCCGTGGTTGCTGCGAAGATGGCGGCCGAAGCAGCGGCAGCGCAAGCCGAGGAGGAAGACGAGGACATCTTCGCGGGCGTCGGTACAGACTACAATCCGCTTGCGGGTTTGGAAGAAGACGATTCGGAGGATGACGAAGAAGAAGAAGGAGAAGAAGAAGCAGAACCTAGTGCAGTCAAGGAAGATGCACAACCAAAGGAACCATCAACAGCAGCACCAGTGCCAGTGCCAGCACAACGACGAAATTATTTCAACGACAAACAGACAGAAGAAGTCGACCACACCAACCCATTAACAAACGACCCTACCATCCTCGCCGCGCTGAAACGTGCCGCTGCGCTCCGTCGCGCGTCACCATCAGGCCGCGAAGGCGATGAAGACGTAGACGTCGAGGGCGGCGACGAAGATCCCGAAAGACTAGCGCGCCGCAAGAAATTCTTTGAAGAAGCACGTCGCCGCGACGCACAGGACGCACTGGATCTGGATTACGGGTTTGGCAGTAGTCGGATCGAGGACGAAGAAGACGAGGAAGGGCCGACGGCGTTTGATGGGCCACAGCGTGGCGGGAACAAGCGCAAGAGAGGCCCGAAGAAGAGAAAAGGGGACAAGGATTCGGCGGCGGACGTGTTGCGGGTTATGGAGGGGAGGAAGAATCAGTGATCAAGCAGATTATCATCCAGTATAGGACATGCAATAAATGATACATTGTGCTGCATTGCATATGACATTGGCTCTTACGTGTTGTGTATTGCTACTGACTATATTAAAGCGGAAGTGAGAACTAAAAACCAAGTAGATTCTGATATTGAATAAACTTCTATATACCCCAAACTCACCGCCTCGTCGACTGTGGAAAGACATTGTACGTTAGCAGTGTAATGCCTGGTTTAGTAATCGAAGCATTAATTTGAATTTCATACCTTGCAAAAGGGGGCGGAATACGCTCATTCCGCTCGATGGTCAGGGTCTGGCTGGAAGTGAAAGGAGATTGTCAGTATGTACAAGACATGCTGAGTGAGAACTGGCACAATTAAGTATACAATTCAAGGCAGTGTGTGTAATGGGCATAAGACGCATCGTGTAGTGATTCGTGTGCAGTGCAGGGGCGTTGGACCAGATCTCACCAGAATAATCAAAGGCTTAAAAATCGAGATTGTGCTCGCCGAATTGCATCAGACCTAGAAAGTGGATGGTGAGCGTCAGCACGGTTCCGGACCCGCGCTGTGTGAGACACAGGCTGTTAAAATATAGCTCATAAGATGTACTCGAATAAGATATATATAGATATAATATGCAGCTGGCAGAGGCCAGGGAAAGGGGAAGCTCTGGACTCACCAGTGTCTGTCTTGCTGAGCCTGTCCTGCCAGCAGTATTGGCGATCCTATGAGACATCAGCGTGGAGCCCACGCTGAGTGAGATACAGAAACAAAACTACAATCTAGGGAGAACAGTATAGATATAGATATAGATATGGGTAAATCTACGGTGTCTGTATCTCACCTTGGTTGCCGTCGCTGTTGCCTTGTCTTCGTCATCTCGTCTCTCGATTATCCTAAACCCCTCTCAGCACATTGCAACAGCAATAGCCGGCGAGACGCATGGAGCAACGCCCGTCGACGTCGCACGCTTGGCCAAGCAGTTTGGAGGGGGGTCTCACCTGGTATGGTCTTATCAAACACTAGAAGTGTAGCTCGATGTTGGAGGTCTGGCGGAATAATACAGAGGAAAGATTGAGACAGGCGCTCGAGGAGGAAGCGGCCCTTCTTATAGACCACGCCGCGGCTTCTGCCTGCAGCCAGCAGACCTTGCTGCAGCCTATTGACGCTCTTCACTTGCGGCTGCCTGGCGTCTCTTCGCTGCTATTTCGTGACCAGCATGAGGGAAGGCAGCAATTAGCTTTCGACCCCGCGAACCCTGCAGATCATGTTGCTATTTCTGGCTTGTCTGAACCATGGCACTCGACATTTCACGGACTAGGCAGCCGTGAAGCTGTCCCCAGACTCGTTCTCGGTCCAATAGCAGCTACATACAACTGGGCTTTTTTCGAGCTGCTCTATCCAGGCTCGACGTCCACGTCCCGCCATGGCCAGCGGCAGTATGCAGCCGTCGACATGTCAGGCAGCAGACTTCTTCTATATATACCAATTAGACAGACTCTTACTTTTTACAAGTGAGCTGCAATGCCTAAAAAACGGTGGATTTCTCTGTTCTGCGCGGACAGACTTGTATACAGCTGCCAGTTGCAGGCAGCGGTGGAGAACACGGGCCGCCTCTCCACCTCGACCCGAACCGTCACAGCAGGATGCGAAGAGCTGGATTGAACCAATTTTCGACCCTGCTGAGTATCATGAATGCCTACGAAGTCTATGTCGAGTTGCAGCTTTACCAGTCGTCGCTATAGTTCTCTCGCTCGGACATTATCGATTCTTGACTATCGATAAGCAGCGCCAATCGGCCTAGCTCCGATTGGCTGGCGGCTTGGCAGGGCTGGCTGCCTCGTCAGCGTTTCATGTTTGTTTCTGCTGCTCTTTTTTCTTTGCCGGGCCATGTGTTTCATCTGATGCTGCTGACCTGAAACATGACGTGTCGCTCGCTGGCCTCCAGTCATCCGCCGGGCCTGACTCCAGACAGAAGCACTTTTAGCGAGGCCCCTGCAAACTAAGTCTAGCCTGCACCACCGCTCTGACTATACACGACGATGATCCAGCGGAGGCGACGCAGCACTTGCCGGTGGAACTCATCCAGGCACGGCGTGTCACTGGCGGCCCACGCCATGACTGCGTCCCACTGGCCGTGTGTATCGCGGCGCCGCCAATGAGAAAACCCCCAGAGGCGACTGGCAGTGTACCTGCATGTCATGTCCACCGTCCACACCCAATTGCTGTGCCATCCACGTCTTCCTCCGGGGCAGACCGACTAATGGAGCTCCTCAGCGCGTGGGCTCTGACGGGCCTGGGCGTCGCTCGTTCTTGCCCGCTGCTGGCAATGGCCTTTCTTTAAAAGGGGACCCCCCCCCCCCCGCATGTCGACTCTTTTTTTCTGCTTTTCTTCCTCTTGTCTGTTATTGTTTCAGTGACTCTCCTCTGTTCGTTTCTCTACGTTCGTCAAACTGTGCAGTGCACACTTGCCATTCCTTTCGCTACCGAATCTTCGGCCACTCCTTGCGAAGTTCACCATCGTACTACATCAGCTCTTGTCTCAGGTTGACCCTGACTTGATTGTCTTTTCCTGCTTTCCTGCCTCTTACGTTGTCCATATTCAACTTTTTCAAAAGTTCGCCATGCATGTCATCAACGCCTTCGTTGCCACTATGATGGCATCCGCCGCAGTGGCCAAACCCCACAGGTTGCACTCCGACTTCCACAAACGCGCAACCAGCACCAACTCCAGCAAAATTGGCGCGGCCTACAATGACGCCTCGCTTGTCTCACTTATCAGCGGCGCCTCTTGGGCCTACAACTGGGACAATGTCGCCGAGGGCACCCTCCCGACAGGCGTCGAATACTGCCCCATGCTGTGGGGCTCAAAGATGTACGACAGCTGGACTTCGTCTGTGACAACCGCCTTGGACTCTGGAAGCACCTGCCTGCTGGGCTTCAACGAGCCCGACAACGCCGCCCAGTCTGACATGAGCCCTTCCGATGCCGCCACCGACTACCAGAAGTACATGACCCCTTATGCCAGCCAGGCCACCATCGTCTCGCCTGCCATCACCAATGGCGTCGGCGACGACGTCGGCCTCAGCTGGATGGAGAGCTGGCTCACAGCCTGTGCCGGCGCATGCAATCCCAGCGCCATGGCCATCCACTACTACTCCAGTGCTGGCGCTGCCGACTTTTACGACTTTGTTAACAACGCGACCAGCCTGGCAAGCGACAACGGCATTACCAGTGTCTGGATCACCGAGTTCCAGAACACCGGCAGCACCTCTGACCAGGTCGCGTTCCTGGAGGAAGTCATCCCGTGGCTCGACAACAACACCATGGTGGGCCGGTACGCCTACTTCTGGACCGCTGATGGCTATTTGCTGACGGACAGTACGTTGAGCACTGTTGGCCAGGCTTATACTGCCACGTACTAGTCTTCAAACTATGTTTTTAACTTTCACATATACTTATTCTGTAGAGATTTTTTTTTTTTTCTGGTTTGCCAAGGCGATCTGCGATTTACTCATTCCAGATGACAGTTATGATTATACACGAGCAATGAATTTTATTTTCCTGCCAGACGACAGCAGATCTAGACCGTTAAAATTTTTCCCCCTCTCCTTCAATTAAATATCGTGTGGATACTAATGAATAGTCCAGCGCCCTGAAGGTCTAGACCATACAAAAATGATCAAAGCGTAGTATCAGCTTAGCGTGTACCGACTTCCCGGCACTTGGTGGGCACGGGCTGTGGTCAGGGTGTAATTTCCGTATCCGTGGATATCACAATTAGCCGGAGAGGTAGATTGACCAATAAGACCGGAGCGAACAAACAAATAATAAAAGTGAAAATAATTATAATCTTTGAACACGCAAGCATAGCAGACCGAGATTCGACTTACGTTCTTGTCCTGCGTACCTAGCTGCCTAGTGGAATAGCGACGTGGTTCCATGGTTCTGTCGGAGCAAACTAGGCAAAAGTCGAAAAACAGTCCCCAGTCTTGGAATTACTTACCTTTCACATGAACGGTGCTCAGCTCTATTGGATCTATCATACCGGTATAGTTGCCTGGCTAATGACTTCTCAGTTCGGATCGCTTTTCTAATAATATATTATACCTAAATTGGAAGTCAAAGGCTGGCTACAACATCACCCCTTACACCGAGCATCGATTCCCTCTCCAGAGCGATCTCTCTCTCACATAGTTCATTTTAGGTAAAATTTCTCTGAATACCTCGTATATTCTTTTGAGAATTGCACTCCTTTATAAATAGCAGATAGCTTGTTGAATCCACCCATACTGTGAAGTTTGCACTTCCAATTCGGGTATACAGCTGTACCAAGTATTAGACGCCCCTCCTTCCCTCGCGTTTGGATTGCTATCTTTCTATATGGTCTATTTATTGACTACGTTTAGAGTTCCAGATTACATATTATTAGATCTCTGCTACTTCCGCAGAGAAATACCCATGATGTCACACTACTTGTTTGGTCGCCACCATAGTTATGTATTCAAGGAGTTACGGCAGGCGGTGTGGGCGCAATCAGAAACGACAATGTTTGCTTAATATCCAACTATTTTATATCAAAAACAACACAAAAAAACATAAAATGACAACCACATTTTTTATTTTATTTTATTTCTGTTCTCAATTCCTATACCATTAGCAGTTCATATACTTTCCTCTCCAACATAATCACTATGTTCATACCGAGGGCAATGAGTGTTGGAGTCCGGATTTAGTCATTTTTAAGTCCACCAATATCCGAGCAGGCTGGTGATTGCTTTCATATGGGAATTAGCAACGAGGATCTTCTTAAGTAAAGTCCGGGTTCTAGGTAAAGTCCGGGTTTGAGATTTATGGGGTGTGATTTTATATTCAGATGCATCCGGTAAGACGAAGCATGTAGTCATGTAGTCAACTCTGCTGCTTTACTCATTTCGTTCAACTATGACCGCAGCTGATCATTTGCGTGACACGGTTTTCGGTCAGACAGTGCGTTTCTTGTTTCGCAAAGGACTTCTTAGATATCCTGATGAGCTTGATCCGTATGCATGCGAGCAAAAGTTGGTGCAGCGGGCAAATGACCCCGAATCAAAGACTTCTGGAGATGAAAAGGCATTTGAGCACAGCAACCTAGACGAAGGAGAAGGCCCTGTAGTTCACGATCAGTCCCCTGATATTGAGAAAAATGACAATGAACAGACTGTTCAAACACAAAAAATAAGTACGCGGACGATTCTGGTGGACTGGTACGATGACGACGACAAGGAGGTGAGACACATATTTCTTGGGTCTATGATTGACTCACAACATACAAATACTGATTGATTGATATCTAGAACCCGCAAAACTGGCCAGCATCGCGCAAATCCATGGTCACATTTCTGATATGCGTCCTGAACTTTGGCATATACATAGGCAGCTCTATATACACACCTGGGGAGCAAACCGTCATGCAAGACTTTAACGTCAGCCAGGTTGTCGCAACCCTCGGACTGTCACTATTTGTTCTGTACGACCTTTAATATCTCATGGAAACCAATTCCGTGCTGACCTTTATTCTAAATATAGAGGCTACGGTCTCGGACCTATGCTGTTTTCCCCTATGTCGGAAATCCCGTCCATTGGCCGCAGCGGAATATATTTCTGGACGTTATTCGCCTTTGTCATTTTACAGCTGCCGACCGGCTACGCAGTGAATATCGGAATGCTGCTTGTCTTTCGGTTTCTGACGGGGTTCTTCGGTGGTCCCGTGCTGGCATCTGGAGGCGCGACTATCATGGACATGTATCCGCCTGTAGATGTCCCCTTTTGGATCAGCATATACGGCGCAGCTGGAGTTTTGGGGCCTGTGCTGGGCCCGTTGGTAGGCGGATTTGCAGCTCAGGCAAAGGGATGGCGGTGGACTATTTGGGAGGTTACCTGGCTTTGTGCAGTCGTTTTGGTGGTGCTGTTTGTCTGGATGCCAGAGACAAACGCGGCCACGATTCTGCATCGGAGAGCTCGGAGGCTGAGAAGGGCGACTGGGAATGAGTTGCTTATGAGCCAGTCAGAGATTGACAGTGCAGAATCGGGCACCGCAGCTGCGATGGTGTGGAAGCGTCAGCTTATTGTGCTTGGCCGAGCGTTCACGCTGACTTTCTCGGAGCCAGTGGTATTCTTTGTGGACTTGTACTGCGCACTCCTCTATGGCGTGTTATACACTTGGTTTGAATCTTTTCCGCTTGTGTTTGGGAACATTTACGGCTTTGATCCGGGCCAGCAAGGGCTCGCTTTTCTGGGGATCTTTGTCGGCGGGCTCATCACTGTACCAGGTTATCTGGTGTGGATTCGCAGATCGTTGATTCCTCGCATGAAACAGCAGGGTCCCTTGGTTCGCCCGGAGGTGATTCTGCCGCCGACCTTCTTTGGCGCTTTAGCTCTGCCTATTTGTTTGTTTTGGTATGGCTGGACGGCGCGCAAGAGTGTGCATTGGATGGTGCCGTTAGTGGGTTCGGGGTCGTTTACGGTCAGCATCATTACGTTGTTCATGCCGGCGCTGAGTTATCTGGCGATGGCGTATCCACAGTACGCAGCCTCGGTGCTTGCAGGCAACACACTATTCAGGGCGTCGTGTGGTGTGGTGTTTCCTCTTTTTGTAGGTATATGCCACATGCTTGCCTATTAGAGCAAACTAACAACGGCAGGCGCGAGCCCTATTCCAAAATTTAGGTATTGGGCCAGGAAACTCTTTGCTGGGAGGGTTGTCAATCGCTTTTGTTCCTATACCATTTACTTTATTCTATGTAAGCTGGCATGAACCAAAACATAATACCAAGGCTGACACTTGTTTTTTAGTATGGCAGACGATTTCGGCTGTGGAGCAAAAACTCTACAAAAGTGTGAGCAGTATTTTCTCACTTCATACGCAGTATCATTTGTTATATCCCATTTGCGTTCTGGATATGCGCCGAAGAGTTCCGGCTATCATGACAAAGTCCTGCACATTCTTCGCAAAAGTCATATTTGGCCGTGATTATTCATAATTATATTAGTTCATAATGGAAGCCTCCCAAGAGCTACTGGCTGAAATTGTGACATGTTGACTAAATGCAGTGGCTTCTCTTACAGGTAGAAGAAGGGTCATTTTCTGGACGAGAATATATAGTCGAGTATATATCTCATCATCTTTGTAATATATGTCTCAATTGAGAGCTACCATTACGATGTATCTGGAACAAGCAAGCCTTCTAAAATCTAAGAAGTTGGTGTTGATAGAAACTATAAGCCCCCCAGGTTAAGAGCCAATCATTGAATAGGCGTGGCACAGTTTGAATATATCGCCGCAAGTTTAATGACGCGATACAATCAGCCATCAACTTACAAGTGGACTGTTCCTCGCTGTTCTCTTGTCTCCAACAATACCACGGCCTCGAACGGCCTGAGACGGAGGGTCCCATCACCCTTGATCTCTGCCAACGCCTCCCCTTCATAGTTACTCAGTACTAGTTTTCCAGTCCGCCACACCTGTATCACATCTGCAGGAGGCCGCCATTCAGCCAGCTCAGAATCTGCGAAACTTAGAACAACCGTCGCCTGGGCCACCACCTTGGTACGGCCGTCGCCATTGTATATACGGCGGTAGCACAACACATCCTGACTGTCGTTGGATTCATCCACGAGGAGCTCGAAGCGGCCGTAAACGAAAATGTCTTTGTAGTGCTTACGAAGAGCGAGGAGGGAACGCCAGTAGGTCAGCGGACTGCAAGGGTCTGATAGCTGTTGCTCAGCGTTGCAGTGTATGTAGTCATCATTGACACGCATCCACGGTGTGCCAGTTGTGAAACCCGCGTGCCTTTTAGATGTCCACTAAAGCACATAATCAGATAAGTGTCCAAAAAACAGGACAATCACAGAAATAGGCTGAATTTGTCGTACCTGCATGGGAGACCGAGCATGATCTCGTGCCTTCAGTGACACCTGGTTGAGGAATTCGTCAAATGCAGGACCAGCTTCGCCGTGCCGCTCAACGGCCCTGTTGCCAGCGAAGATTAGTCCTCTGGCGCTATATACTTGCACATGTGCTGGAAAAAGATGGAAATTCAAGCGAGGACTTGATACAAACGCACATTCTGTACATATTCTGAGTCTCAAGATCCTTGTACTCCTCAATTGGCCAGTCACGCGGCAAGTTGGCCATGCCGAGTTCCTGGCCCTGATAGATGAACAAAGTTCCCATTTGCAGACTGACAAAGGTGGCCAACATCTTGGCCGCTACGCCGCGGTTGGCTGGACGGTGGCCAGGGGTGAACCGTGAAACGGATCGGCCTTGGTCATGGTTCTCAAGAAAGAGCGCGTTCCACCCTCCATTCTCGTACATGCACGTCTGCCACCTGTGTACAATACTAGCGAGGTCGGCGACTGTCCAAGACCGCGAGGTGAACTTGTTTTCGGCGCCCATATCAATATCGACGCTGCCAGATATCATATTGTGTAAACTGTCTGTAATGTTGCCGCGAAGCCTATACGGATTTTACTTACATATCAAATTGGAAGATCATGTTGAGCTCCTTGCGTTCGGCCGCTACCACGTCAATTACCTGACGTTGTTCCTTGGCCCACGGCATCTCCCCGACGGCAAATGCATCGTACCTATCCAGCACGCTCCGCAGGCCACGCAGGAACTCATGGAGACGTGGCCCATTGGCATAGATCTCGTGCGCTGGTTGGAACAGCTGGTCTGGCAACGTCACAGAGGCGTCGGGCAGGCCAAGTGGCTTGCTGATGAGGTTGATGACGTCCATCCGGAAGCCGTCCACGCCCTTGTCAAGCCAGAAGGTCATGATGTCGTGGACCTCGCAAACGACTGCGGGGTTCTCCCAGTTCAGGTCGGGCTGCTCACTACAGAACAGGTTTAGATAGTACTCAGCCGTGACCTCGTCGAAGGTCCACGCGCTGCCTGTAAGGAAGGAGAGGGTACATTTCAACATCATAGCAGGAAAAGTAAAAGAAAAATAAACGGATATTCAGATCATAACGCACCACCAAATATGGAGGCCCAATTATTTGGCGGATGGCGGTTTCCCCGGGCATCCAACCTGGGCTTTCTCCAGATGTACCAGTCCCGCTTGGGATTGTTGAGTGAGGACCTTGATTCTCTAAACCAGGCGTGCTGGTCCGATGTGTGGTTCACAACCAGATCCATGATCAGCTTCAACCCCCTCTGGTGCAGTGCCGAGATTAACCGCTCGATATCGCGTACAGTACCGTAGGGGCGATGTATATCTCTGTAGCTGGAAATATCATAACCCATGTCGACCTGTGGAGACTCGTACACTACAATGGATTAAATCTTTGACATTTGCGATGAACCAGGGCCCTCAAGTTACCTGGACACAGCCATACGACGTCCACTCCCATGTTGGCGAGGTAATCCACCTTGCCGATGATTCCAGGTATGTCGCCCACGCCGTCGCCATCGCTGTCACAAAACGACGCCGGGTAGATCTGGTAGACGGATGCCTCCTTCCACCATGCCTTCTGCAAGCTCAAGTGGCTTGAGGGAGTTATCTGCGACTGAGAGATGGCCATAGTCTCTGTCTACGCTGGAACTCTAAACAAAAACCATTTATCAGAGAAAACACAAAGTCTATTGAAGAAAAAGTTGCCTAACATGAGTAGTATATAAGAGTACGACTTTAAACAAATAAAAGCAAAACCAATGTCAGTAAAGACCAATTCTTTGTCATGAGCATAAGCCTTCCTTTCCTCAAAACGAACGGGCTATCTTCCCGGAAATACCTCGGGATACCTGGTGGAGAAACCACGGCCAATTACCCAATGCAGTCAAGCTGCTATTCCCTGTAAGTGTAATTTCATGCTTCTAGATTGAAATAAACCATGTGGATGTCGACGGAGACAAATATGTCGGAGTCGGCTTGGAAAACTGACCGAGAAATTGGAACATATGGTTTTTAGATCGGCCAATCACACCGCGCATGTTATTATGTGCTAGTATGCTGAGGATGGCTACCCCAGAACTTCATTTCCTATCCCTTATAGGGCTTTCTAGAGACCTTTGACAGTGTATGTAGCTCAATTTGGATTTCCAATATGCATGGAATTGAGTGGTTTTATACGCTCATATAGTGAACGTTCAAGACTACGGATGCATGGAAAGCCAAAAAAGTGGCCACCGTATACATATATCGCTATTTTCATGAAGAGCGGTTTCCCCTCATTACTAAATATCTCCAACCACAGTCATCGGAACGGCCCGAGGATGTTGCTGCCGAGAGGACTTATCGTCTTTACTCCCAACGAGGGCTGCAGCCGTCGCGTCGGGTGGGTTGATGGGTATTCCGCCAACATTAAGCACAACAGCTACATTCCTGAGCAGCGGCTGCAGGTATCGCGACTCCTGGTTGCGAAATGAAGCTAAAAAGGTCATGAAGTTGTGCAGGAGGTCCTGTCCTGATAAGAAGAGGTCGCTTCCTGGCATCGAAAGACGTGCCGCCCGGTGTTGATGCTGATTTTGATGCTGCGGCAGCAATAACATATTGCAGAGGCACTCTGCGAGGTCGAATATTTTTTGCTCCTTGAAGGCAAGAATTTGCAAAATGTCTTTGTTAGTAAATGTACGACATACCTCCAATTTTCGTGTTGTAGAGAGAAAAGAGACAAAGTATCACCTACCATCCCGATTCCGTGTGCCTCCAGAGCAGCGCGATTCGCCGATGAGATGACTCCAAGTACGCTTCTAGACACCTGAAACGGGTGGTGCACATCCAGCGTACCGGAAATAGAGCCAGCGCCGGCGAGGGACTGTTCGCCATCAACATCACTGGCTCCCGTCCCCCCAACTGCTGTCAGGAATCCGTTATTACGGCAGCTCAGCCGCCAGACAAGAACCCGGAGCCACTGCTGGGTGATCAGTATATCGAGTCGCTGGATCTCGTCCATTTCCGAGATCCACAGAGGTCCGACGACCACACTATCCAGTTTTGTCATGGATGAAGGTATCGTATCTCTCGTGAGACTAGCCGGGGGTTGGTCTCTTCTCCACGCGGCGATAAAGGCCTCGTCAACAGCAGAGAAGACCTTGGCCAGTGTGACGAAGCCGTATATCAGCCTAGGATTGCTCGACTCAAACACGCACGGCATGTCGATTGACGGCCTCAGCACCACCTTTGTACGGTGTTGTAGTGCGTATGCCCTGACCCAGTATTGAGTTAACATTACGTCGAGCACGTGGTTCCAAGGAAGAAAACATAAATGCGAACCAACAAAAGAAAGCTCTTTTGACTTACCTCTCCGTCACAAAGAGCAACCAGAATAGTCGCCGCCAGCGGTGCTGCACCTCAGCGTCCATGCCGACGTATGTCTCTTCATCATCAAGCCCCAGCGACAGCGAGAACCCAATGCTCTCACGTAGGTAGTACCATGCTGACCGGCTCTGCTCTAGGTTGCCATAGTATGCAAAGAGGAAGAATGAAGTCAAGATCGTGTATTCGTCGGCCTCTTCTATGAAATCGCCTCCACACTCGCGGCGAGACCGCAAGCTCTCGCTTGTAAAAAATTCGGCCAACGATGACGGCGCCAGTGATCGCGATGGAGAACCTGCCTGGACATCTCCGACAGGAAATACTCCGCTCACATCATTTTCAAACCCCATTGACACGTTGAGCTGGACAATCACAGCCGCGGACAAGGCCGTCAGAAAAGAGTACATGGTAGGCGAGACAGGCCGGTCCTGCAAGCACGGGTCCTGCAGTACGCCGAGGACAGCATGCCGGTCGACAACAGGGAAGACTGGATACAACCGCGCGAAGAAAAGATCTAAGTATGGAAGGAAGATACAGCGCGGTAGCTGATCGATGCCGATGACGGCTGAGCTGTTGTTAGGGTTGTCGTTATTGTCGTTATCCCCACCGCCCATCCAGTTGGAGACAGCATCAGATGGCAACAACATCGGCGGTGAATCAACCATGGTGAAGCTGTGAAGTTGAGGTTGATGAGATTTAGGGCAGTCATTCCACGGAGGCCTCCCGTACTGTTGTTGAAGCATCTGGCCCACTTGGCCGTCATCTTGCGATGATGACGACGACGATGATGGTTGTGGTGGAAATGGAATTTGGGCGTTATCATCTGCCAATGATGAATACTCAGGAGACTCGCTGTTGTATTGATCCATGACCTGATGGATCATGAAGGAAGAATTAGTTGTTTCTTGGTCGTCATTGATGTGGACCGAATGTGCGGGGGTTGCTCTGGGGGGATGGCGGGCACGAGGACCTCTACGCCGCGGTTTTGCAGTGTACGAACACAGATATGCAAATCCGGCCCTTTGACAACTTCCGCAAGAGACAAATCTGTCGCATCGAGTCTTTCGCCGGCGGCATTGATCACAGGCCTGACCTGGCGCCCGAGCAAGAGTGGCGCCAGGCTTTGGTTGGTGCAGCGTCAGGGTTAGCATGCTGCTAGTATCTATGTCTCGTTCTATGACTGCAAAGGAGAGCATGAGTTAGCAGCCAGTCCTCTTCTGCTGATGGCATCCCGTAGTAGGTTGCAGTGCGGACGATGGAAGATGGGTGAGAAAAGCAATTGCCCGGGGCGTTGACGCCGGCCATGCCTGATCCGGTAATTGCCCGATCTGGGTCCGCTGGGGAAGCCCAAACTTAACCCTAAGAGACGCCAGTGGGGTACAACGGGTCAGTCGATGGACTCATCGTTTCTAGGCTCTCCTACGTCTGAAAGGCATATTGACTTCATACTAGTCATGATTGGTTCCACGCTACGCCACTCAAATCGCACGAGCCAATATGCAAGTTTACTGTCAACTACATGCAAGCCTGGAATTGTATATCAGCACCAGATGTTCCCTCACGCCATGACTGTCCTCGATCATCGCAACTCCACTTGTATTTCTGATTTCCCTTAGTTTTCAAACAACTTTGTGTGGCCATCTTTCATTTTAGGAGCTCAGGCGCAGCAGACATGGCCGACAAGCCCGTCGTTGCTAACATTGAGCTTGCCCCAAGCGGCAGCGACGCCGATGCCATGGCGACTCTCAACGACGCTCAGACAGCGACAGCCAAGGAGCATTCCATGTCACTGTGGCAGGGTATTCGGCTTTATCCCAAGGCAATTGGTTGGTCGATGCTGCTGTCGACAGCAATCATCATGGAGGGCTACGATGTGGTATTGATGGGATCCTTTTATGCCATGGATTCCTTCAACAAGCGCTATGGCTCTCTGCATCCCGATGGCTCGTACCAGCTCAGCGCCTCCTGGCAGGCTGGTCTTTCCAACGCCATGAATGCGGGCGAGATCCTGGGCCTTTTCGCCAACGGCATCATCTCTGAGCGTTTCGGCTACCGTCGTACCATGATTGGCTCCCTGGGTCTCGTCATCGGCTTCATCTTCCTCTTGTTCTTTGCCCACAATAAGGAAATGCTTCTTGTCGGTGAGTTGCTCATGGGCATCCCGCTAGGCGTCTTCCAGACCTTGACAGTTACCTACGCTTCCGAGGTGTGCCCCGTCGTTTTACGCTGCTACCTGACCACTTATGTCAACCTTTGCTGGGTTATCGGCCAGCTGATTGGTGCTGGTGTGTTGCGCGGCGTGGAGACTCGGACAGATCAATGGGCGTACCGCATTCCCTTCGCTGTACAGTGGCTGTGGCCTATCCCGATCATGATCGGCGTATTCTTGGCCCCAGAGAGCCCCTGGTGGCTAGTCCGGAATGGCCGTCGCGCTGATGCTGTGGCGTCCCTGAAGAGATTGACCGGTGGCATTGTCTCGGCAGCAGACACAAACTTCGATGCTGATGAGACAGTTGCCATGATGATTCACACAAATCAGCTTGAGCAGGAGATGGAGGCCGGTACAACTTATCTGGACTGCTTCAAGGGAGTCGACCTCCGTCGCACTGAGATTGTCTGCTTCACATGGGCGGCGCAAAATCTGTGCGGAGCTGGGTTGATGGGCTACTCGACTTACTTCTATGAGAATGCGGGACTCGCGACAACCGACTCTTTCGACATGTCGCTTGGACAATACGCCATCGGCTTCTGCGGTACGCTTTTCTCGTGGGTACTCATGACTCATTTTGGTCGCCGCACTCTTTACGTCGGTGGCTTAACATGCCTTTTCATTTTCCTTATGGTGGTCGGCTTTTTGTCTCTCGCCGGTAGTCATAACGTTGGTGCTTCATGGGGAACGGGATCCATGCTGCTGGTATACACCTTTGTATACGACTCGACCGTGGGACCTGTATGCTACTCGCTCGTTTCGGAGTTGTCCTCGACCCGCCTGCGAACAAAGACCATCGTGCTTGCCCGCAATCTATACAATATGTTTAGCATTGCGAATGGGGTAATCATTCCCTACATGCTTAACTCCACAGCGTGGAACTGGCAGGGCAAGTCTGGATTCTTCTGGGCCGGCTTCTGCTTTTTGTCCCTTGCCTGGGCTTACTTCCGCCTCCCTGAGCCAAAGGGCCGAACCTTTGCTGAGCTCGACGTGCTTTTCCAGCGCCACATACGCGCAAGGAAGTTCAGCGAGACGCACATTGATATCTTTCGCACAGAGGACGACATGGATGAGAAGGAGCTTCACTAAGCGATGCCATATTTGTTCATGCAATGTAAGGGAGAAACACATAGGTGTCGCACTCGACATTTGACGCGAGGAAATATTCACTTTGGTGTCTAGGATAGTGTTCTGCAGGGCAGTGATTGATTACTTGTATTTCTGGGCAAAACAGATACACTACGTGTTTGTGGTTAGATCCTAGGATTCGCTGTGATACTAGACTGTGCGGCACCTGTGCAGCAGCTGTTAAAGAATCTACAGACGGAGGGAAATCACGGTTTTATTGAGTCTCTAGCAACATGGTGGTTACGAGTTCTAAGACAAAGGCACAAAAAACCTGACAAACTTGGCTTCCAAACTACATAGAAGGAGAAACAGAGGGAAATAGTTATAATCCCATGTTACATTAGCTCAGCTAACACTGCTTGCCCGCTAATGTCTTTCAATTTTGTCTCTGAAAGAGTTTGATCGGTTGATAAATATTCTTGGTCTGCCAGATGCGAACCACTACCCTATAGCCATACCTATCGTTATCCAGCTGTCACTTCATTAGCACCCGATAACCAAGACCGTGTCTTTGCTGTAGCTGAAGCTGTCCAGAAACTGTATTAATTATGACGTCTTACATGTCTACTTTCCGAGTGTCTTAGAGACAACATAGTTAGGCACTAATATCGTGATTTCCATTGCAATACAAATCAGTTGCGATAGAGATGTTGTAAGCAGATATTGCGATAAGTAGGCGTGCAGTACCCAGAAAGCAATTCGCTTTGACATGTCTCCAGTAAGCGCGATAGATTCCACAAATTGAGACCATGCACTGGTGCTCCTCTTGGATAAGGCAAAATTGCCCCGGACGCACGAGACCTCCCTTGAAGCCCGCTCGTATACAGGGACACGCTGCTGTTAGTGAACAAAGCACGCCTCCACTGCTTAATAGTGCCGCTTCATGTGAGTCTCACCCGCACGAGGATTCCTACTACACCGTAGGGTCGCTAGGCTGGTTCTCATTAGTACCCCGCACCCCGGACTTCCTCCCCCAGACCCATATTTCCTCCGCATTCTAGATATTTCAGACTAGCGCCGGCCAATTACTGTTTCGGGCCTGGAAAGGGATTTCAGCTTCCATGAACGAAGAACTCGCTCATGGCGGTGCCGATAATCCTAACTCAAGGCTTGAGTAACCACGGGGTTCCAGAAGACAGAATGGACCGAGGAAATATCGAGAATCTCAAACTTCACATTTCGAAATTGACTGGTTTCTGACTATAAAATCGATGTGATCCGTTGCAAAGTAAGCTGGAAGCCCACAATAACCAGTGTGTCTGGAGTAGTAGAAAAATACTTACCAGAGTTGCTTCTGTGGATATCAACGCTTGCAACATGTTGACGCCCATTGTTGCCGGGTTGCTTGTTCAATTGGCCCTCGGAGAGGTCATTCAACCGCGCATCACCGCAAACCAGACTGTTTGCAACAATCAGTTATGCACATGGTGGCATGACAATGGTGAGCTTAACACAGCCACCATGGTACAGCCTGGTAACGTCCGCCAGTCACACAAGTACTTGGTGCAGGTCAGCGTTGCCGACGCCAATGAATTCTACGACTCGTTCGTCTATGAAACCATCCCGCGAAACGGACGGGGCCGCATCTACTCGCCATGGGACTCTCCTGACAGCGACACGCTAGGTGATATCGATGACGGTATCAGCATTGAGATCAGTGCGGGTATCGACATGGCATGGTCGCAGTTTGAGTATGACTCTGATATCGATGTCAAGATCCTCGCTCGCGACGGTTCCAGCCTTGGAAACACATCAGTTGTCATTATCCGGCCCAGCACCATATCATACAACGTCACTAGTTCTCCAAGTGATGGCGGCATCGTCATTCGTGTGCCGCAAGACTCCAATGGGCGCAAGTTCTCGGTCGAATTTGATGACAACCTGTACACGTATCGTTCAAACGGCACCTCTTATGTCGCATCAGGCGGCGAGATCGTAAGCGTAGAGCCGACGAATGGGCTCCTCATCTTCGCCAGTGCATTTATTCCGGACGACTTGATCCCTGACGTCAATGGTGCGGACACCATGGTCATGACTCCTGGCCCCATCAACCAGGGTGATTGGGGATCCAACGGCATCCTGTACTTCCCACCCGGGGTGTATTGGATGAATTCAAACGCCGAGGGAGATAGCCCTAAAATTGGCGAAGACCGTATCTTATTAAGCTCCAACACTTTCTGGGTGTACTTCGCCCCCGGAGCCTACGTCAAAGGCGCTGTAGAGTACTCGACGCAGGCGACGGACTTCTATGCAACCGGCCATGGAGTGCTGTCGGGTGAACACTACGTCTACCAGGCTAACGTGGAGTCGTACTACCAAGCCAACAAGAGCGACACGTACAGTTTGCGCATGTGGTGGCATAACGACATCGCCGCCGGTCAGACGTGGCACTGTCATGGACCGACCATCAACTCTCCGCCCTTCAACACCATGGACTTTAACGGCGATAACACGGAAATCACGACGCGTATCGCAGACTACAAGCAGGTTGGAGGCTATTACTTTCAGACCGATGGGCCTGAGATGTATCCGAACAGCATTATCCACGACGTCTTCTACCACGCCAACGACGATGTTATCAAGGTGTATTATTCGGGCGTCAACCTGACGCGCACCATTGTTTGGAAGTGCCACAACGACCCGGTCGTGCAGATGGGCTGGTCCAGTCGCAACATCTCCGACATCAGCATCCACAATCTCAGCGTCATTCACGCTCGATACCTCAACTCGGACATGGGTGTCCCAACAGCCATCATCGGTGCCTCGCCCTTCTACGAGTCGGGTTTGTCAGTAAACACAAGCATGGCCATCACTCGCTTGACTATCTCGGATGTTGTCTGCGAGGGCAGCTGCCCATCGCTCCTGCGCATCACCGCGCTGCAGGATTACGCCGATTTTTTGATTGAAGACATCGCCTTTCCCGACAGCCTGCAGACGAACAGCCTCGGTATCGGCGAGAGCTTCATCCCCGCTGCATCTGGAGTCACCATGGGGTTGACTATCGTAAACTGGACCGTTGCAGGGATTAAAGTTACCATGGGAAATTTCCAGTCAGATTCGCTGGGCCAGCTGGATATTGATGTTTCGTATTGGGGGGAGTGGAGTATTGAGTAAGGTAAACAGCGAACCAGGACTTGTATAAGAAGAGGAATACCTCTAAATATCTATGTTCTCAACAAAATTCTTCTATATCAGGTCCGAAAATTACACTACTGGTGGACTGTATTAGGAGACATCCAAAAAGCAACTGCAATTCTGAGAGGAGTAGGTAACAATTTAAGAGTCACTACTTACTAAACGCTACTTTCAGACCGAAGACCCTGGCTAAAACACAATTTTCCACGGAAGGAAGAGTTTCAGAAGCCTGACAGCAGATTAAACTGTCCATTCTTGTCTCTTTTACTCCTTCTATTTACGTTCACAGGTCATTTCTCCCGGTTACTGCGTGTAACACTATGTTTTGAATGTCATTAATATTATACGGCTTGGTCAAACTAACTATGTGCCAATAAATTAATTGACAGCCATTTGATCCTCGCTGACATCATTCTCTGCCTCGATAAAAGCATCTGTTGCCCTGTCCATGATCCCACCCATATCACTGTCGCCATTGATATCTTCTGTATTATCAACATTACTATCTTCATGATCGCCACTATTATTGTCGCCATTATCACCATCGACTTGCCGTAAATCCTCCTCAACCTCCTCCCACAACCGGACTGTCTTGTCTAACCCACAACTGGCGATGAGTCTCTTGCCATTAATTGCAGCAGTGTCAACGCCCAAGACAACATCGGTATGACCCTCAATCCGCTGCAGTATATTTTTATCGACCACATCCCAGCAGACCAAGGCACCGTCTTCACTGCCACTGACTGCAAACGCATGCGGCGGTCCGTCGCGGGCTCGATAAGTGCCAAAGCTCCCACATAAGCTATATTTTCGATTTATATGCCCCTGGTATGTTTTTATACATCGTCCTTGAACGTAGTCCCATAACCGAATGCAGTCGTCGAGCGTCCATGCTAAGACATACTTGCTATTAGGAGAAAATCGCACTGCCATGACTGGCGGGTTGTCTTCGTGGACAAGCGTCCGCAAGCACTGTCCCGTCATAGTATCCCAAATCCGAATGAGTCCGTCGGATGAGCAAGAAACGACCAGCGTTCCATCATGGCATACATCAATCCCTGCGACGGGGTCCGAGTGAGCGGGCAAGGAGCGCATAACCTTTGCTGACCGTACATCCCATAGGAAAACGGCTTCGTCGTATGACCCGCTGACGAGGATATTTCCTTTGGGAGAGAACGCGATCGAGTACACGTAATTATGGTGTCCGTTAAAAGCCCTCGGGTGAGCTTTTCCTGTCAAGGCATTCCACAGTCGAATCGTCTTGTCATCTGAGCCTGTAGCGATTGTCTCGTTATCCGGACCCCATGCAACAGTAGAGATACCAGCTAGATGTCCCTCGAATGTATGAATTAGATTTCCCGTTAAAGTATTCCAGACTTTCAACGTGCCATCGGCTCCTATGGACCTCGTTAGCATATATAGTGACTCGCGCTCTTCTATCGCGCATGCAGCGATCTTTCAAGCATACCTCCACTGGCGAGCATAGTCTGATCTGGCGAGAATTTCACAGCAGAAACTCCTCGAAGATGGCCTTTTAATATATACTTCTGAACATAATTGATATGGTCTGGCTTAGGCGGTAGAGGCGGGGACACAGGCTCGGGCGTTGGCATTTGCTCGGATCGCTCAGTGTGCTCAATAGGTGAATCAATATCTTTTGTGTCTTCCTGTACCGAGCTCGAGACTTCTGGCGATACGACTTCTTTGGTTTCTGTCGTGTTCTCGTTCTCATCTTGGTGGTCTGGGCTCGTGGATTCATCATCCTTATCCGGCGACGGCGCTTGCGCATTGCGACTCCAAGGCGCATCTGTGTCCATGGCGAGTTCGTTAGGGCTATCAATCCTACTCGGACTGCGTGACTGGCGTTTATATTGGCGACGATTTGCTATTTCCTCTTTGCCCGACCGGCTGGGTGGTGTGCGCCGCTCCGTCTCGTAGTCGGAGGTAACGGCGAGCTCATCGGCAGAGGACGATTCATGCGCTGAGGATAAGGGCTTCTCTGACGCCGCGCCGTTGAGTTTGCGACGCTTGGACGGCGGGTCACCAGAATTATCAGTTTGTGCGCGAGCCATGGAAACAGTTTTTCCTGCGAGAACAACAAGTATTCTCCCTTCATCAGCCTGGCAAGGATGATGGATGGATAAAAGATGCGGCATAAATTCCCTGCCAGACGCGGTGATAAGCAGGCGCGTCTGGCCAATCAATGCCAAGGCGGTGAGCAGGCTTGATCATTATTAACTCACGTCTACGCAGTCATGATCCCATTCCCCAACCTCGACGTCGACGAGGCAGACATTGATGTCGGAGCATTGGATACAGAGTACTCTGGGGGCATTTTTCACTTCTAGTATTGTTATTCTGCTTTTACCGACTTCCGAGCGCAGAGATGGCGACTCCCACCGACACCTCTCCGACCCGTGTCCGCATCCTCACCCTGAATTGCTGGGGCCTCAAATATCTCTCGAAATTCCGCCATGAGCGTCTCTCAGAGATCGGTCGACAGATTGCCATCGCCGACGATCCGCCACATATTGTAGGACTCCAGGAATGCTGGACGCAACAGGACTACAAGAGCATTCGCAAACAGACAAAGCATCTGCTTCCATACGGCAAATTCTACTACAGCGGTGTCTTTGGTGGAGGACTAGCCATTCTCTCCAAATGGCCCATTGAAGAGAGCAGCATGTTTGCTTATCCGCTCAATGGTCGGCCAACTGCTTTTTTCCGAGGCGATTGGTATGTCGGCAAAGGTGTCGCTTGCGCGCGGATACGCATGGGCCCAAGACCGGACGATATTGCGGAGGTCTTTTGTACTCATCTGCATGCGCCATATGAGAAGGAGCCACACGACTCATATCTCTGCCACAGAACCGCACAGGCTTGGGAAATTGCCAAGTTGATGCGCCGAGCGGCGGAGAGGGGTCATTTGGCTATCGGGCTGGGCGATTTCAACATGGTCCCCATGTCGTTTGCTCATCGACTGATTACAGCTCATGCCCCGGTCAGAGATGTTTGGCGACATTTGCACCCGGATTCTTCCGTTGGAGCCGCCGATTCGGCTGCTGAAAAGCAACGAGGAAAGCCAATTCCAACGGCGGATTTCAATATCACCGAGAACGGCGCAGCGAGTGATGGTCCTTATAATACTTGGCGCTGGCCCAAGGATCAGCAGAAAAAACTCTTCAAGGGACAGGATACCCATGTAGATGGCAACCAGGAGGATCCCAAGGGCCGAAGATTGGACTATATCTTTGTCGGAGACGGTGGCTATCCTCCTTCCTTTCCCCCATCTCGATGGAACATAGAATCAGCCTGGGTCACTATGATGCAACGCCATCCTACGCTCAAAGTATCATTAAGTGACCATTTTGGCATCGAAACGGTTATTACGCGCAGTCTAGATCCTGCAACTACGATCCCGACAGAACCAGAGGCACGACAACCAGAACCCGATAATGCCGATGATCATGGCTTCGCCGTCCATCCTTCCTCTAAGCTACATCCTACCACCTCCCCTAGCAGCGCACTCACCGTCAAAACTTATGACGAAATTCTCGAGCTCGTCGACACCTATATGCTCCGGGAACGGTCACAGCGCCGATGGCGACTGGCACATTTTTTGCTTTCTGTTCTAGTCTCCATCGGCTGCTTCATAGGCGTATGGTGGACGGCGGATGTGATATATGTTGCTTTTATTCTCACTTTTGTGAGCACCTTGAGCTTTGCGGCTGGAGTCCTCGATGGGTTGATCGGAGGGCTCTTTATGTCTGCTGAGATACGGGCATTGAAGGAGTTTAAATGGGAAGTTAGGAATGCGAGACGGCTGGCGAGTGCTGCTGCTGGGGGGAATGAGGCCAAGGAAGCTATTGGATCGGATGATGATGAAGACTTATAATGAACTTAATATACATTTCATTTTTGTTCATACTTTTTTATTTATTAGTTTTTAATTAGATAGGAATATGTAACATGTATAAAACATGCAGAATAGAAGTGAATAGAACTATCAGTAATCAAGTATTATCACCAAGCTTTCTAGACTCACCATAGTGCAGGCAGAGAATATTTGTCGACTTCATCAATAAACAAATGGTTTCATTACGGACGGTTTCTGAACGCTAATTTGCCTGAGTCCGAATTGGATCTCGTCATAGGTTCGCTGGCTCACGTCGAATAGCGATACTTTTTTAGACTTAATAAAATGGCTTAAGTATCATTATAGGAAGAGGACGTTACTCTATATTATAGCTAGTTGTTACGCCTTGATATTTAATTGTGGGCTATAACGGAAATATTGCAGCATGTTTATTCCAATCTCGATATTTGTCACTATTTCACATGCTTTGCAATCAAATGAGTGGATCCTCGTGACTTAGGCGCGCTGGTAGACAAATTTAATGATAGTCATATCCAAACCTGCACACACATTAATTTACTCAGCACATTCGCGCTTGCGTTCCTCGACCACTTTGAGAGCTTCCTCGGCAGCCTTGACACCACTAAGCACCATGGCACCAAAAGTCGGGCCCATACGGTTGAACCCGTCGATCTCCGACAATTCCATTCCTCCGATGATAAGGCCCTTGGTGACCTCGCGAGTGTTCTTGACAATGGCGTCTTCGGCAGCGTTCATGTCCAAGCCACGCATGCCGCCGAGTTTCTCGATTGCGGTCATGGAAACGAGTCGCTTAGCACAGAAGGCGCCAAAGGGGCCGTCGTGGCCTGTAGTGCTGATCACGAGTGGTGCGTTGATGGTGTTGGGGTCCATGCACGACTGGTCGTCGTGATGCATGGTGACCAAGGTCCAGTTGGTGACGACACCGGCGATGCGCACGTCCTCAATGCCATTGGCACCTGGGCGGGTGATCAGGTCCTCAACGCTGGTGGCGTTGAAGAGTTTGATGTTCGGGAAGGAGAGAACCTTGGACAGCAGGGTGGAAGTGAACAGTGCGGCGTGCTTCACGACGACGTAGTTGGGGTTGGACTCGTCTTCCTCGTATGGGACACCGAGGTCGTTAAGGAAGACATCCGCGGGTTTGCGCATAACCATGGCAGAGAAGAGCTGCCCACCAAGCCATGCACCTCCGCCTTGAATAAGAAAGGTCAGTTCGATCCCCAGACTATAAAAGACATTACATTGGTTATATCATACCAGGAGAAACGTTGGCCTCAATGATAGCAATCTTCAGATCCGGGCGAGCTTTGCCGAGTACATAGGCAGTGCTAAGACCGCATGAGCCAGCACCTACAATGACGATGTCGCTCTCTGCGTATTTGTCAAGGTCATTGAAGTAGCGACGAGTCATGGCACGAGAGACCTGGCTCTCGCGGATCGGGGCAAATTTGAACTCGTCCCATTTGCCCGCGAAGTGCTCCAACAGCTTAGCCTGCTGGTCAAGACCAGCAACGCCGACAGCTTCAACAGTTTGTTTTCCCTTGAGGCCATTGATGGTGGCCACAGCAGGGGATGACTCGTAGATAGCTGCTGGAGGAGACATCTTGTGGTATCAAAAAGTGATTTTGTTTCTGTAGACAGTCAGCATTCTCGGAGTTCCAATCATAAGAGAGGGCAGAAAGCATGATCCTTTCGCTGGTATTATCCAGATCAAGTTGTGACCGTATAATTTCAGCCAGACCTCCAGAGCCATGGAATGAAACTACAACTGCTTCGTCCGCGGATGGAAGTCTAGCACCGGTTCATGACTCCAACTGTACCATAGATACCTTGATGAATCACTGGGCTTGTAAAACCATTTCCAGTGTGCTCAGTAGCGAAAGAATTCCACGGCTTTCCGCCTCCCATTAGAGGGCAGGCTGAATGGTGTATTTATTACATCGTTTCGATAGAACTACAAAGTATACTCTGGGTCAGTACTGCTCGAATAAAAGGTATTGAGAGGTAATACAAGTTTAGAGCTTTGCTTAGATGAAGCGAATCAATTGATGGATTTGTAGGTGATGGTGGTGGGAAGAAAAGAAGCTGACCGAGGGTGGGGGGTTGCGGGGTTTTTATAGTGATCACTCAGGGAGTGTGGACGGTATCGGAGCACTCATTGCCGAATCGCCAGGCTGCATTACGCCCATGACGAAAGAGTGAAGTTAATTAGCAGACAATGCCACAAAACAATAGCAGCAAATAAGTTATATACGTCGTGATTAGCCAACTAATCATATAAACATTATCGTTATATGGCAGTTTCATAAAAGTTGCTCATGTAGAAGCATGATCCTTATATTATACACAGCCGAAATCAGGTGGGGAAAAATATTCTTGCTTCAAACATTTACGAGGCGAGCTCAACTTCAATGCTCACTCCATAATCACCTGATCGCCGTTCCTCGCCTCGTATACGATGCTGTCCGTTTATCCAATTCTTCATCTTCCCACACTTCTCAATCTGGGCGATAGTGTCAAGAAGCGCTTCTTTCGTGACCGTCTGTCTTGAATCATCAGGAAATTCAAGTTTCAGATGGAGAGAGTCCGTAGTGCCCTGCTTCTTTTTGAACACTTGTTGCCATGTCGTAGTGACGTGAATCCGCGGTTTATTCGGCACACGTCCAGCGGGATATACGTCTCCAATCAGCGAAGCTACGCGGCCGAGATATATCGACCACCAAGCCTCTTCGGGAGACACAAATTGCCGGAGACGGTGTTGTAATGATTTTTCAATCGGGGCCAAGTCTCCAGGCCATCGCTCGGAGAGGATCAATGCAATGATTGCTCGGTCTTTGTGTGCAATGCTATTTGCGGATGCTAAGATCCCTGTCGTTGTGCTGTAAAGGCCAGCAGCTGGTCGTGTTTCCCTAGGCACGGATCCGTGAACATAGAGAAGATTGGATACGGCGTGCAAAAGGCTTGGAGAAAATGTATGTGGAATGTGTCTTGAATGTATAGGTGATGAAGTCTCGGGTAACGAAGATTTGAGAAGGCCATGAATCGTATCTGCTGAGCTTGTGGCATAGGGCATCGTGGCAACGACAAGAGGGTCTTGTCTTCGAAACTCAGCGCTCAATTGATTAAAAAGAAACCCCTCCCGAACACCTCCCTGACAAAATCTGATAGATCGAATTGTGGGTAGACTTTGAGTCAAAACGTTCACAAGCAGTGCTACAGCAGGGACTTGTGAGGCTCGTCTTTTAGATACGCGGAATATCTTGTTTTCCTCTGATTCTACTGCAGTCTGCATGATCGTTGTTGTATCTTGGAAATCATTCGGTACTGCTTCAAACCCATTAATAATTGGAATTGGGTACGGATCTAAGATAGACCGGCTCATGAGTAAATATCCCCATCCTCGGAATCCTCCACCGGATAGGTACAGATCAAACCCGCCTCGGGCTTGAGCAGCTTGTTCAAGCGTTTCCGGGACACCTATCAAGCTATAAGCATTTTTAAAGTTCTCCTTCATCTCTGTGATTAGATCCTCCTCCGCTCGTGGACCTTTGCTTCTAGCATCCTGTAATCGCCTCGTAAGAGCCGCAGCGCCGTACGGAAAACTGATTGATCCATGAGGACTCGTTGTCACATCTCCATCTTGGGCAATCATCCATGTAAGCTGGGTGCTGCCGCCACCAAGATCCATTACCAACCCCTGCACGGCAGCAAAACTACTGGCAACACCCAAAGCGCCAATGCGCCCTTCGTCCGCTTTCGAAAGCATTTGGACGTCCCAACCGGTACGTTGTTTTATTGCAGCTATGAACTCTTTGGAATTTGGTGCGGTCCTTGTGGCCTCCGTGGCTAAGACGTGGATGTTTCTCTCTTTAACATCGAAATCCTCGCAGGTAGTCTTGAACCGTAATAGCCGCGAAATCACATCGTCGATGACGGTTGCTGAAATCGGACCCCGCTGACCATCTGCGGCCTGAAACTGAGCATCATACAGCGATATGCCTGCGCGATCCTGAAAAATTGTCGGCATAATCCTCGTGGTAGGCGCCGCGAGGTCGGAGATGGAGAACCTGATGCCATTACTTTTCACGTGCAGATACGAGGTCAGTGAGCACATTCATAATCACAGCTGTAGTTTGTTTCACCTGCCCATGTCAACCACCGCGTGGAGACTATCTGCTTTCGGTTCTTGAAATGAGACCATTGTGCTTGGCCAGTGTTTATGTGCTTAACGGCGGGGTCATTGCGGGCTTGAGGTTGTCTCGACGTTTTCCACAATTTTTTGGTATCACATGCGGGCGATGTGGAGGAGGGCCCACCACCACCACATTTGGCGGCATAAGATAGACAACATGCTGATTAACAAGAAACACATATTTTTTACACATCATCATATTATGCAGCTGTCTTGTGTGGCATTCGGAATCGTGTTTCCAACTGTTGGGGTTGAGTGATGCCGTGGTGAGCGAGCTTGTAATGTGATTTCCGCGAGGCAGAAGACGCCAACCTGGCAAACAATTGAGATGTGAATCATCCAGCTGCTCTGTTAGCTACAATTAGAACAGAGTTTATATGACATGAAAAGTTCTCAGATGCCATAGCATCTTGAAATTTTGAGAGAAACAAGTTCAACCCGATTATTACATTTCTTGCAAACTAAATTTAAATACATGAAACATTCGAAATGAAGAGAATGAAAGAGACCAAATTGGGAAATCGAAGATAAATGAATAGATAAGTAACTCAACTTTCTGTGAGCATGCCCAAGTAGAGTCACTCTCATGAAAAACAGTCATGGTCAACACAACCTCGCCGACCTAACTAGCTAGTATGACACCGGAGCGGCCTCGACATCCAGATGTCCGAAAACCTCAAAGAGCCATCTGTTATCAGCCTTTTCTCAGTTCATGAACTTTTAAGAGCTCTCCAACCACCAGGTTTTTCAGACAGACCACCATCTTTATCCCAGGTCAGAGCTATCGTGACTGATTGCACGTCGTTGGCCGCCTCTAGACTGGTTTCTTCTCTCTCGTTTCTTTCATACGATTCTTCCCGAAGAAATAAATCCCACAGACGCGGTATGCCGCTTCCGGTGACAATGATCTTAAGTCTTTCAGGCATGAATCCAGGTAGTTTCGTCATTTGTGAAAGTGCGTTTAAGAGTATGGCCAGCTCTTTAAACCATGGATAGGAAGAGTTTGCGCAGTCTATGACAATAATGACATATTTGTTTGAGAAGTATCTCGAGAATCCTTTGGTCACTCTTTCTAGTATTTTCAATGAAGCGAACAACTTCCTTTTGGAATCCTCGCTGGAGACCAGTTCAGAATAATGGACTCCAACGGCTTCCCCTTCCACTAGGGCTGCTTGAGTGTTGATAATCCCTACTAACTCCAGCGATATTATGGCAGCAATTGTGCAAGGTTGTATATCGCGCCATATTCCTGAGTTTTTATCGAATTTCTGACAGGTCGTTTTAATGATTTCGATATCTTCGAGCCTCTTGGTTGAGTTTATCTTTCGTTTAAGTTCTTTGGAGAGGATTGTCCTTTGGATAAGATCCAATGCTGCACTTAATGCCAAATCCATAATATCGCACCCAGGGCTGTGATCGCCACATATGCGCTTGTTGCCCTCAACAGCACTTCCATCCAGATAACATCTCCCCTCTACAAAACAGATTGCAGACGTTCTTTCCTTTGCAAATTTCTTAATATAGGTGCTTTTTCCGGTAACAGCGCCACGGCGAAGTTTTTCTTCTTCATGGCACTTATCGCTAGGTTTGTTGACTTTACGTTTAGCCCCTTTAGCGGGATACTTGCCTGTGAAGTGTTCTCCTATAAAGTCCTCCAGCATAGACCATTCGAAGAGGCGTTCTTCTGGCTTCGACCGCTCCTTCACTCCGGCGTATATTATATTGGAAGCTGTGGTTTCAGCCATGATCGAGGCCAATCCAGGAAGTTTGAAATAAAACCAAAATTGGGTTTGAAAAAGACTCACCGATTGATTTTGAGATAATCAAATCGATGAGTAACTCTTAAACTAAAATATCTATTATGTGACTTCAAGCAAGAGATAGATTGGTTTTCTAGAAAAAAAGAAGAGTGTGTAGAAGTAAACAGCGCAGCGCAGGGGTATTTAGAGGGATCATCATCTGAAAATTCTGGAGTTCGTGACTCAGCAACGACATATTCAAGTCACTTCAATGATATAACTATCAACCTGATATATCGTCTCATGTTTATTGTGTTATGTCCTTCCGGTTTTCATGTGTACAAAGAAGAATTTTCTGTGTGATAGGAAACTGAGTCACTCTATGTACTCAAGGCTAGTCAGATACAGTAGAACGTCAACAGTTAATCTTTTTATCAGCCCTATTCGACGAATGAAGTATGCATTGAGGAAGGACATTCGATAAGTCTCTCTGTGCGCACGTCGGCCCTCTCTCTTATGCCTCTGCTAGGTGTGACAAGCGGTTCCCGAAAAGTACTTCCGAAAGTATTCCCAGATTTGGCTCCGCTGGTTAAACTTGATTGTATTATACGTGCTGCCTGGATAGGACATGGCATTGGTGGTATCTCCAAACAAGGTTTTGCCATGAATGATACGGAGCGAAATTACTACTGTCTAGCTTTGTTGAATTTGGTCATTCGGAGACCACAGCGTGACTTGATATGCTTTCCAGTACTCCTGAGGATATGAGAAAATAATTAGCAGGGTTTAACCCCATTTCTGCATGACTCCAGTTCCGATTTCACTAATATAGGGATGACAAACAAAGATACTCCCTATCAGATGATGGATGACTGATTGACATTCTATAGATAATAAATGCTCTGTTTTGAAAGTAAACCTTAGCTTTTTCATTTATGATTATAGTATAAATTCAACAGGAAAGTAAATAAACCCATCCATGAATTAAGAATATATAGAGTTCCCACTAGTTTCATGTTAGCGAATCGAATGTTTGCAACCATTTAAAGTATTGCGACAGTGCCATTTGCGAAAACGCGAAACATTCTCCAGTTTTAATTATCAAGATTCATTTCAAAACCCCTTCAAGCCAGAAGTCTTTATTCGTCTCTAATTATAAGTTTCCATCATGCCCCTTTTACTCGACCAGGAGAATGAAGCAAACCTAACACCCGGGAAAGAGGAGCTTGAGCTCATCTGCAAAGGAATCTCAGTCCCTGTTTGTTGTCGTTCGTTTCTCAAATGCTCGTCAAAGAAATCAAAAAGGTTACGACCGTTAATTACTTTCTTTCTGCGAAATAGACCACCTCCGCAGACGATGACCTTCAATCTTTTGGCATGGGGCAGCCTCATAATATGTGACATGGAGTGTAGAAATACGGCTAATTCATCCATATATGGATAATTCAAGGACATGGAGTCAATGTATATCAGCGCAGTGGTATCAGGGAAACACACGGAAATTTGTTGGAAGACTTGTTTCAGCAAGTCAAGCAGGGTGTCCAATCCAATTGGGTACTTATATTCACTCTTCGCGAGTTTGACGGGTGAGAGATTTAGATTTGACTTGAGCAACTTGGCTATTAATTGCTCCATCACTCTTAAAACCATGGTACTTGGCTTAAAGTAGTAATATCCTTCGTCTTCCATCCAAACAACACAGAACAAGGCGATTTCGACTAACTTTCTCTTTGATAATCTTACGCCGTGTTTGGCCTTGAAGCATTCAATACTCGGTGTGATTTGCATGAGTCGACACCCAATGTGATGATTTTGTTCCTGACAGTCTCCTCTCAGGAACAAGATACCGTGTTGCTCCGGGTCGATCCACTCCTTGAACTTTGAGTGATGCTCTATGAGATCCCCCCGAGTTTTGTTTGCATTGGTGTGATCAAATCCGGGTATATCGTCTCGCGTTATAAAACCCTCGTCCAAAGGCCACTTGCTTTCAGGCCTAAGGAAATCTCTGAGCCATTCCAGCGGCACGAGAAAATAGACGTCTTCTGCGGATGCAGACCAATCAGGCATGATGGCAAAGCTCGTAGATCGACATTTATGGAACGTTATCAGTACTTATGAGAGCGATTCTGGGATTGGATGTTCGTAGGAACGGTGGTGTAAATCCTTGACGTCAAGTTTGTCTTTTGACCGAAAATGTCACAGCATCGAGTTTTTGAATTGGAGATGAGAAATGAAATAGGCTTTCAAAATTATTAAATCTGCAAGACGAAGAAATATTATTGTGCACTGGAATGGGAAGAGAAGGAGGAGTTCCAGCTGCAATTGCGGCTTTTAAAAGACATGCCATCTCAAAAGTACGGAGTTGTGAGTCAAAAATCGACTCAGCCAAATGAGCCGAATGGCATCGTAACCATGTATCCCAGTATGAAGAAAACATATAGACATTTTCTGTGAATTAAAAAACCTTTGCGTCCATCTGATAACCTATGATGCTCTGATTGGTATCCGCGGTCAAGGCTCGCCAAAGTTGCGTGTTTATTTCCTTTTTCCGCAATTCCAAGTCGAGACTTGACCATCGTCAAAGAGCTATGCAGATAAGCATATTAAATACTGGATAGCTCTCAAGATTTCTTATTCTGGAATAACATAAGTAAATATGGTATGTCGTTGAATAGCGTCGTATTTTACGCGCGTCAATTACTCATTCAGTTCACCAAGCCCATCAAATACCGTCCGTACTCAGGCTAGGACAGCTTCCAAGACCGCCTGACTGGAAGCCTCACTCTGCCAAATCTTGACCAATTTTAGCCCAGAACTCTTCAGCAGCTTCTCAAAGTCCGACTTTGTACGCTCACGACCACCAAACGCAAACATATTGTGATCCATCCAGTACGGAGCCATATCCTCCACGCCGCCGGGCCGAACGCTGTTATATTCTGGCACTACCATTTCACCTATGAGAACTCGCGAGTCGGCTGTCATTGCTGGGACAATTGCTTGTAGGATTTTGGTGCAGTGCTCATCGGTCCAATTGTGTAAACAGCGACGGATATAGTACGCATGGGCGTCTATCCGTTTATATAATCGTCAAAATTTGGACAAGAAGACCGGTTTCTGGGTTTTAGCCAATGAAAGTTTGAGAGAAGAACTTACGCTTCACAGGCTGCTCGGTGAAAAAGTCATGTGGCATTTTTTCTATGCCTGGTAAATCCGAAAACGAATCCAGCACCAACGGGCGATCCTGAAGAATTAACCTCCCCTGAAGCTGTGGCCATTTTTGTTTGATCTGTAATAATGACTGTCCTCTGCCGCCTCCAACGTCAACGATTAATGCCCTGTTCTCCAAATCGGTCGCATTACCAAGCTCTTCGCCAAACGGATACATGCCCAAAACGGGAAGAGTGTAGTCCTGGGTTGACATGGCAATGTCGAATTGCTTGATTCGGCGTGGGTCTTTGGAGATAATCTCAAAAAAGCTGGATCCTGCTTTGTCGTTTCCCCAGGAAAAGGGATTTTCCGTCATACTGGTGGTGTCATGGGCACCGACAGTTCGGAAGTATTCTGGTAGACGAGCAGTATTTACAAGGATCTCGTCGCAGCTAAGCAGTAGCTAAAATCAGCAATGTGTAGAAAACAATGAGAGTTCCAGTAGAAGCTTTATACAGACCATAGTTTCAGAAAGTCAACTTCATGTCCCTCGATGTAAGCCAGTGAAAATGGCGTATGTGCATATTCATCTGGGCCAACCATGTCAAATATCCCTGTCACTGTGAGGATACGCATCAAGCGTGCTGTAGAATTTGTGAATCATCAATATACTACCGATAGACTCAGACAGCAGGTGGTAATAAGAAATAAATAATTCATACCAATCAACGATGCATCCGCACCGACCAACCTGGCGAGTGCTGTTGCCGAAATACTTCCGGTTTGAGGAATATTTTGTGGCACATTCAACTCTAGCAAGGCTCGCAGATTGCAGAGAGAAAATGCCTAGAGAGTATAGAACGATCAGAATAAGTTTGGACTCCGTTAAAAATCCTGAAAATTCCGTGCTAATTTCCATTGATGTTAGGCAAGGGAAGACGGCATACATTAGTCAAATGGTCAAAAATTGCCTCTTTCGGATCCTTCAATTGCAAAGTCAGCCTCTCCAGTGACTGAATCAATTGAAGACGTTCCGCTCGACTAAGATTATCCTTGGATGCATCGAACTCCTTTACTTTGCAGGCAATAGCATCGGCCTGCGCGGAGAGAGAGCTAGGCATTGTCGATCGATTGGACGACTGTAGGCTGACTGACGATGCAATTCTATTCTTCCAGGCTTGTATTGGACTGACTTGAGTGGCAATGTATTGCAGTGATAATGATGATAGAAGACAAAAGGCCAAAACTAAGCCTGTACCAATTTAATGAAGTAGAATCAAGTGGGGGCCAATAACGAACTTGTTTCTTCACCCTAAGTGACTGAGCTAGACCTTGTGAGGAATTTTGGAAAGTCAATATAAACTTGAATTGGTCAGCAATAAGATAGGTTGTAAAGCACTTATATCAATATGTATTAGCAGGAGTTATCAGATAGGAGGCATAATATATAAGGTCAGTTTCTTAATTGAAAAATTATGAGAAATAGCCTAACCCCTCAAGACCCACGTGCCGCCACGTTGTTGGTATCATCAAAGGACGGCAAACGATGTGGGTATCAGGGCAAGAGAAGAGTTCTTCCTTTCTTTATTCCAGCCTGGCGGAACCAATCCGACCTGCTAATGGGCTTACAAACCCGGAAATTGAAGTGAGCAATGACGTGGGCTAGAGCATGAGACATATCTAATTATCTATGAGTACCCTTCCAAACCGGTTAGTGGAGCGATTTGTGAATTAATAAAAGTCTTGTAGACACCAGACAATGCGCAATAGTTTATTAAGCGCAAAGATTTCGGGGTGTATCATGATGTCGGCGGATTGATTGGGTCTCAGATTTAGTCCGGATTGCATGCTAGTAACCGCATGTTTGACAGTGTTGAGGTTATTCAAGATAAGTAAACATGGACAGGAATAATAACACGGAATCTATGAGTATGTACTATGGAGTACGAGGTACATAGACACCAGTGGTGGTTTTTATTTTCGAACTGCCCGCGAATGTTGCGCACAGTCCTCCTGAATACTGCAGTCCCACTCTGGACCATTGATAAGTAATTACTAAGTACAGGAATCCGGCTTGAGGTTGAAACAAGCTGCTACGAAACTTAAGACCTGGCTCGTTCAGTAGCCAAAGCGCATATAACCATCAAGGCCAGGCTGTGCCCTCCCCATCGCCTTTGTATTACGCGGTAGGAACCAGATATAGTAAGCGCTTGGGAATTAGCCCTGTTTCCCGGGAGCACATGTGTCACCAATTGTCTCATGATGCTAATCAAACTGGTTACCATTCTGACACCTGTCTTACTCCACGCGTAATTTTGACGGATATTTGCATTCTAGCCAGTGGATACCTTTGCCAGACACAGAAAAACCTCGAATATCAGTCTCGGCTAAGTACGTATCTGTCCATCCCATGGTTCAGTTCCTCGTTCAAAATAAAACAAACGCAGCGTACGACAGACGATCATGGAGGAGGTTCAGCCACTACGAGCAAAATAAATGACTGAATAGCATAGGGCACTGCTTAAGTAACTTAGAGAATTAATCTTCCTACCCGCTCAAAACCAAGACGTCTAATTAATGCACGCAAGCGGATGAAGGAGTGGTAAGACTTGTCACATGCACTACAACCGTACTAATGCTGCAACCAGCACCGTAGCTCAACGTCGTGTACAGAGGAAAGCCAGAAGAAAAGTCCCAGGAATACGGGTTGGTTCATGCGATGCATGTTTAGACACAGCACGCACGTAGCTAAAAGACCCACTCCTCCGGACCTCGAGCTTGGTATCGTCTTCATCATACCGTGGTTGGCAGATAGTAGATACTCAACAGGAACAGCGATAGAGATCAAGTTATGAAGGAAAATAAAAGAAAAGATATTCCCCCCTGGATTTCGCGGTCAATATAACCGACGGAACGACGGACGGAAAGACTGGAACGAAGGAACGAAGGCGGCGGCTCGTCCCGTTGCGCTTCCACAGTTTATAGTGGATCCGCCAAGGCCTAGGCTACGTTTGTCGGCGATTATAACGTTTCTTTCGTGAGATGCACACGATGCAAGAGAGGACAGAAGGAGTAAATAGATAATCAAGATTTCTCTCAGATACTATCAGTACAATCGTAACAAGTTTGAGCTCCTCAGTTATTAAATTGCTCGAAGGGATAGAGATCAACGAGAGGCATTGGTGATAACATTTCAAGAACACAAAAGGGAACAAGCATGCAAGTAACCAAAGTTTCCTTTCTCCTCCATACGTATCACTACGTAGATAATGAAAGGGTATCGTGCAAGCCAAGAGAGCAAAAAGAAGAAAGGTAAGAAAAGGAAAAGGACAGAAAGAAAGACATCGTTCAAATCGGCCGTGTATCATTCATTCATTGATCGCGCTAACTAGCAGTCAAGCCAGTAGATGAGTAGCTAGTCAACTCACTATGCAATTAAAGATTGTAATTTAATTAGATAAGATTAGTTTGTGGTGGTCTCCTCTGGTTTTTGTCCGTATACGACATGTCTGGATATCAGTAAGAGAAGAGGAAAAAAATTGGTTAGTCTGGCATCAAAGAATAAATGACCGAATGACTTATGACTGCTGGGCGATGGCCGTACGGCACCCGACTTACACTGCTATGTACATTCGATTACGAATATCGTTGAATTCCGCACGCACCTTGGCCAGCAAGATTCGTACTTCGGTTGAACTCCAGCCGAGAAATCGTGTATACAGGGCTAGACTGTATCCTTCAACACCCTCGTTCATCGCGAGGCCGCGGATTCGGCCTATTTCCCTCATTCGCTGGTTGGAATGCCACGGGCTCAACGGTAGCTATTAAAATTAGCATTATCCAAAGACATCCTAATTGACCACGCAGAGACTCTCTACCTTAAAGACCTCGTCGTGCACATTGATGAATCCTGCATCAATCATGTGTTGTTTCTGGTCTCCGGCAACGTTCAATCGTCTGCCACTTAATATGCTCGCTTCGTCCAACTTCTCCAGGAATAGTTTCGTCCACTCCGGGCATGTTCCGTCATCGCACTGAAACCAGGCATCATTTTCCTGCATCTCGAACCAGCCGCCTGGGCGTATATGGCCAAAGGCCTGCTTGTGAAACCGTGGCCAGTCCCGGATGGCGCCACATAATGTTCGGGTGTGCACCAGATCGAACCTCTGATTCCATAGCCATTCGTCTTCTGCATCGTCAATCTCGAATGTGAGGTTTGGCGGAACCCTGCAAGGCTCCTCAGCACTGCTCTTCCTCTAATAATTATGATTATTTTTTGGATTGACAATTCCATACCACAGGGGTTGAATTGGACTCAGGTCCGTACCGATAACATGGGCGGATGTGTATGCCCTGCGTTGCGAAACAGAGGTATAAGTATGAGCCCGCATGCAATATACTTTCAAATATAAAGACGAAACCTACTCGGCAAAATCAATAGCCCAATCTCCCCTCCCCGTTCCAATATCCAAGACGTTTTGCGGGTTAGTCGAGATGGGTGCCAAGTGAAGTCGTCCCTCAAAAACCAACTGATAGCATAGATGCATCTAACTTGACGTTTTAGACTTTCGAATAAAATATCGGAAGAGCGAACGGGCGTGGCTTACCATCATAAGCTTATTCTGTTCCTGGTCGTCATTGGGCTGCAGGCACGTCACGTCTGTTAACAACACGCAACAAGGTTTACTTGCTCGTCCGGATCTTCGTTCCGTAATCCCTTACCATAATGTATTTTCCCTCGTGATAAGCATGATATCGACGTCCATTCTGAGGGCAAAAGTTTAGAATCAAGGTTCAAAAACGTCAGGAAGTCGTTATTCACGCTTCAACGTCAAGCAGTAATCGGAGTAAGTATAAACGTACTTCAAAATGATAATTCAAAACGCTGCACGATAATGAATACGTCGACTCCCCGCCATACCTATATCGTATTCACGTCAATAGAATGTAATTGGCCAAGGAAATTCACTCGAGGACTCGAACAGTAGACAAGGCACCAAACATACAGACTGCTCAAAATAGACCTCACATCGCCTTCCTCGACGGCTGCGTTTTCATCTGTCGTCCATTCCGTTGGCGCTGTAGTGCTCGATTTGAAAGTGAATATTGAGTTTGCGTCCGAGTCACCAGGATCTGGATCCATTGTCCGCTGTGTTCCGGAGAGCAAGTCTAGGTAGTGCCAGCACGTCTGAAATAGCCGTCACAACCGAATTGAGTAAGCAGGATAGAGCGACTTTTGCACTGCAAGTTGGCGTTATTGGTGAGACGATTTTGTGAGACTGGCTCGAAGTGCTTGGACGATTGGTTTACAGCATCGTTTGGTGCGCTCCGTAGTGGTATTGCATCAGGGGTTCTAGTGCCTGTCGAGATGGATGATGGTTGGGGTGAGAAGAAACGAGATGAAGATGAAAGCAAGCCACCGGTGAGCGCAAGAGGCAGAGGAAGAGGAGAAGGAAGAGAGAGAGATAGAGAGAGAAGGTGAGAAAAGAAAGAGCAATGGATGAATGCATGGAGGTTACTAAATTCTGACTGTCTGACGCAGCCTGAGCAGCTGTCACTGCGCTGATTGGCCCATTCGGCCTGAAGAAATGCAAGAGCTAATCTGAAGCTAGTCCGGATGTGGCAAGCGGGAAATCATACTGTGTACCAGCTTGGCCAATGGAAGCTCATATTAGATTACTGTAACGCACCTGACACGGCCCGCCCAGTCAAGGCTGGCAGGGGCGTGCTTGATGGTGTCAGGGTGAAATAATACCACACACAATACCGCACGCAATACCGCGAATGGTGGCACTGCTGGATGCAATCCGGCCTTGGCCTCGCAGCTTTCTTTCTTTAAGCGTCGATTATCATGCATGCTGGTTGCTGATTGCTGATTTATACGAACACTGGAACACGACAATCAGCATAAAGAAGCCACCGCACCAGTCACGCAACATTTCATAAAGGAGCACTCGCCTCACTTACTTGTTCTGGTGTATTCCGTTCTGGCCTGGCCCGTTCGCTCCACTTACTCAACCCGCCGACACCTCCGGCCATCCCCACTTTCACCTTTCAAGCTCATGCTCCATCTGAGGTCTCTGTAGATCGGTCTAATAAGACTGACTGCTCTTGGAATATAACAGGTCTTTGCTCAGCTGGTGTGTGGTACTATGTGGCTTACGAAAGTGCTTGAACCAGTCATGTCGCTCGTTCTCCGCGCTTATGTACGAAGCGCATTATCTAGTTTCTGGAGAGGCGAGATAGCAAAAGAGAAGAAAGAAGAAAGATAAATCAGCGGTTGCTAACAAGTTTAATTGCCCGTGCATACAGGCTGTGCACGCACAAAGAAAAGCCAAGCCTACAGAAAAAAAGAAGCACAAAAGAAAAACGAACCCCCTGCCGGCACCTACCATGTACTCTCCTCCTTGCGTCGGTGCCGAGGTCCCCGATGATATCACCGGGACCAATTCCCTAATTATGTTGCAGTTCTGTTTGGTCTGTTTATACTGATTGCCGGTTGCAAGATAGACTTTGCTGTGCTTTGTTGGCTTTATTGCCTGGCTTGTTGCCTGGCTAGCTTTGTTAAAGACTTTTATTAGGGCTTCTAGTGCCGTCGGCGCATTGGCTTTCTAGAACGTGCATTGCTTTCTAAACGAATCATTGCCATGACACGGTTGGTGGTAGCTTTGACTTGGGAAAAGACTACCTAGTTTAGTATGTAAGGCGTGGAAAATAGACTTGATAAACTTCCAACAAGCTGCTCGATTGTTTAATTGAATGATCATATTTATATTACAGTCAAAACAAAAAATAAAAATCATAAATCCTATAGGAATGATGTATGACTGGCTTCTGACATTGCAGTCAGCTTTGTAAAATGTGACAATCCTCCATCTAGCAGAATCTTACGTCCAGTAACAATCGCAAAGATCAATCAACTCCCAACCGCCAAAAGTATACAATACCTATCCTAAAGACCGCACGCCTCATAATTAGTCCATGGAAAAAGAGACTTTTGCCATAAAGAGACAAAAACAGACAGAAACAAAAAAGTCAACGAGTGGATAGGAATCTACGCCATCTCGTCTTCATCCGGATGGTGTCCCATTTCGTGGTCTGATGCATGGAAAGCATCCCCGAACGCAGAATTCTCGAGATCAGGAAGATCCAAGCCGTCATTTTGATCGTCATACGCAGCAAGCGCATCGCCAGCTGAATCCATGTTTGTGAAGTTGGCCGCATCATCGAAATTGCTCGTTTCCATGCCGGAGGCGCCGTTCCCAGGTGTAAGTCCAGTTGATGCATCTGCAGCTAGCTGGTTACTTGACAGAGGCTTGTCGGACGATGACTGCATAGTTTCATTCTTATTGTTATCCACTACCACCCATTCCCCGGTCTCCCCTGCGGCAATGCCGGGTTGTGCGGCCGTCGTTGTTGCGCCTCCCATCTCAATGTCGCCGTCTCCTGCCGCGATGTCGGTTGTGGGCAGCGGCACTTGCGAATTTCCTTGCCCAGGAGTAGAAGTTGACGATGCCACAAACTGGTCTAGAAGACTATTTTCCATCAACATATCTGCATCCACACCAAGATTGTCGTCGGCTAGTGGAGAAGGTTCGATGCGCTCTAATAACCCGCCCTTCTCTACACAAGTTATGCTTGGATCTGATTTGACATTTCGCCCATACGCCTTCTCCAGGTCTTTGACAACGTCGTCCACTTTGAATCGGGGGACACGAAGTGAGAAATCGTCATCGTGGGGCAAATCGTCCTCATTGGCGATTTCAATACGGCCTTCCAATCTCCAGACCTCAGTCCCAGTCTCGGAAGGATTCGTGCCAGCCTCGCGAAGCTTCTTCTCCGCGTCTCTCAACACCGCCAACCTGTCTAGCTTTTGCATCCTTCGAGCATGGCGCTTCTTCAATTTTTCAATTTCGGCCGTCATATCGGAGACTTTCTTTGCAACTCTGTCAGCAAACTCTTCCGCTTTCTCTGGCTCCATTTTAGCCGCCTGGAGAGATGAGCTGCCATCCTTAGCATCTTTTGTATGAGCTGATGACACTGGGGCGTCGAAGAATCCAGCAGTCAGTGCTTCGAGTTCTCCTTTGCGCCCAAGGCCGAGGTCGACAGGCGTTATCTGTTTGATCGTGTATGGTGAGGCAAAAATCTCTTCCATCCATTCATGGTGTTGCTGGTATCGCATTTTGCTTATTTCGCGAGGCGTAAGCATATCTAACATATCGCCGGTAGAGACGTCTTCGTCCTCCAATGATATTTCTGCCGCTGCGGCTGCAACAGCACCCGCAGATGCACGATGGCCACGGGGCGCTTTAACAGGAGCCTGCGCAGGTGGAACACCAGGCTGGTGAGGCGGATAATAAGCGCCAGGCGGTTGGCGCCCTGGTACCGCATTTCCGTAGTAAGGCTGCGGTTGTGCAAAACCCTGGGGTCCCATCTGAGGTGGGAAAGTGATCGTAGGCCAATTGTTGCGATCGTGCAGCATAAACTCCTTGCGAACTAGCTGGCCCTGGGCCTGGAGAAATCGTCGCTGAGCAAGGGCTGTTTGCATCTGCGCGGTGATCGCAATACGTTGAGCAGGAAGATGATCGCCCTGCGACGCTCGCGAGTAGTGAACAATCCATAGGGAAGGATCGGGATTGGGTGCGTTTGGATTAGGCACTTTGGGAGGGACGAGACGGTAACGGCGGCGCGAGTGACTGGCGATAGTTTCATTTGGAGGGTGATAGCCACTTCTTTGGACCCACATTTCTACCGTCTATTTCAAAAAAAGGTCACAAATTAGTAACGATAGTCTAGGATAGCGTAGTTTCTTCTCGGGTAGTAGTTATACATACGTAGCCTCGGGCCTCGAAGGTATATGCTTGCTCTACATCCGCCCAAATATAGCCGTCGCTAGCAAAATTGCTTCCTAGATGAGCAAGAGGCTGCCATGTGAGTAGGGTGGTTCCATCTTGAGGGCCATCCAGAAATGTCCAGTGCATAGGATACATCTCTCTGACAACCTTGGGGGCAGCCAGTAAATAGTCGAGGACAGTTTCGGTCGGCAGGGCAGTCATCGTAGGATAGCGATTCCTCGAAACCAGGTGCATATGTGGCACCTACAATGAATCCAGTTAGATATCATCGGATAGATAAAGAAAAATTGAAACAAGGGCACTGCGTGATGGCTTACCAGCTGGCTGGGGAGTCCACCCGCCGGATCCTGCATCTTGAATAATCGCGCGTGTCGCTTCTTGTATACAAGTTCGGTCGTATGTCAAGGTCAATTGCACCGGTAGATAGAGGCGGCGCACGATGGATGATGTGTGACAGGAGTGGTCATGCAGGCAAACCGCATCTAATTTTCAAGAGCTGCAAAGACGCGACGCGGATTCATGAGGTTCAGTCAAAAAGTCGATCGGCGGTAGTACAGGGGGCCACATAGACCTAACGTGCACTTCTGCCTCAGGCCTCAAACCAACTTGCAGCTAATACGTAGACCTAACTCGATTTATTCGGTTTGTTGTTTTTTTCTTTCCTTTTTCTTTTTCTTCTACCATTATATTCGCATAGAATGGAATCTATATATCTGGCAAGTCTCAATTGCTGAGGATACAGCAGACATTGATGCCATTTTTTACTTATACTGGAAACCTTGAAACAACCATGTGAAGCCTGAGGCGAGCTCCGGGTATTAAAATGGATAGAATTTTTTGAAAAGATAATCAGAATATGATTGTACTTAGTAAAAACCCAACATATCAACGCCTATCGAGCCATACGAAAAAGGATACATAGGTAGCATGATATGTGCCTAATCTATCTGTAAATATTTCTCCCAGTCTTGCTTCGCACACCACTGTTTAACAGATTCTAGCTTCACCTCCACGCCCAGATCAGCCGGCTGCACAACGCTGTTGTCAACCTTCTCTCCATAGTACCCGAACTCAATGCAGAATCCCATCATATCCAGGTGTTCTTCTTCCATGATAGGGTCGGACATCTCAAAACTGGGAGTGTGGTCAATAAATTCAAGACGCTTGCCTAGATGCTGCGCAAGTAGCGTGGCAAATTCGCGGCAGTTGAGCCATTGGTTCACGCCTATAAGTTTCTTGCCTGGTGTAGCTCGCAATAAAGAATGGACGATGGAACCTGTGTCAGCGATAGCAGAGTACATGGGTAGACTTGATGAGGCGAGCGGTTCTCCGATAGATAGGGTAAGGGTGTCTTTGGCCTTGTTCTGCTTATGCAGTCAGTACAAAATGTCTAGTAACCTATCTGTCTATGTAGCGTAAGTTTGCCAAGGATGAGAAAGTTGACCTACCAGCTTAGGCAGAAATAAGCCACCCGCAGGCCGAAAATAATTTTCCAAATAGTATCCTGCGAAGAGTACACTTGTCTTCTCCCAGAGCTCTGGATGAGCTAATCTACCATACTCTTCGGCTGCCGCTTTACCATCAAAGTGGTAGACATGAGTATACTTCCCACCGCTTAATTCACTTGCGTTGGCCATGCTAGAAAAGATGAACCTTTCAAGTGTATTAACTTTGGAAGCTGCGTCAATAATGTTCTTATTCTGCTGTTTTTCATGCTCCCGGCTGAGAATTCCTATGTTCTGACCTGATGCAGCAGCCTTTTCACGCAGCGAGGGGTTGACGAAGGACAGCCAGTAATCGGTGACACTGAAGATGACAGATGCACCTTTGAAAGCAGCTTCAAGTGAGGAAGGGATGTCAAAGTCGGCTGCTACCATCTCAACCCCCAGTGAAGTGAGAGCGACAGCTTTGGGTGACGATGGATCTCGAGTGACGCCTCGAATCGCATATGGGGATGATGCCAGGGAAAGGAAGTATGAAACGACTGACCCTCCTTGGGTGCCTGTAGCCCCAAGAACGACTAAAAGAGGCTTTTCTGAAGACATGAGAGAGTCTTTGGTGAGAAAAAGTTGCTTCAGAGGTGTTGATGGGATGATAAGCGATGATGGGTGTTTTATGAAGATGAGACATTTTGGAAAATGGAGAGTCAATTTATAACCAGCTTGCTGGAGTGAACGGCCGAGTTGGCGGACAAATACTGCAGGCATCGGACAGATTGATATCGCCGGAGTACGACGCCGTGCATCGTGGCAGCTGATCGCCTTTCGTAATATCGTTGCTTGGTCCACTTGGTGGATGAGTTCATAATAACATATCCAAATTGGTCTAGTTCCCGCCGGGTCTATAGGTAATCTAGTGCCTGGCTTGGACTTCCATTATGACAGACTGCAACCAACGTGAAGAACATGTCTCCACAGAAGCTAAGGTCCGATACGCCAACTACACTCTCCGCAAATGAGTGGAAGGAAATAAGTTGCTCGCCCACTTCCTCGCCCGTTCTGACGCCCGATGCAGCAATCCAAGCCTGAGGAGACTCAGACATCCATAGGCCTGGGCGTTTATCGAATGGGAGAGACTCCAAAAATAGCCAGCCGGAGCAATATCCATATTTATAGCTAGATACCGCCATGAAGAGTGCATACGACATCATAATAGTCCGCCGAAGGCTTTCTCCAAATAGCCATTCCTGCCATGGCGACTGGCCTCGAGGCATTAATCCAGCCTGGGCAGTATCCAATAGACTACGCGTCCAGTCGGTTATAATCTCAGTATTGCTAAGGAAACCATCTATGTCAGGCTGCTGATCATCGTGGTTTGAGGGGAAGAGAAATGTTGCCATGTAAATAATCAGAGCCTGAAGGCCCGTCAGGGCCTCTTCGATGGGTACGGTCTTGATATCGATCTGACTTAGGCGCTCAAAGTTTTCCCGAGTCACACCGCTACACCCCGCCTCTTTGAAGACGGCAAGGTGGTTGCGATTATTTTTAGGCAGCTGCAGCTTCGGATGTACAAAGACTGCATGTTTGCCTGCCCTGATGGCGTCCGGGAGTGGAGTAAAGCCCAAACGAGCAAACTCGAATGCGTCCTGATGGCCAGGCCGACAAATGGCCGGATCGATTTCATCAGAGCCACGGAATTTTATCGTCTTCATCACGCAGTACCCTGGAGTGTCGCAATTTGATGAATTATATGAGAACTTGGGGGCCTCTTCGGGCCGTGCAGTTGGAGCGCTGAGCGGCTCCAGATCGTAGGTGCAAGCAAGACCCTTTTGCGTGCAGCGCACGCATTTTGGCAGCTGCACCACACATTTGCGTTTAGAGGAGGTACAGTTGCGACATGCTTTTCGGAGAACAGTCATGTTGAATTGTGACTTATTGTGGTGCTTCTTCACAGTGGTTTGATGTAGTGTGGTCTTGGAGAGAGGAAGGCGCGGTCTTTGTCTCCGCCGGGACCCGTAAGCCTAAGCTCTGTTTAGCCTAGATCCCGCGGGTCTGCCAGCCTCGCAAACCCAAGGCCCACCCCGATTCCTGCTTTGCCATGCAACCACTATGTATGTACGATGGCTCGGTGATCGATCACGGTGAGCCGCCGAGTCCATCCTTCCAAGAACACAATCCCGAAGCCGAGATTTCATTCGTCTGCCTGCATGGAAGCCTGGCTTCCGCCCGGCAATGAAACAACGTCGTCCCCCATCTGATGCAGCGCCATCTGTGAGTCGCACATCTGCCACAACCCGGCGCGGATGGCAGCGCATCTTTTGAAATCCGTATTCCCATGGGGCAGCTGTCGGACTATTCGCGCATCTCATCTGAATTCATGCCAAAGAAGGTGTCCCATAGGTCGTCGGCATGCCGCTGGGCGGATATCTGCCTCTCGCGCTGGCAGCAAAATACCCGAATTATGTCTTTCCCTCTGCGTTACAGAGTTTGCGCGACATCTCGCAGGGAGGGGCTAGGGACGTGGCCGATCATTGCTTTCATTCCGATCGTAGTCACGCTTTCCCTCCCAATCCCATTGCTCTCAATTCTGAGATAACAGGGCTGGCATCATACGTCGGTGGTGACCAAAGAGCTCAACAAGACATTCGAGCAAGCACGGTTCGGGCATCTCAAGTACAATCACCGAGGGGCTGATAATCTTTACGAGTCCAGAAGTGTGGAAGACGGTGGGCGAGTCTAGGGATCGTACCTGCGTGCTGACCGGCCGCAGACAGGACCCGGTCGAGACGACGAGAGAGCAGGGCCAGACGCCGAAAGCGTCAAGTGATTATGATAAGGCGTACATTGTTCACGGTGCGATGCATGGGTGGAATCTCTCGCATCCTGCTTTGTTTGCTAATGGTTTTGAGATTTGGGTCTCCCTTAGAAGCTTGCCAGTTTGCTATGAAGAGATCTATGAGCCATGATTCCATATGCTCTTGCAAGACTATATATAAATGAGCAGCCATCGCTACTTAGTACAACCACGCACTCCTTGGTTCTTCACTGCATATTTCCGTTGCTTTAACTGCGCCCAATCAGCGACTACGGAGTAAACCCCTTGACGCAAGTTACTACGTAGTCAACCGAACCCCGGTTTTGTGGGGAACAACGAAAATTCCCGAAAGGGCGCTTTGTCTAGTAAACGCCCGGGGGGAGTGTACCAATGCCAAAATAAAGCCGACCCGAGATACAACATATTCCGTCAGGCGGTGATTGGGCGGAGACTGGCGATGTCTTTGCTGTCGGGTTGACTATCCCTGGCAGGCAAGGATCAGCTGGCGTCACATGACGATCCCTCAAGGCTTCCTTAGGCTTCCCCAGGCGTCGCTGTCTCTCGTGCGGGGAATTTTCAGCTTGTTTCTTTCGGTTTACATTACTCGCGACTGCTCCCACATGAACGAGCCACGCTGACGACGAACAAAGGACCAAGGGACATTCTTCCTGCTGGCCCCGATAAACTCCAGTCATCCCGACAATTGACCTCGTTATAAATATCGCGTGCTTGTTTCCGCAAACATCAGTGATAATAGTCGCAACTCTTTTCGTCTCTCGTACTACCTCACACCACGTATAGACACCAACCAGCCTGAGAGGCAACCAAACGCAATGGCCACTTCGGATGCACAAGACCAGCCTGATGGCATACAAGAATCACCAGCGCCAATTCCCGAGGCTGAGAAACCTGACGACGTCCAGCTGGAGCGCGACGAGGAACTTGCTCCCGTGGCTCCGGCCATTGACCCGGTCATTGAGAAGCGTGTTCTCGCGAAATTTGACAAGCGAGTCCCGGTGATCACGGGTTTTATGTGTAGGTGCCGTCTGGGTTTTGCTTCGTATATATCTATACGCATATATGTCTTTGTGTATAGCCATATAGCTCCGTGCTAATTGACCAAATCAGTCCTATTGTCTTATCTGGATCGCAGCAACATTGGGTATGATAAAGATTCTTCTCCTGTGCCTTCACAGAAAAATTCTGACTGGAGGCAACTAGAAATGCCGAAATCGCCGGAATGAAGCAAGACTTGGGTTTGGACAGCGCGAAATATGCTTGGCTGTTGACTATTTTTTATATTTCGTATACCTTATTTGAGTTTCAAGCCCTGATGTGGAAGGTTCTTCCACCTCACGTTTGGGCTTCACTGATCATGTTTGCATGGTATGTTGTCTCGACACTGTGGTGGACCATGGAAACACAGGTCAGGAGTTACGCCGAAAAGAAGCGCTGACAACGCGGGAATAGGGCTACCGTAGCAACCTGCCAGTCAGCTGCTCAAAACTGGAGCGGAATGATGGCACTGCGCTTCCTTCTCGGTGCGTCCGAAGCGGGATTCGGCCCCGGTGTACCTTATCTGATGTCGTTCTTTTACACTCGTCGCGAATTGGGTCTGCGCTGCGGCTTGTTTCTTTCCGCGGCGCCTCTCGCGACCACTTTTGCCGGAGCGCTGGCGTATGGAATCACGTCCGGTCATCCACATATTGCGCACTGGCGGCTTCTGTTCTTGGTAGAGGGTTTGCCTGGTCTCTGCGCTATTCCATTGGCATGGTTTTGTCTTCCTGATTCACCAGCGGAGGCTAAGTTCCTAACTCCGGAAGAGAGGGAGGTTGCAAAGGCTCGAAGCTTGAGACGTAGCGGAGAAGAAGTTCAATCTCACAAGATTGAATGGGGTCATATCCTTCAGACCCTTCTTGACCCTAAGCCATGGTTTACGGCGGTGAGTGAAGTTGTTGTAGTATGGTGAATTCCAAGGAATGAAGAGCTGACGTTCGCCAAATAGTTCATGTATTTCAGCTGCAACGTCAGCTACTCATCACTTCCTGTGTTTCTACCTACGATTCTTGAAGATATGGGCTTTACGGCTGTTAATGCACAGGGATTAGAAGCTCCTCCGTTCTTTTTGGCATTTCTGGTAACGATCACTTCGACCTGGATTGCGGACCGAATTGAGCAGCGAGGTCTCATGATCGCGTTCCTTTCAACCGTTGGAGCTGTGGGTTACGTGATCATCGCCGCTGCGAAGCCTGTCGGTGTCCGATACTTTGGCGTCTTCCTCGCTGCAAGCGGAGTATTCCCGGCGATTGGAAATATCTTGCCATGGGTGTTGAGTAAGTCAAGCCTCATAATCTTCAGTTGGCGAATCATAGAGAACTAACAGATGAGCTAGACAACCAAGGTTCGGATACTCGCCGTGGTATGGCCATGGTCATCCTCAACGTCATCGGCCAGTGTGGTCCATTCCTAGGCACCAATGTCTTCCCCTCCAGCGACGCGCCTCGTTATGCGCGCGGGTTATGGATCAGCGCCGCGTTCATGTTCTTCAACCTCGTCTTGGCACTCGGTCTCCGTACGCTGCTTGTATGGGAGAATCGGAAACTCGACAAGCAGTACGGCACCAAGCAAGAGCGCCAGGCTAATCGGAAGGCTGGCTTTGTGACAGCCGAGGAGAATTACGGAGAAGATTATCGGTACTTCCTCTAGTCTAGTCTAGTCTATAGCGAAGTAGTGCAATTGTCGAGCTGGGTACACAAGCCGCCATCATGAATACTGTTGTTCGTGTTAGCCTTGATATTATGTGAATAAGAAAAGTGCTTGGCTTTTTGCTCTATCCATCAGCGACGACCACCTTGTCAGACTCTGGATCTCGCTCATGAAAAAAATGAATAGAAGAGAGTAGAAAATTGTGGAACAGAAGAGAAAAGAACATTTTTTTTTCATTTTCAATAAAAGGGTGACGAGAAAAGCGACCAGATCATGAGTCTAGACACAACACCAGCCACAACCAACTTGCCAAGGCAAGACCAGATGTACACTGATTGGATCGTACGCGAAGATTGTGCACCCTGCCTGCTATTCACATCTAAGCCCATTGCTCAATTAGATGTAAAATGTACGAGGGGATGCATGATGTACTATGTACATCCAGCTTGCAAGTGGACGGAGCCGAGTCTGTTGGTGATTCTCTCCGTTAGTAGCGCCGATTTTGTGGCGGAGTTGAGCACAGAGTTCAGCCTTGACTCCGACTACGCCTAGGCCTTTTTGAGCTTTCCACAGCCTTTTCTGCACATTTATCACAGAATTCCATCATTGTACTAGATGAATATGCATTAGTCTATCCGAAAGAACAGCCACACGGGGCTGTTCACCTGAGGCTGGAGCAAGAAATCCAGGAACGGTCACTTAGTTCAGAGAGGGTCACGCATCATCATGCAGGTGCATGTCTGTCAGTCTGTCAGGTGGGCTAGATAAGAGTCCACTAGAGCCATAGTCAATGCTAAATCTACGAATTTGTTCAGTAAGGCATGTTGTATATAAAGGCCGTGGTTGTTCCACGTTCTTTGTCTTTGTTACGACACCGGATTTGTTGCCAATAAAGAGATTTGGGAACAACGTCCGAACTATCACCCACCTATAAGCTCAGCCTGTCCCCTGCAAAAGATATTCCTATTTTCTCTCTCCTCTGATTCCCTCCCCCAAAAGTACCAGCCGCGCACATCTCCCGAAGAAAAGCAAGCAATCATGTGTTGGTTCGAAGTCAGCGACGAACCGAGCACACCGATCAGGGTCATTCAGCGTCGTCACCGTCGCATCTACGACTACGGCACCATTCACTCACCACCACCGGCAACGATAGCCTATAGCTACAGTCATAGGCATGGCCACAACGGCGCCGACTATCGTCTATACACTCCTCCTTCATCTTCGCATTCACCCTCGCCGAGACTATCCTCATCCTACACAACAATCACGCGCACCCATCGTCAGCGCCGTTCGCTTCCGCTTGTGCCAGTGTACATCGAAGAGCGCGAGCGGCCGGCGCGAATGTCTATGCCGACTTATATTGAGTATGGTGGTGGAGGGTATCGAAATTCGGGGGTGAGAATCATCGAGAGGCGGGGGTCATAAATATTGGGTCAGTTTTCTTTTCTGCGCGGGTCTGTTACGGTCAACTTCTGCTATTGCCTTCATTATTTCTTCTCTCTCTTTTCACGTTTGATGCAAGTGAATGAATGTATGTGTGTATGTGAAGTAACACGAGAATCGGGTCTGGTGTTTTCCGGGTTTATCTGGCGTTTGTTTTCGTTTTGCCATGTTGCGCGTGCATGTTCTGAGTTGGTAAATGTATCGGTTGGTTGAGTTAGATACCCTGGGAGTTGGTCATGGAAGGAAAGACACTGTGCTGTACGATAGAGAGACAAGTAAACACAATCAAAATGCTTTATCTGATCGAATCGCGGCGATTTGTTGATCCGAAAACAGACGGATGGCAGGTGACGTCAACTACGCTATCATGCGTGCCCGCTGCCTGAGCTGTCGCCCGTAGTCGCCCCTCCACGCCTCAAACGTCACTGAACGTGCTCGACTTTATAGTATATTCCACGCTTCTTAAAAGTCCTATAGGTCCTACACAGCAGCAGCTGATCAGACAGAGACGCTGAACAAGCAATAACTGCTCTTTTGAACCACCAGAACTTATTAAAAACCGCGCGCAACAGTCGTGCTCTCAATATAGTATAAAAAATGCGAGTCGCCATGCCCGTACGTCTTTCACAGTGACTATCTAACTTGCTGCCCACAGGAATCGCTCACTTTCCATCCGCTCCGTCAGGAAAGACGCCAAGCAAGACAAAGGCGGCGGCGGCAGCGGCCGTCACCGGTTCTCCATGACAACCCTGCGCGGCTACCAGCAGCCCGAACTCAGCAAGAAGCTCTACAAGATAATCAAGAATGAAAACAACGTGATCGGAGCATACGAGTCCGCCGGCCGTGAGCGCATTTCCATCGCCTCGCAGCTCTCGGACTGGGGGGAAGCATCGGGCGACGACGCTCTTTCAGATATATCGGACAAGTTAGGTGTGTTGTTGTCAGAGATTGGGGAGCAGGAAGACCTCTTTGCGCAGAGTTTGGAGGAGTATCGAGGCGTGCTTAAGCAGATTCGAAACACGGAGAGTTCGGTACAGCCATCGAGGGATTCGCGCAATAAGATATCCGATGAGATTCAGAAGTTGAAGTATAAGGATCCTACGAATACAAAGCTCGTGACTCTGGAGCAAGAGCTTGTCAGAGCTGAAGCTCAGAATCTTGTGGCCGAGGCTCAATTGTCTAATGTGGTTAGTGGTCTAACCCTCTCTTCTCTTTCCATACCTACGTTATTCTTTCATGGCATATCATTAATATGGTGTCAGACGAGGCAAAAATTCAAAGAAGCATATGATATCCATCTCGCCGCCGTCGTCGAACGTGCCGAAAAGCAGATAATTCTTGCCCAGCATGCACGCCGATTAGTCAATTTGCTTGACGACACTCCAATAGTTCCTGGTGACGCAGTCGCACCTTACGAAAATGGAACCGCGGCTCGAGATGTACTGAACGACGCCGAGAGCGATCTGCGCGGATGGGAGCCCTCTGTAGTTCCTATCTCATCACATGCTAATGACATGGGCACAAACTTGATTCCAAAGACAGTCACACCTCCCAGCCAGCAAGAAGCAACATTGGCCACGGGTGCAGATGGCGCTGCAGACGAAACAATTCCTGCCACGGCGGCAGATGTGTCAAACACCGCAAAGGCTAACGAGTCTGTTGCTACCGATGTGAATGAGTCTTCCACAGTCGCGACATCGTAGGGAGTGTTTTCGTATAAGCTTTTTGTTTTCACTTTTTTTTTGGCTTCTATCGCTCCGCACTGTTTCATGTAATGATGATTTTCATGTCTGATGGGCCGGCCGGACGATGGATTATCGGTTCGGCGAGAGTTGTGTAATGATGCTGTTGCTTTTGTTTAATATTGTCAGCTGGTGGCTTAATAAATACGTCGTATTCTTTGATTCCAACATGTATCTGATGAAACGAAAACGTGGCGTGTAATCATTTAATCTCCCAACAGTAAGTTAAGTTAGTGATGGAGAAATAGCGGCGAGCGTTACATAATCTGAGCACGTGACCTGCTTTCAGGCAGCTGTGACGCGAAGCTTCGGAGCTCAACTTAGCAAGCAGCCAGGAGCTTCCAGCTGCATCACCGAGCCCCATCATCATCCCACCTTCGCTGCCAGCTCGCTGTGTACTATATTTTTCATTTGATTTCTCCTCTCCTCGGATTCCAGCTATATCCCTTTTTCTTCTCAAACCACTCTACCTTTTCTTAACGTCAAGATGGATACCTTGGTCGCCAAGTACTCCAGCTCGCCATATCAAGATGAGATGTACTCGGAAGAACAACAGCGCGAGTACACAGCATGCCTTCCTCCGCTATCGCTGAAATTTGATCTTCCTCCTATTGCAAAGGTTAGTGGCTAAGTCGTTGGAACGGGTACCAAAGATGGACGAAGATGGATGATACATTTCGATGGAATGCACGGCACTGCGGATTTCTTTGAAATAGCTGATGGTTGACATGTTTTTATCTTTTCTACAGCCCTCTTCGTTCCTCCGCGCGATGACAGACGACCATTCGAACCCAAGCGCACCCATCAAATTGGCCCACGGAACGACGACTTTAGCCTTCAGATTTCAGCATGGAATCGTATGTTCTCTTGGGCCCCCGTCTTGTTTCGGATTCGATCTAGCGACATGGATAAAACTAATCTGGGAGGACTTTAGATCGTTGCCACGGACTCTCGAGCCACGGCCGGTAGCTGGATTGCCAGTCAGACAGTGAAGAAGGTCATCCCGGTTTCGCGGCTAAACATGGCATTGGACAAGGATAATACCAAGCCTGTGCCGGGATTGTTGGGAACTATGGCTGGTACTGCAGCTGTAGGTTTACGTATATGTGGCTTGGTGGTAGTAATGCTAATAAGTCTTTCTCAGGATTGCCAATATTGGTTGAGATATCTCGCGGAGCAATGTACCCTGCATGGTATGGACGGCAGCTCGATCTTCAATCTTGAAAGATGAAGGAAATGGCTAATTATTTGAATAGAACTCAGACATAAGCGTCGAATTACAGTTGCTGCGGCGTCCAAGATTCTGGCCAACCTGACATACTCGTACAAGTCGATGGGGTTGGGCATGGGAACTATGCTTGCAGGAGTATGTTGGTCCTTGCACTTACGTTAATGATGTTAGAGGCAATAAGCTAATACATTTCTACATAGATGACACCCCAAGAAGGCCCGGCACTCTACTATATCGATTCGGACGGCACGCGTCTCCCTGGAAACCTCTTCTGTGTCGGATCCGGCCAAACATTTGCCTACGGTGTGCTCGACGCCGAATACCGATATGATCTTAGCGAAGAGGAGGCACTAGAACTCGGTCGACGAAGCATCCTAGCTGCCACTCACCGTGATGCTTACTCTGGTGGACACATCAATTTGTATCATGTCAAGGAAGAGGGATGGGTTCACCATGGATTCAGCGATACCGACCCGATTTTCTGGAGGACTAAATTGGAGAAGGGAGAATTTACGAATGTTACTGCCGAAGTGTAACATTACTTTCGTTCTTCCACATTTGTTCTTTATTATCTAGATAACACGGGAAACTAGAGCATCACTTCACCAGCTGTGCCTTTTTATTTGGTAATTCATAAATTTTTCTATGACTAGTAGATTGTCCACACACAATGGACTAATAAGCAGAATCAATCATAGTCATAAACGCTTTACTATGCATAGTACCTAAGAATGAAGAGAAACGACACAGCCTGAAATGCCCAAACAAACAAATGTACACGGACTTGAACAGAGATATAAAGAACAATGTACAAACTTTTTTCTGCTGTATATCGCACTTAATGATCAACTTTGAACTTCAACCGAATTCCCATCGCTGCCAACTCCACATCCAAATACCTCAATACACCAGGCACAGCAACAATAGTGACATTATCACCGCCCACAAACCGATTACCCTCGCCATCTTCCCATACTTCAGCGCGGGAATCAGCAAACACCGCTTCACGGGCACATCGGCGACAACGCACAATACCGTTTACACCGCCGAGGGCATTTACGGCGCTGATGCGTGAGGAACGGGTGTTTGTGATTTGGTTGTTAGGTGTGGCTTTTGCGGCGGCTGCGAGGGCACCTTGGTTAACGTCATTCATGGAAGTCCCGGCGGACGCGACGGCCACTTGAGTGGAAAGGAAAGAGCCGCAGTCGCGACAGATCCATGCACGCTGCGAGTCGGAGCAGTTCATGAGTCGGTCCTGTAGCAAGAAAGCGCATCCGTGTGCAAGCAGCGAGTCACGCTCCATTTCTCCCACACGGATACCACCACCTTTCGACCTACCCTTGACGGGTTGGCCGGTGACACTGTTCACGGGACCGGTGGTACGGACTTGGAATTTGTCGTTGACCATGTGTCGGAGACGCTGGTAGTGAACGAGACCAAGGTAGATGTCGGCAGCGAATTCTTTACCTGTGATCCCGCTGTACATTGGTTCGTTGCCGTGGTAGTTGTATCCTGCTTTGCGCAGTTGATGTCCAAAGTAGTCGGCAGCGGTGTTTTCTTCGCTAAATTGGAATGGCGTGGAATCTTGGGGATGGCCATGCAAGGCTCCGGCTTTACCGGCCATGGATTCGATGATTTGAGCAATAGTCATACCTACTTTCGTTAGCTAGTCTCCTCCGCATATAAACAAAAGAAATAACGTACGAGATGGGAAGGCGTGAGGGTTGATGATCAGATCAGGTTGCATGCCACTCTCAGAAAACGGCATATCAATCTGAGGCCACAACTGCGAGCACACACCCTTCTGTCCGTGTCGAGACGAAAACTTATCACCGATAATGGGCCTACGAGGGACACGAAACTTGACACTGATGGCTTGTAGGGGCTCGTTTCCATTTTCGTTTCCGACCAGTCTTACACTTTCGATGAAACCTTCTTCTGAATCTTTGTACTTAAGGAAATGTGTGTGTCCGTCGACGTTGATGTATGAATCACTGCCCGCATCGTATCGAACGGTATGCCAGGCTGCCACTAGACTGCCTTCTTTGATCTTGACACCGACATGAGGCAAGCCATCCTCGTCAAGGGTTGAGCGCCATTCGGCCTTGATTTCAGCTCCGGGTGCGAACCCAAAGAGCTTGCTGATTTCACGTTTGGACTTGTTTCGTCGCGATTCCTTGTCGTCCAGGTTATAGAACTTGGTCTTGTATATCGTTCCGTGACCGAATCCGCGCTCGTGAGACGATTTGTTAATAATCATAGCGTCGTCCATGTCGTATCCAGTATACGAGATAATGGCAACAATAGCGTTTGTTCCGTTAGGGAAGTTGTCTAATCCGTACGCGTTATACAATGGCGGGCGAACAATCGGCGTCTGACCACATTGCAGTCGATACAGCTTATTGTCTGTACGGTACGCGAAAGATGTACCCGGGGTACCCATGGTTTGCTTGCTCATTTGGCATTGGTACATGTTACGTGGAGATTGATTGTTGTCGGAGAATGGCGTCATGTTGGCGAGGATAGACAAAATGTTGGTGGGAGTGAATTCGATATGTGTCGAAATGCCCGACCGAATATCAGATTCCAGACAGGCAATCTCCATGAATGGCTGCTCAAAAGGTCCGACGTAGTCAAGCTTATCGAGTGCCAAATACTTGACTGGGCGGTACATGCGTGCAGGCTGGGAGGAAAGGTAGATACCGGGGTATTGGCCTCCGTTGGTGTTGGGTATATAGCCGATTTCGAGTTGCTTGGGAACGCCATGTGTACCTTCAACTTTCCAGAATCGGAGCGTATCGTGAATCATCTTCGCTTGTTTGGGGGAGCAGTAACCAATAACTCGGCCGTTCAATTGAATGCAGACAGACTCACTCATATCAGCCGAAGCCTCTGATTTTAAACCCAATTGAGCAAGAACACGAGGGATGTGCGAAACATCTAGATCCGTAGTGGAAATTAAGCATTTGTGCGCTAGATGATTAAGCAATCCACAAGGAGCTCCATCAGGAGTATGGACAGGACACATGAAACCCCAGCTTTCTGGAAGCAGCTTTCGCACTGTAGTGGTCTTCAGCTGGGCGAAGAAAGTACCTCTGTGCACCATACGGAAGTGGGAGATGAATCGGTAGAAGTTGATCTTTTCAGCTACCACGGTGAAACCAGTTGCTTGCTGCATATCCAAGCCAGTTGGACTAACTAGATTTCCCGTCGACAAGAAATATTCGAGCGCTCCACCAATGTTCTCGTTTGTGCGCTTGATTATTTTGGCTGTGAAGTCCTTTTCGAACGATGGGTCTGTGAATTTGAGATTGCCCCCTTTGTATGACCACTCATGAGCCAATTTTCCAAAGCTGTTCAGCCATTCCTCCAGTCTTTCCTTCAGCAGCATGCCGTAAACATAGCCACCAAGAAGGATCTCTTGATTCGACACAGCATCTGGGTTATCAGCGGCGCATTCACCAGCAGCGAATGCGTAGAGCTTTCGAATCATGAATTGTAACAACTTGAATTTGTCGTAGTCTTGTGCCGTTGTAACATTTTGATTTCCCAAATGTGGTAGGACGATCTTCCGCAGAAATTCAGCACCGCATTCTTCGTGTGTCCAAGTAGCAGGCGCATATAGAACTGGGCGGAACTTTCTACCTAGATAGGCTCTAGCGTCCGATCGTGAGTATATTTTGTATCCTTTGAATGTTCTCAATAACAGCTCCACACGGTCCGTGATAAACGTATTTGCCGGTCCCTTTGACGAGGCATTGCCGACAATTCCTTCGAAAATCTCGCGGTCATTGGTCTCAACAAGTGCCTTCAAAATCATCATAACAGGCACGAGGTATTCTTGTTTGCGCCAGGAAAATCGAAAAGTGACATTGCCGTCGGCGAGATAATGGAGGACGTTCGTCTGTGTAGTCTGATCAGGCCGCGCTGAACGAATCTGAATACCGTATTGGGTAAAACCGGCACCACGCTTCTGGAAAGACGGTCGGCTGATGGCCATGGGATAGTTCCGCTTGGGCATGATTAACATTCGAATTAATTTCTCGTTGCCGTTGACGATAAAGTAACCGCCTAGTTCTTCGGATTCTTCCTTGTGGTCCACCAATTGCTGGGGGCTGAAAGACTCGAGATGGCATCTGTTGGTCTAATTTATCGAGTCAACAAAACGACGTTTTACAAGTCTCCGGTGAGATTAATCTAACATACCCTTAGCATCAGTGGCACCTGACCTAGCTCTCGAACGGACTCATGCCATTCTCCATTGTTGACCTGGAACTGTAGTCTTGCGCGCAGTCTCGCTCTGTATGTTGCATGTCGTTCTCTACATTCGGCTGGGTATATGTTGCGGTATTCGGCGCTGGCTTTGCGCGGAACGAACTTGTTGGTCTGTGGGAGAACTGCCTTGTCCAGAAAGAGCTCAGTGATGCGCACATTGAGCCGATTCCGTTGGGGCGGTGCTTCGCCCCGAGCTTTCCGTGCACTTCGTTGTTCCGGAGTTTCAATGTTGCCATCGAGAAAGGTCTTAGTGCCCATGTCATGCAAGGCTGCCTCCATAATCTTACTTTCGCCGAAAAGCGCATTGAAAGAGTCGATGTGAGGTCGAATTGCCGCTTGCAAGAGAGGATAGGCCGAGCGGTCTTTAGGAGGGTTCTTGAACAAATCCTCTCGACGGAGGGTATCGAAACCCACAGTCCAGTCTGTGTTTGTTGCAGCCGGCGCCATTTTTGCGATTTGGTGATTTGGGAACTGGTCGAACTTTTACTAGGCGGTTGGAAAAATGGTTTGCAGATATGATAGAGGAGAGGGAGGAGAAAGCAGTCAATTACTGGTCAGGTGATTGACCATCCCTCTCCGCGGTTGTGCTGGGAAAGAAGCAAGCAAGGAATTGGCGTATGGGTTGCTCTTCCTTCAAAGTTGGCCGCCGAAGCTTTTTTTGCTTCCTCGACGACGGGAAATTTTTAGAGTGGATCAATTGGCTGGCCGTACTATCAGCACGTGCTGATAAGCAGGGTCCAGGTCACATGATGTGAGTCGTTCTGGATAGGTTAGATCGATGTGCTTTCCAGCCAATCAGACTACATGCTCACAGACCAATCAGAGAATCTCAAATCCACAGTATTACCGAATCAGTACTAGTGCACGCCAGGGTTGCTCACTGGTTATTATTTATATGCCACTAAGGCTCACCTTATTCGCAATAAAGACACATGATAGACTCTATCAACCGTATCAACCGCTTCTAGAGAGATTTACAGGGGAAAAAGCATAAGATTATTGCAACAAGCGTTACATTCATTACATCTTTGTCGATCATTTCCCCGGCTTCCTTGAAGTTTATTGACTGGATGTATTCTAGATTGATGCTAACGAATGGCGCCATTTTAGGTAGATCTTTCCTTTGTTCCTCTCGACATTTAGATCAAACCACCTTCCATGTCAAGACTAGGAGCATCGAGCTTTGTATACCATTGAGCAAGCCATCCGGAACCCTAGTCTAGGCCTCCCAAATGCCCGATGGCTAGCGCGGTTGATTGCAAATAATACAAGTCTGTTGTGAGGCTGACTGCATAATGTCCCTCGAGAACAGACGGGAAAATAGTTTTCTCGAAGCTCATTTAACCACTAACAGCAAGCCAAGTCCCCTTGATTGCTATGCTGGAGGCTTTAATCACAAGTTTACATCCGATACTATGATAGAAGTGCCCCTGCACGACAACACAGAGTATGTTGAGGTAAAAATCATTTTGAATGGCGTCTTGCAGGTAATGTATAAGTACGTCTTTTATACGAGCCAATACAACCTCTTAGATGTGTCAGTAAAGATGGATTTGCTTCATCTATCGTCAAAAAGACGTGCTACTGAAGACATCTCAATGTAACCATTCGACTTTCTAGTGCTATATTGCAAATCTGAACCTCGCATTCGTCAAATATACCCAAAGATGAAGCTGAAATCAACAACTTGAAAAGGTATATAAAGGCCCTGTGTATCCAGTCATTGAGACATTCCATTCCCAACGACAATCTCGATATCTCAAACTCAGTCTAAACTTTCAATCTCAATTTTCAGTCCAGTTCTTCTGACATAGAAAGAGCCACTTGATAAAATGAAGTTCACTGCTACCTTCATTGCCCTCTTCGCCGCAGGTGCATTTGCTGCCCCTTCAGGCCATGGTCTTGCTGCCCGCGTCGCCGGACGCCGTTCTTCGCAACCTAGACAGCCTGGCAGCAACCAGACTAATGTTGACTACTCGTCCAACTGGTCTGGCGCCGTGCTAACCTCGCCTCCATCTGGCACCACTTTCACCTCTGTCTCTGCAGAGTTCACTGTTCCGACCCCCAAGGCTGTCAATGGAAAGGCTGGCTCCTCATCCGCATGGGTCGGTATTGATGGTGATACCTACACCGAAGCAATCCTCCAGACCGGTATTGACTTCTCTGTTACTGCCGAGGGCTCTGCTTCCTTCGATGCCTGGTATGAGTGGTACCCAGACTACGCTTATGACTTCTCCGGAATTTCCATCAGTGCCGGTGACTCTATCTCCGTATCCGTGGTGGCCAGCTCTGACACCGCTGGAACTGCCACCATTGAAAACCTTACCACGGGTGAGAAGGTTGACAAGGCTCTGACTGCTCCTGACTCTTCTGCCAAGCTCGGTGGTCAGAACGCCGAGTGGATCGTTGAGGACTACGAAGAAGGCGACAGCTTGGTGACTCTCGACAACTGGGGAACTGTCACCTTCACTTCTGCCTCTGCCGGCTTGTCTGATGGCGACTCCGTCGGTGTTGACGGGGCTGACATCATTGATCTTGAGCAGAATGGCAAGGTCCTTACCTCTGTTTCTACCCCCAGTGATTCCGAGGTGGTTATTACCTACGTCTAGGTTTATTTTAGGATTTGATGCAGGTGCCAGAGCAATGCTACTCGCTCATTGAGATTTTGCGAGTATGTCAAGGGTCCTTGTATCTACAGCCATTTTAGCAAGGTGTTCCCTGTTTGTTCATCAGTAGACTGCAGATACTTTGACGTGTACGGTCGTTATGATTGAATATAGCAGCCCTAGAGATAGTGGAATTAATGACGGATTCATATAAACAGTTGAATTTCCATGTATCATTTTGGAGAGATCTACTTTCAGGCAGGATTGAGGTTTTAATCAACACTTCATGTTGCTTGTCTCGTTTGAATGGCAGTCATCCCACGCAAGATACGGCAACCCAATGCCACTTGTATCAGGGTTAGGGTTATTCAAATAGGCAGCATCCACCTTTGATCTCTCGTCAAATTAATATTGGCTAAATACTCGCTAGTAATGTTATAACTAGCTAGACTCTAGCCCTTTAGTAGACTGACTAAGTCTGTGCGAACTCCAATTTTCTTGCATGGCCTTACTCACGGCCGCCTCCAGGCAGCAGACAGCAGACGCCAGACAGGCTATTATTGAATAGTGAGCCGTCTCAGCCAGTCGGCGTACGCAAAAAAGATTATTCTGCAACGAATCCAGGATACAAGCAAGCTGATCCCTGCGCATTGCCTCGTAATGCTTGCATTCTATCGAGGACTAACTAACTGACTAGGCTAGCTACTAAGCATACTAAGCAGAGGCATATGCAAATAATATTTGCCAGACTAATGCTAGGTCGTACTAGGCAAGCCTCTCTCCGAAGCGGCGCAAATCATCGTCCATCGATCATCGAAATTGTCGGTGGTCATGTGCGCTCTCAAATTCTTTCTCTAGAGACCTTTTTTGTTCCCCCTGGTATGCTGCCTGGGGTGCTAACAGCCAAGCTTGTCTGTACAGAGACTGTCTGATCAGGGTCCGTCCCGTGCCGATATTAAAAGTGTGCCCGGAGTTTATGTGTGCCATGGAGGTCAGGTGGCTGCTGCTGTGTTTCAAGGCATGTTTTGCACCCAATGTTGATGCATTTGGAGTTCTGATTGAGGTATGACACAGATATATTTCGTGGAGATGAGTGGAGAAGGAGGAGGAGGAAAAACAATACAGAACCAAGCGCGCGAGGAAAAAACAAGGAAAGCAAGATGTATTAATTCAACTATTATTTCAATGCAAGTACCAAATGTTTAAACACAGACAGCACAACAAACCAAATGGACAATATACGGCGCGGTCTGGAGTTTCTTTGAATCTCTGCCTCAAGATTCAGGAATCAATGCACCCGTCGCCGGACTTCCACAACCAAACCCAAAACTGCTGCTGCTGCCTGCCTCGTCGCTCGCAGACTCTCTCCCCTCGTCCGGTGCTGGGCTCATTTCAATTAATTTGGCATTTTATCTCGTTCCCGTTTTATTTTCCTGCACTTAGCCCAATACCGCCATCCACTAAATACTGCTCTACTAATCGCGCGCTCGTCAACAACCACGGATCCCTCCCCCACTTCTCACACTTACACCGGCTGGTCTGGCGGAAATCCTGCCATCGCTCCGTCTTGCTCTGAGACGGGATCAACCGGACGGCGACACTCGGGCAACACCAATAATCCATGATATTAACTATTACCTACCAAGGGAAAAGAAATTAATCGACCATCGATACAGCCCGGACCTGCTGGTCAGCCGATGGATGTGGAGTTGGTTGCATCAAGACTGTGCCGCGTCTCTTTGCTCGACGACATCAACGACCGCACCAATATCAATATCGCCAGCAACAACCACACGTCTGCACTGACATTCTTCTAGCCTCTCTTTCTTTACTGTTCCCTCGTTTATCTCTCTTCTCTTATTCCTCCCTTCTCGATATCTCCCACCCGGTATCGGCGAATCAGTCGTCATGGCGGGGATCTTTCGAAGCATCTATGACTGGCTATTGCGAATGTTCTGGTGAGTGTGCCTGCCATTTTGAGTCCAAGCCTGTGAAAGAAGAGACCCTGGGGAAGTATCATCCTGATGGATCCTGCACGGATATGCCCGCCGGCAGGACCCGTTCAAAGGTCTCCGCCGCGGAAGCATAGCAGCATGCTATGATATCAACCCAAATCCGTCATCCAGTCGATCAACCGAAGGCTAGCCGGCTAATATGAAACACTCGTCTCGAATCTGTAGGGCAACTGAGATGGATGTTACCATGATTGGGCTTCAAAACGCCGGCAAGTCGTCGCTACTTCGTGTTCTAGCTGTATGTCATTAAATCTTTTTTTTTACTCTCCTCTTCTTCCTCTCATATCCGGCATATCGTCCAAAAGATCTCTTGTTGAGTGACTTGTCTGCAACTGCAACCACAGGGAGGAGAATTCACGGTGGAGTAAGTTCTGCTGCCCAGTCAGAGTCACCAGGGATACAAAAACCCCCTCCCGAGTTCCGACTAACATGGTGATCCCTGCTGCAACCTACCAGTTCTATACCCACCATTGGATTTAATACCAAGAAAGTCCAAAAGGGCCATGTGACGTTGAAGTGGTTCGTATTAATCAACCCTGCCGCCATTTCTCTAGCGCCCGCCTTCCCCCACGTCGGGCCTGATCAATCATCGTCCTAATATTGACATCGAATTTCGTATCGACAGTTGGGATCTGGGAGGTCAACCGCGTTTCCGACCGATGTGGGAACGGTACTGTCGGGGCGTAAACGCAATAGTGTAAGATCTATATCTTTCTCCCTCGCATCGATTGCATCGCCAACCTCTCCTTCCCTATTATCGGGTTGATAACCAACAACAAAAAATAACCCTCCCTTTCGTAATAGATACATCGTCGACGCTGCTGACCATGCCGCACTTCCTGTCGCAACGGAAGAGCTGCATGATTTGCTAGACAAGCCCAGTTTGGATGGCATCCCGCTTCTCGTGTTGGGAAACAAATCCGATCTGCCCAATAAATTGTCTGTTGACGAGCTGATCGAGGAAATGGATCTCAAGGCTATCGTGCGTCGCGAGGTGAGCTGTTACGGGATCAGCGCGAAGGAAGAGACGAATCTTGACGCTGTTTTGCATTGGTTAATTGCGCGGGCGAGTAGGTAGATGCCTTGTTAATATGCTCTTTTTACCCCGTTTCTGTACCTGATTTTTGTTTGCATGTTTGTATTTTCCACATTTTTCGTTTTGCCATGACTTTGATTTCAGCCCACTTCAGGTTCCAGATTTCAGCGACTTAATGATTGACGACGGACGACGATGCTTTGTTTCGTTTGATTTGAATCCAAGACGCATTCGCCAGCGATGGCTTTTTTTTTTCCTCGTCTCGTTTCTTTTGCGATTAGTATTCTCTGCCTTGGAAATTGGAGATTACCCTTCTATATGTATGTTTCCGGTGTTAGTTGCATTTCAGAGAGTGTATCTTTGTTAGTATGTTGCCCATGTATTTAGGCCTTGAGTTAGTTGATGATTTCTTTTTGACAGCAGATCATTTGCAAATAAAGTCAAACAAGGTTACCTTGTTTTGCTTTCCAATTCGAAAGAATAAAAAAAGAATGAGAAAAATCCGTGGGTGCCTAGAAACGGTAGAAAATCTGAGTCGTTGAGCGAAGAGCCAAAGACATTATTTTGGCCTAGCCAAAACTGACCTACATAGATAAAAAATAATAAAATATTTGAAATCAAAGATACCGACCAAGTGAGATGAACAATAAATAGTATATACAAAGCCAGCAGAACGGCGTGATCCTACTAATCAATTGCCAACTCATCATACATATAAATGCACACCCACCCGGATATATTCGTTGCATACAGCTAGATTTAAACCACTCAATAGAAGGCATGGCAGATCCACATATGCGCAGCCCTGCGCATATATCTGGACTCGGTATTATTCATAATCATATTATGATCATGGGCTTCGTGATGGATGCGTTGTCCATGTAACGAGATGATCAGAGTATGCTAAGCGATGTATGTACGGCACACGGACCAAGTGATGTGTTGGCATTGTTCGTGGCCTATAGATTTCTTACTCAGATCCACTCGCCTGCTTACCCAATGTCGTAGGTAGTACAAATTACACATGATACTATAATCAATGTGTATATACCCATGCTTTTTTCTTTATTTGTTATAAAAAGGTTTCGATATACTTGGGTAATAGGACAGGTGTGGCGCAAATGTGTGTTGAAGGGGGTAGCATCGATAGTAGGGTTCTCTTGGGCGAGGTTGATCATATGCACCTACACTAATATGAATATCTGTTCTCGATAATTCTACAAGGAAATTATAGTGAAAGCCCTCGGTTTGAATTTCTTGAGTTTTGTTTTACACTCTTTCTCATACACAAGAAACTCTTCTCCTTGTTGTACAATTGTAAAGCAAATCCACCAACATTTCAAGGCAGGATCACTCCTAGCGGTCCGTTTCGAGCAAGGTCGAGCCACAGCCCACTATAACCCATCTCATATGCGTTCCTAACGTGTCTTATAAACGCCAGAATCTCTTCAGTAGGGGCCTTGCGCAACCGTCGCGGCTCGAGAGCTCTGGCAAGTTCTTCCCCGCGGGATGGCATCTCGATTGCTGCTGCTAACAATGAAAAGTCTACTGCTAGGCCAAAGCAGTCGTCGGCATGCCACGTTGTAACAAACTGCAACTCATTCATAATGCCTTCGGCATACACCCGAGCAACCTCATCATTGACTCCAATGGGGAAGCGCAGGCGATGGATAACGAGCAGAGCCGTCGCACGATATAGTCGCGCCTGTGTTAGCATTGCAGTGACCTCCGCGGCCGAGTAACGAGTAAAGAATTGGGAGGGCAATATTGGCATCCAATCATTAATCTTCTTCTCGATTTCGACGTACGGATCGCTCCATGGCGCGGTAGCCGCCGTCAGACAGCAGCCCATTTTGACCTGATAGCTTCTTTCGCACAGGTCATAGAAGAGAGTCAACAGTGAAGCAGAAACACCTATGCATCGATCGACAATATATCGGTCTGTATGTGGAATTCGAATAATTGGTATTTCTCGTCGAATCAGGCACTCGATCGTGTCTAGCAGCACGGGGGTTAGAGTGACAGTATCCATCTCTGGCTGCTGTAGCAGAGACGGATACCAATCTTTGACACTTAACAAAGTGCTTCGTATGATTGCATGTGTAGATGGGCAAGGTATCAAAATGTTATAGACTGCCATGATTTGTCCTAGCATGATGACAACTGTGGCATCTTGCATTCTTTCAACAGACATCGAAGCTGTCCTCAAAGATTTGAGACAGCTTGAGCCAATGGCCAGGTCGGATCCGTTGCATTCTTTGGGCTGAATCTTTCGTCGCTTCATTAATTCCAGAGCACTTGAATATGCATCGGCCATACGCTGGGGAGAATGGCTAAATAGCAGTCTCACGGTCGCCTGGAAGTCGGCGGTAAAGCTTTTGCCGAGCATGAAATGGCTATGTGCTTCAATGAAACCCTCTGTAGTCTCTAACATGTGCGTGACGTGCCGATAGCCCCGACTAGATTGCCTAGCGTCGAGGTTTATGCGAGTTAAGACTGGTTGGATTAGCTCCAACTTTGTGGATCTCGAATATAAAACTCTCGTATTTTGGCCCTCATAACATGTTTCCGCATCATTGCCATGGTCGGCCAGCCTGGATCGCGGGTCTGAGTCAAAATCGATAACCGAGTAGCCTCCATGTGAAGCAGTCTTAGATGCAGGTTTGCGACCCATACGTTTCCTCTGTCTCGGGCGACATGTTTTCCCTAGTTTGCAGCATCTGGTACAACTTTGTCGCCCAGTCTCGAAAGTACATTTCTCTTTATTCTTCTTGCAGAGCTGACACGCTCCAGGGTGAGAACTTGGTCCTAATTGAGATGTTGTCGAACTCGTCAGAAGACTGCTGCTTGCAACGCTAATTGTTGTGGAGTCCATAGTATATTGAGCAGGCAAGGAAAGAGTAGCATGCGGGATCGCTCCGACTGGCGCAGCTAGTCTACACTAGGCACGCTGAATGGTCTGGTACATTTGCATTCTTCCACTGGATTGCATGCTACATGGTAGATAGTTATAAGGAGGAGTAATGCGATGCGGAGGTAAGTTGGTTTCGCGAAATTTAAATGATCGGGGCGGCGGAGCCTTACTAAGTGGGCTGGCCTTGCCTAACAGAGCAACATGTCGCCGGTTGCCGCTAACTTTGAGCTTAAAAAGGCTGGGTCCACCGTTTTGTTTCGCGATCTTTCGCAATCACACAGCCTTCGTTCCAAATACAAAAGGGAAGATGTCTTCGACAGCTCTTGCTCTCGATGAACTCTGGTTCATTTCAGTCTCGCGGTTACGTGTGTGGCATTATTGCAACGAGGCACGATGAGGTTCGCAAGTAAGTCCCTGAATCGACATGTATATCTCCCGCGCTGCTCCATCTAACAAGCTGAAGGTCCAAATGAATGTCGGACGATAAGCCGTGAGGATGTCGGTTTCTATAACTCAGTCGTTGTTGGCGCAGTCTACGAATTTGCATACACGGAAGAAGACATCGGTTCGGTCGATTTCTTCTTTGCGCCGACCAAAAAATGCATCGAAGAGCATCCGACATTGTGTGTTACTGTCAAAGATAAGCACACCGATAAGCCATATTATGAACGGGTCCCACAGATCAACATCAAGGACCATATCTTCATCCTTGATAAAGAAGCTTCATGCGGAGATTTGGGGGGTGATGACAATGTGAGAATCGAGGCCGCTCTGCCCTTTATTCTCGATGAGCCCCATGTGAGCCCAGCACCGTGGAGAATTTTCATCCTGCCCCTAGTGTCAACTTCAACAGACTCAATGGAATCATCTCGCTATTTTATCGCCTTTGCTTTTTCTCACGCTCTTGGAGATGGCAATATCGGAATGGCTTTTCATCGAACTTTCTTCGATGCGATGCTCAATCCCACCACCATGGTAGCATCGACATCGCTTATCACCACTCCATGCACGGAACTAGCAGCTCCGTTTGACACTCCTCAGAGGCTGCCTATTTCGTGGAAATTCCTACTTATGCCACTCATTGCCGTCATCCTCCCAGAGTCAATCGCAAGCATGCTTGGCCTGCGTGCTTCCGTTAGCCAGGTCAATGCTAAAACCTGGACAGGCTCTCGAATGTTTTTCGATAAAGAGACCTTTCACAGTCATCCACGTTTAATAGAAATCAAGGCCACACAGGTCGAAAGAGCCGTTGACCTCGCGAGAAGGCACGGTGCAAGGTTGACTTCTCTAGTGCATCAACTAATAATACGAGCTCTAAGCAAAGCTGTCCCTGGTCGTGAATTTACCAACTTTGTTTCTGGTACTGCAGTAGATATGAGACGTGCTGTTGGCGTGTCGAAAGATGAAATGGGGTTATTCGTCAATGCTTACCACGGTTTCCATGACCGCCAACGCGATTTTGCATTACCTCTATCTGAAGAAGCATGGAACCAAGCTCGTTTCATGACTGAAAAACTTGCAGAATGCGCTGTTAGTTTACAAGATCAGGCTGTAGGGCTCCTGCGATATGTACCTAGCATACGGCGGTGGACTGCTAAAAAAAATGGGTCAACCAAGAGATGCCTCCTACGAAGTCAGCAATTTGGGTGTTTACGATCCCGGTAATCCACTCGACAGCTCCTCAGACCAGCGACGTAAATGTGACTGTACGATTACAAAGGTGCTCTTTGCACGACCTGTAGACGCTATTGGTGCCCCGCTGGATTTCACGATGATGAGCCTTAAGAATGGAAGCTTGGTCATTACTATTACCTGGCAACAAGGTGCGTTGGGTGTGCCCATTGAGTCGGAATCATCTTTAGTGGATGGTATTTGTGAAAGCCTTGAGCGGGATTTTGAGCAGCTTGCATAGAGCCTGTAAATATGTATATAATCATAAGACATGTATATTGTGCGACTGATTTGTGAGAGATGTTCAATATTTTCTTTGTAATATTTACTGATCGATAGATTTGACCTTTTGTGTCAATCGTTTCTGCGAGGAGGCTTTACACCTCAACACACATGTAGTGGTAATGGTAGAGATGTGAAGAGATGTGAAAATATGTCAATAGATTTTAGACCTCCCCTCGAAATCTTTCAAATCATCCAACAACGGCGTGACAATAGACTCAAGTACTGCCTTCTGGAACTCCTCGTCATCAAATTGGGTGTCTTTCCTACCAGGCCAGAACAAACACTTATCGACGACCTCTTCATACCTCAATCCACTTTCATTCCGTACATCGGGCAGATGGCGAGTGGCGGTCTTGAGATTGGCTACTGCTTCGACCCGATCTTCATCTTCGGGCATGCGCAACGACGAGATAGTCCGGCACAGCGATAACTCGACAAGAGCCAGCCCGAGTGGGAAGAGGATTTCGTTTCGAATGAGATGTGTAGTTACTTCGTTCTGTTGTAGATTTGTTGTTCCAGGCTGGCCTTTTCTATTTACTTGCTCAAACAGATAGGGACGCCCGAGAGACCTTTTATTGTGAAATTCTGTCGTCGTCAATATGATATCTTTAGTCCGCCATCGGTCTTTAAGCCAACTGCCATGAAACTGCAGAACACTGCAGGCAAGACCGGCCGCGAGCCAGAGACGATCACGTCGACTTAGTATAGATCTATTTTGTTGCAACCTCACTGCATTTGGAGTATAGGAGGATCCAAGAAGGTCCTCGAGAGATTGTTGCTGGGTATTTAGCACAGAGTTCTCCATCATGTAAAACAAGTGCCGGTGGTTTTGATCCGCCATGAAACCAATTAGCTCTCGCTCCTGGCACATTCTATTGTTGACTCTGATTTCTGAAAGCGTGCTACACATATTCTGAATCTGCAAACCAGCCGGTATATCTACTGATACACTCTGCACGGTAGAGGTCATCACAGCAAACTTCACCTTGCTGTCTCGGCCCATAGCAGTAACGGACTGGACTGTCGGACCTTGGATGTCAACGGTAATCGGTTGTGTCTCGACCTCCTGCAAATACCAAGAAGAGGGCGTTCGGGCCCCATTTTCAGCCTTAGAAGCAAAGACAACGCGAAACTTTGGTAGCTCCGTTGGTTCAGAGGTCTCCGCTCCGCTAGGTACGTCCATTTGAATCTGCACTTGATGATGATCTTTGCATTTGCAGTTCCAGCATTTCCCTCGCACCAGTACATCATATAAGCTGTGTGCAAGATTTCGTGCGTTTTTAAATCTCAGCAGTTGTCTTTTTGGGAGTCTTTGCTTGCGCCGGCTCTTCTCCAGGTAGATTGACTGGTCTACAAGTCTCTGAAGTTCTGCGTTGCAACCTTTGATTTTGTCGATATAGTCGGCATATATGGATTGAGACAGTATATCCTTGAGTTTTTTGATTTCTCGTTCTGCCACGGAGGAATCGTTCCATACTGTTTCAAGGGTCTAAACGGTATTAATGTGTTGCAATGCGTATTCCGGTGTATAGGAAACTCACCTTGGTTGGCTCAGAGGTGGGAGTACCTAGTTTCTTTGAGAACTCTTTAACCAGTCCAGACATCTCATTCAGAGTGCGAGTAAAGGAATCATAGTCGCGGCCAAGCTTCTTCTGTAGCTTCATCTGAAGGGATGAGTCATCCCACATTGAACCCAGCGGGTCATTGATTAAATCGGATATATCCTCTTCATATTCGACAACTCCTTGCAGGCATTTCTCCAGCACATTTTCTAGTATCGAGCGCTGCGTAGATAGGCTATTGTAGTAGCTCTCCATCTCACGGCGATAGCGCCGCGTGCGGAAAGTCTTCAGCCTTTCGAGGCCTTGCACATAATTGTCGGCCTGGTTGACGATGAGAGGCAAGACCGCGAGCACCAATCCAGCGGTCTCAACTCCTGTGACCATTCTGGCTGCGTCTAATTACCATCTCAGAAGTCGTAATAGCGTGGTGGTTGGGAAGAAATCGTACGTTCGCGCTGAGGCTAGCCTTGCGCCTCGCTCGGCCTCGTACAACAACCCCGCGGCGCACGTGAGAAGCACGAACTAGTAAAGATCCATACAGAATTTATAAAGTTACTTGCAGTCTCTTTCTTCAGCCTCATGGTTCGAATGGTTCTAAGGGTGACAAATTATACTTAGCAATGACGACCATATCCTCTATTCTCGTCGACTGTTTGAGACGGTTCAATAATCTGATAGATTCACCAGATTTAAAGCGATATGCCTCAGAAGTCCCGGGAGATCTATGGCAAGATGAACTCGGTCGACTACGAGTTTGGGCTGCAAATATTGGTGCACATCAAGTTGGCCAGTCATCTCTAGATTATCGATTGCGCGATGCATCGAATGTGAAAGAGCAGGCCGTCCGCCTGTTGAAAGGTTTGCAAAGGGCATTCGATGACCTGGACGAAGTCTTTCACGAAGAGACGAAAGATATCGTCTCAAATGAGGATGACAGTGACCTTGACGACATGTATGGCACAGAAGTGCAGCAGATCTATAAAGGCCTCGTGAATACAATCGACTGCTTGTTTCAAATGTCCATGGTGATACGACGACCGGCACCTCATGACAGGCTAAAAGGAGCCAGAAAGGCCGATGCAACCATCTTTGAGCCCTACGATCGCCAACATGTTGAAAACAAATATCCAGGAGCCGAAAAGCAAATCATCGACAGACTTGGGATAGCAATCTCGAGACGACGGGCAAACCTCAAATATCGGGAACGGCACCATGCAAAAATGGGTAAAAAACTGGGTGCTGTAGTACAGGATCAACCAGAAACCACGTCAACCATACTGTCCGAGACGATTGCTACAGAATTCGAGGATGAGCAACCGCATATCCAGTTTGACGAGACGGCATCAGACGCGGGATTGTCCCAAACTTCATACGCTCAGACTTTAATGCAAGCTGGCAATAAAATTTCTATTCCCCCTCCTCCGAAAGATGCACTTGGCGAAAAGCCATTCGAATGCCCGTACTGCTTCTTTATTATCACTGCTAAGGATAGGCGCGCCTGGGCACGGCACATTTTCACAGACCTAATGCCGTATATGTGCATATTCCCAGATTGCCCAACTCCCTCGACTCTTTACGCTAGTCGGCACGAATGGAATCACCATCTAAAAACTAGTCACTCAATATTGTCTAAAGCTGAAAATGGGTTCAGTTGTCCTTTATGTCAAGAAAGTATTACCCTGAGTGATCGTCCAGAGAGACACATTGGACGGCACCTCGAGGAATTGGCACTGTTTGCCATACCTCGAACCGATGAAGAAGAGGAACAAGAAGAAGAAAAGAAGGACAAGGATAGCCGCAGCGAATTCGAAGACAGCCTTGAAGCTAGAATTGTTGCCGGTGCTCCCCTTGTTGACGCACTGGACGGGACACTGATATGTCCTAATTGCATCTCGGAGCTGGAAAAGAACCGCCTCTGTCCAAAATGTGGATACTTTTATGAGCACGGAATGACCAATCTGGCGAGCAATGACTACGACGACTCCGCGGATGGAGACAACGACGATGATGAACCTCCTAAGGATGGACACGATATGACGGAAGGGGCGTACGAAGAAGATCCTTTACATGGTATTTTTTTCTCCCTTTACCTTTCAATTTTCCGCTCGACCACGCCGATTTACATACAACTAACACAGGTGATCTAATAGAAGTGGATCTGGAGGACAGCGAGACGTTCCAGTTCTACTCACAGTTACTTCTTTTCAAGGATGATATTTCCCGGCAATACTTGGTTTTCCCATCCAGTCTTGCTCCAATGCAGCGTCGCACCATCCACATTCTTGCGCATAATCTGGGGTTAGCTCACACATCCCGAGGGACAGGCGAGGAACGTCAAGTATTGGTTTCCCGTAGAATGCCCGATACTAATACCGGCCCAACCTTGACTCCAGGAGTTGCAACGCAGGAGACGCAAAGCCAATACGGTACCGGTGAGAGCGGCAATAGCGAGAGTGGCGACTTTAACCGCGATATATCGTTGAATTCGCATTCAGGGCTCATTGAGAACCAAGCCTCAAGCTACACTGACAGCCGAATCGGACAACCGGACTTGGATGCATCTACAAGTATAGTGAAAAATGTGACGGTTGGTTATAATGGTATTCAAATAATAGGGACTAGTAAGAATTATGCGGATCCTCCTGGCCTCCAAGATCAGATACCATACGACGATGATAACGTCCAGGAGACCGTGAGACGGCATTTTGTGGAGACTTTGGGTTACAGTCCAGAAGAAGTGGACGCAATACTAGGACATAAGCTCATGATTAAGCCCGGCACCACAGAGCCTGTTGCAGACCCGCAATTGCAACAAATGACTGGAGAGGCATTTGACCAAGAACCCGAGCAACAACATAGTACCGATCCAGAGCAATTGGAACTAGGACAACTTAAAGGTTCAGGAGGTCAAATCTGGACTAAAGTAAGAGTTGATGTTTTCTACAAACAATAAAGCAAAAGCTAATTACTTCCATCAGGTTCGTCGCTTGATGAAAAGAGCTTAAATAAAGATGAAGAAGCTTTTAGAAATAGTAATCTTCGCAAAGGTAACAAATTACCTCGTTTCTTTGGTCACTGCTAACTGGCTTATCTTTGCAGATTTGAAGCTGGATGTGGAGCAGGAAGATCGACCTCAAGAACGTGCGCGTCTCAGAAAATTACGAGAGTCATGAGAAGCTTGCCATGACGCATTGCAGAACCTGAAAAATGATCAAGAAAAAAGAACATAGACAGACTCTCGGAATAATGGTCAATATGCCGAAGGTGGTGTCGGAGAGAATAAGGGGGTCGATGCAAATGGCGACAGATCGATGCTGAAGAAGAGGGTGAGGATAGTGATGACTCCATCAGGTCTAGTATAACATGATTGAGGAATACTCTCTCAAAATTATATAGAAACATAGAGAATCCGAGAAGTTTTGATGTAGCAAAAAATTCTTGCGGGAGATTGTAGCAACAGGCGTATCATTGCAGCCATTATGGAAAGAGAAAGCCATTAATATGTCTAAACTACCGAAAAGGGTGGTAAATCTCTGTTTAGTATTACATACATGCAAGGCGACTTTGAAGCCTAGGCGTGGACCAATCAACTGATTATGGTTGAGGGGACTAATTATCTTTTCCTGGATTAAAGCTGCATCCTTAGAGATGCCTAATTACTACTACGTATGTATGGATATGATTTACTCTAATCTGAGTCACTGGCTCCTCTTCCAGGTTGGTGTATGGTTGTCAAGTCAAGTATTTCCCATGCCCGAACATTCCTACACGAACCCGACAACAAGAAAATCTAGATAGATGTATTTCCCTTGCATCAAATCCTGAACGTGTAACATTCATATGTAGCTGCGCCTCGCTTTGTCAAACGCTGATCAATGGCCTCGAATCAGAACATATCGGATGCAATCTTGCATTTGCTTCCATTTATGGCCCTTGCATTGCGAGGTAGAACGACCGATGAGCCGCATTCCAAGCATAGCATTCTTCCGCGCTTGTTCAGAATAGCTTAGAGCTGTGAGTCGTGTTTCGATGCTATTTGTACCCTGGAAGATGGATTAAGCACGTGCATAAAATATTAAATTTTCGTGTACAGAGAAACACTGAGATTCGTTGAACATAATAACCTGCTAATTATTGACTCTGCAAATGGCGGAAATGGAGGAAGACTCAGAAAACGAATCAGAGGGAAAATCCCATTGGATTCGTGGTGTCAAATTATGTGGCATAGCTTCCACGGTTATATTCATGTTGAATATTACTCTGATTGCTACTGCGGCTGGTTTGGCTCGTAGATTCCCATCTGATGGAGACTTTACAAGTTCTTTGGTCGTCTACAAGGGTAGCTGCAAGTTATCCGGCCGATTGGACCTTGTGCTACACTGGATCATCAACATCTTGAGTACTGGTACTTTGGCTGCTAGCAATTATTGTATGCAGACCCTCGTGGCACCGTCCAGAGAGGAGATTGATGCGTTCCATGCAAAATATCAGTGGCTGGATATTGGGTCTGGGAGCGTGAGAAACCTCTCTATGATTGGAAGGTATCGTCTTACTCTCTGGGCAATCTTGTTGATTACGGCAACACCCTTCCATCTGCTGTATGTGCCCTTCGCTTGGATGTTAATCAAAATTGTACTGATACAGCTATAGTTATAATTCAATCCTCTTCCAATCCCAGGCAACAAACTCCAGAGGGCTTATTCTTGGACCAAAAGATTTGGATTCGAATAATATATGGACCCTCGCTACTCCTTCCCTGGAGAAATGCTTCGGCCCAGTTGATTCACAGGAAAAGGGTTCAAGGTGGTCTGAATTTGCGTCAGACATTGCACAAGGAAACTACGACCGGCTTTCCCTTGATCAATGCAGACATGCTATTGAGTATAGTCCGGACCAAGGAGGCTTTATGTCTATTGTCATGCTCGGCGATGGCTTAACTGCTAGTCAAGGGGGAGACGTATCGGTATTGCTCTCAGGGGATTATGTTGATTTCGAGGGTTATGAAGACGGTTCAGCGACTGCAATTGTCATCCCATTCGCAAACAAGACATCAGCCGCGCAAAGTGATGTTGTTGTCTGTAATGACATGGCTAGGATACATAGTCGGACGGACTCGGAGATTGAAATTGTTCCTTTCTCGGGATGCCTTGGGATCAAAGGGAAGGAAAATTGTCAGTTGCGGTATAACCCACCCATATGTATTGCGGTCGCTCTATCTTCATTGATTAAGGCGGTCACAATATTTCTTGCAGCCCGAATCAATCGTTGCCGAACACAACCCCTTCTTACGGTCGGTGATGCAGTGGCCTCCTTCCTGAATAAGGCGGACTGTATGACGGAGAGGTTGTGCCCGATGTCCAAAGCCGACTTTTGTCGTGGAGACTGGGAAACTGTGCACAAGGCAATGTCAAGTCCAGCAAACGCCGATTCTAGCTTTTGTACCAAATGTATCTCTCGTACACGGCCATCAGAACTCAAACGTTGGATACGAGCTGCTAGCGCGTGGCGATGGTTGATATCTTTCCTCTTGTTAGTTTGCAAAAGCGCCCCAAACTCCAGTCTTTGCAAAGGGAAATCTAAAGCGTTACTGACCAGTTCAACATAGTTGCTGTACATGCATTGCACTCGGTGTATATTCTCACCTCGCAATCTACAAAGGACACCGATTTGTGGATCCACCTCAGCCTAGTTTCATCGCAGCGTATCCTGGCGCCCAATCTATAGGCACTATTGCCCTGGCCAACATCCCGCAGATTCTCATAACTATCAGTTACTTTAGTTTCAACAGTATCCTAACTGCCATGCTTGCTGCCGCTGAGTACAGCTCTTACGGGGCTGTTTGCAAACCCCTTCGGGTGACGAGACCGGTCAAGGGCAGCCAGCAGCGGTCAACGTATTGGCTCAGCGTTCCATACAAATACGGAATTCCAGTGCTTATAGTCCACGTGGTGCTTCATTGGTTGGTTTCGCAAAGCTTCTATTTCGTCATGATCACCCCTTACGACGTACACGGCAATCTAGACGAGGATGGCATATATAGCGCGATTGCGATCTATAGCCCTCCTATATTGGCGTCTATGGTTATTGTGGCCCTCATGTTTTGTTCTTTGCTTGCACTATCATGCAGAAAGTTCAAGTCCGTCATACCACTGGCAGGGAATTGCAGTGCTGCCATCAGTGCTGCCTGTCACCCGCCCAGGCATGAGAACTTGGACACCGCAGCCTTGGGCCCAGTGATGTGGACAGAGATTACTGAACAGTCAGGCAGGCTGAATCCAATGAGAGGATATTTCAGCTTCACTTCTTCGGACTCAAGGAGTACGTAAGCAGAAGGAAGAAAGGGTAAAGCACATGTCATGTGATCGGCGTGGCTCTATGCGTGGGAATCACGGTGACAAAAAGGTACGGCCCAAGTCAGAGACAAGCAGATAAGCGAGTTTTAGGTTTCCTTGGGCTGAAGCTCGCACGTAGCAGTCGAATTCGATAGTGTGTGTACGGGTACGGAGTACGCCAAGCGCAGCTGGATTGTGAAACGTCTGAGATACGAGATGAGACATCCACTAGGCAGCGAAATGCAATGGTCGCATTGTAGCCAACTAGTCCACCAGGGTTCTTGGGTCCCTAAATAAAAGCCTCATGGCATATTTTTGGGACAGTATACGGATGCAATGACAGGAGAAAGGAATATGAAGCAGAACGACGACCGGTCGCTGTGTCGCGTGTGCTGGCGGGCGAGTTGGAGCTTTTTTTTGTTAGACTATTGGCGGGCCAAACCTGCAGTGCATGGCGGTCAGTCATCAGCAGCCCGACGATGCATCGTTCGGAGGGTTGAACAGGGCGCTGGATGCAGTCAAGAGCAGGAGGGACGTCAAGACGTCAAGACTCCCATGCACTCCGAGGCTGTGATTGGCTCGATGCGGATCCGGATTGGCCGCGAGGCCACCCTTGGTGCTAGTCCGCATACAGAATAGCCCCTTGCGTAACGCCCGCTCTGATAGGCCTGCCGCGCAAGAGCTATCCGCTTTAGGCAGGACGTGTGGCCGGGGCTCAGCCACCCTGCGGCCAGCCCTGCCACTGCCTCGTCCCCACCGCGAGATGATCTCACTCGCTCCTCGACGGCCTTTTATTTTCTGCCCGTGTTCCTCCCTGTAAACCATCTTCAGCCGCCTGTCTCGCTCGTTCCCACCTCTAGATCATCACTAGACGACTCTTCTTGTTGTGACTGCTCAAGTGCTGCAGCCCTCTGTGATTTCCGTGCTTGTTTTTCTGTTGCTATCCGCGATACCGACCTACCGATGGGTGTCATCGATCGTCGTGAGACTTGGTAAGCTTCGTGCCGGCCTTCAACAGACTTGTGAACTGCTTACTGACCTCGTTGTGTAAAAGTTACTATGATGGGTTCGGCAATTATACCTGCGGCAATTCAACATGGAATAGCTGGGGTCGTTGGGTAGCCTTTGGTCTGATCGTGGCAGCCGCCCTGCTCTTCTTTTTCCTGTTTGCGTGAGTTGACACTTGGTTCATTACCTTGCATCTTTATGCAGGGTTCAAACTTGAGAGGGAATTGCTCTTTCACCATGACTTTTGTAGGCTGACAGTTCTTTCTCTCACAGATGCTTCAACGCCCGACGTCGCCGTTCTCGCGGTGCGCAGCCATTTTATGGAACACAATGGATGGCACCACCTCCATATGGACAACATCAATGGCAAAACCCGCCCCCTCAATATGAACAGCAAGACCCGAATTATGGATATTACCGCCCTCCAGTTGAGACGAATGCGCCAGCCCAAGGGGGCTATTACGGAGGTTATGCTGGACAAGAGAATGGCATCGAGTTACAACCACCTCAGAATACCTATCACGGCGGAGACCACATGTACGCACCACCCCCGGGCCCTCCTCCAGCAAAGAAGTAGCACGGTATATGACGTGTCATTCGAAACGGCCATCTTCGTCGTTCTGATACGAAAAATTTACTATTACAACTGACGAGATGCTGTTTCCTTGAACATTTGGGTGTTTTGGTGTTAGCATGCTTTCTCTTTTTTTTTTTTCTTCCTTTTTTTGTGTCTGTGATCCGTCATAAACATATGCTATACCGTTTGTAATTGGACGACTCGGTGATGGATGACGAATGTTTCCTTACTTTTGCTCACCGACTCGATCGGGGCTACGATCACTTAATGTACATACCCCATGAAATAATACACGCTACTCAAAATCTCCATTGTGACTAGTGATTGTCTCCGTTTATATACACCTTATCAAATTGCTGTTACCGTCAAGCAGTGCTTTCTGATCATCGAAAAGCTGTATAGATGATCAGGCCCACTCCTCAAGCTGATGGGGGAGCGCGGATTCACATGTACAATACTGGAGTGTCGAATCACACAATGTCGGCCGCATACGGTATATTCCATATTGACAATACAGGAGAGTTAACCGCCTAAGCAGTGTCCATCTATTCACCCGTGCCGTGCTATTATGGCTTCTCGCACGGCTATTATCAGACTCTAGCTCATGTCTTTTGCCTCAACAATGATGATGGGAGGTGTCGAGTTCATGGCTTCTTCCAATATAAACCATTTCCTTCTTGTATCTGTCACATACGAACATAGGGTGCGGAAAACAGGGCTTCCCGTCCGCTCAGCCATACTTAAGCCACACGCCGGCCGGTTAGTAGTTGGGTGGGTGACCACCAGCGAATCCCGGCTTTCGTATGTTTTTCTTTTTGTCTTTTTTTGCCGGCTGGATGTGTTGGTTTCCATCTAGCTTTGTGGTTGGGGGTTAGGGAAAGGGGTATGGTATACCGGGCAGTAGCAGACGGCGGCGGGTTGTGTATCATCATCCTACAGAGACCAGGATCCGAATAGTGCTCAGACAACACACCATAAGCGTCATGTAAGTGATACCAGTTTCGCCGCTGACAAAAATTGAGCTCGTGAGAACAAATGTGGCGTATAGATATATTCCAACTGCTAGCGCTTCAATCACTGCCTCATAATATTCCCACGCCTGGTCGAAGCGCATGGTAATGTCGATATAGAATACCGGATTCCTCGCTCGAGGAGGACTTTGGCTCGTCCTAGCGTTAGTGCTCATCGTCAGAATCATTTCCTCCTCGTATTTCACACGTGGTAGCTTGTACGCGTGCTGAGCCAATTCTAACCACGAGCGCTGGAAACTGTTTGCATCTTCACTGTGATGAATCCGGATTTCCTTTGCTAGAACTAGCAGGGAACCCATGGCGATGACTAGCCACAGAAAACATGCAATCGGCCAGCAGATTAGCAAAAAGGAGTAGTCGCAACGCCAAGTAACCATTGTTCGCATCCCCAATGAGGTATTCTGCCAAATCATGACAGCGAGCACAGCTAAGAAGATAACATCAACAAAAACCGCCCTCATTGTCCTTGACCAACTTTGCCCCCTCGCTGAGAGAGCCTCCGGGGTTGGGACCACCCATCTTCTCACTCTTGGATGCGAGTTGTCTGTATCAGGCTGAGTGTCTGGAAACTTGGACAACTGGCGAAACAGCCCCTGTGGAAGACCGATGCCGAAGATGCTGACCACCAACCCTCGCAAGGGAGAGACAAAGCTTAACTTGACGACATTAATTGGAGTCATGCCTACGCTGACGTTAGCACTTGGTAATTTTTTTTTTCCTCTTATATTAGGTTTTCTCCGTACCTATAAAGGCAAGGGTTGTCGGCACAAGTGATGCGATGTTACTTCCGCTTTGCATTCCCGCGGATAGCTCAGAAGGTATCGCATCCAAGACACACTGCATAAGATAAGGACATTTGCCAATGCTGAATCCAAAGCTGGAGTTTGATTGTAGGCAGTTCTTAGCAATGTCCTGAAGCTCATGGTTGGATGGATCGCCAATGGTCCGCTCTAGTGCAAGGCTCCTGCTCACAAAAGTGGCCACCAATAAACAGCGTAGAGACTGCATATATGCTTCAGAAATACTTCCACCAAGCAGAGCTGCCAATTCCAGGTTCGGTCTCTAGGTAGGTGACTGTATAGTCGCGAGATTTGGAATAACTAACAGCTTTCTTGAGGATCATTCTTTTGGTTCCTGGGCCGAGACTTAAATAGTTTGACGGCGGCGCAACTTGCGAAGCATATTCAGCAAAGAAATACGTACGTACGTCGAGAGATTATTGCAAGGCTGAACAAGTGTATTTTATTTTTAGCTGCTAAACAATTTTGTGCAGTCCTTGACTGTCCGTCATGTAGTCATACTCATAGTAGACTCATCTGCATGCATTAGCGCATGAAGTAGTACGCACGACTACTACACCGTTCTGTGTTAATTGATGAATTGTGAAGTTGTTGGTCGACTGTCATTGGCTCCGGTACCTCGACTAAAGTACGGCCCGGGTTTGCTATGGATACCGAAATGTTTATTGGCAGAGCCAAGCAGTGCCAGCTCGTCGCTTCCTCCCGCTTGTTCCGCGATGGTCTGAAATTGACAACTTGGACTCACGTCGGATGAGGGTTGACATGAAGGGACTAGGGACAGCTCCTTATAAGTATATATATATAATGGATCCAATACGAGAATGTTCGTAGGTATTCCGTGATGTGGTTAGTACAGAATCGGGCATGGAAGGACTTGTAAGCTACACTGAGGAGTAATTCCGAGGGCTATCCACTGTATATTGGGTCCTGACGAGCGATGGCCTTTGATTGGATATTCAATTTTTTCCCTGTCTTCTGATTGATTGAAAATATTGGCCTAAATAAAGTAGTTGAACCAGTGGGGATTCCTCCGGGTCATAGCCATTTTAGATGCTGCCAGCAGCGAGGCTATTTCCTCCATTAGGGCTTGACCTCGGCCAGCATATGGGCCATTATTCCGGCGTATAGCCACGGAACAGCTTCAAATCACAGTATTATTTGCAGTTAACTCCTTGATGAAAGGCCTAGAAATATTGTACAGACGAATCGAATTCATAGAGCGGGCTTTCGGCAAATTGATTAAGTGAGAGCACTAACCTACAATCTTTTCATTACTGGCTTTGAGTGATCAATTACCCTCTCAATGATCCCAACACATAAATATGAAAAGAAAGCTATTCGTGCTCAAAGCGTAACGACGAGCTTTTGTGCTGAGTGATCGCCAGCCCTACCCTTGTCAAGGGCCTCCTGTACCTTGACTAAACCCTGTCCAACCACCAGCGGCGGTGGTAGGCACTTGAACGTACCCTTTTCTATTGCATCGGGCAAGAACTTGCTCCAGATCATCTCTCCAACCTCGTTTGGAGCGGCGACCCTACCCGCCAAAATGAATTTGGCAGATAGTCCCCGAGGGATCTGCTCCGGGTTAACGCGCATTGCTAAGGATATGAACTTGTGTCCCCCTTCCACTTTAGACGCGATTTCGAAACAAGGAGCCTCGGCACCGCGTTGGATGGCAAACGCACCGCGAAACCTTTTGCCATTCAAAGCCGTGACTATATCTGCGACGACAGTGGGAGAACGGTAGTCAAAGACCTGGCTGGCGCCGATGGACTTGCAGTAATTGAAATTCTTGGGCGATGACGTGGTAAAGACCTCGTATCCAGACGCAACGGCCAGTTGAATGGCGTTGGTGCCAACGCTTGAGGTGCCAGCCCAGATGAGAAGCGTCTGACCCTTGGGCTTTGGATCGATGCTCGGAGGATCGAGGTTGAGGTAGTCTTCCTGGTAGAGGCCCGCAGCAGCCGAGCAAATACCCAGGGGAAGAACTGCTGCTTGCTCAAAAGTGACACTGTCCGGAATGGGGCATGTCACGGCGCTCTTGACGACGACATACTCCTGGAAAGCACCTTCCCGGGCAGTCAAGCCTGGGGCCACGGCGAGCACACGATCGCCAACTTTGAATATATCAACGCCGCTGCCGACCTCGGCGACAGTTCCAGCGACATCATCACCGCCGCAGTATGGATATTTGAGCGCTGAAAAGAGCTCGTCGCCCAGTGTCTGGATCATCCAGTCCATAGGGTTGATAGCAATGGCTCTAGTCTTGATGACGATTTCACCAGCGCCTATCGTGGGGTACTCAGCTGGTCCAACCTCCATGGGACGAGCCTTGGAGGATGGAAGCCATGCAGCGCTATTGATAGGAGTCATGTTGCTAAAAACAAATACTAGGGAATATCTATGTGCTTCTTGGCGTGGTGAGAGCAGAGCGTCTCGATAAAAGGGATTGTCTGTTACAACCTTGCCACTTATATTGGTCAACCAACAAGGAAAACTGGCGTCTAAAATATCTTCCAGAGAAGATAAACCGAATGAAAATGCACAGCAGGTTCAATCCTAGTGATTCGGAGAATTTTCGTTATCTCCATAATCTCCTAAATCCGCCGGCCACGGCCTCGTATATGCGACTGGCCTAGCGTGGAAGTAATGATTTTATTAGGCAGTAGCATCTATTTTAAGATACAAGAAGAAGAACATTAGACTGGTGTAGTGCCTGGTCGTGGGCTTTGGGTATGAGAGGAATCAGTTGATCTCGATTTGTTGGATTGTCTTGGATTGGTAGTTGTAGTTCAGTTATAGAAGTGCGCCTCTATCCACTGACTACTACCTAGGCACACCAAGACTACGCAGGTTAAGTATGGAACTGTGTTATCCGTATGTCAAGTTCCACTGTTGCAGTATCATCTAACCTGTCTTTCTACATGGTGTATAGGACGTGGCTGTCGAACCCGTGATGCTGATACCTCGATTGAGTAAACCACACCGTACAACACAACTTGAAAATTTCATAGATATGGCACTTTTTTCTTGAAATCGCCTTGTCTGATAAGCCTAAACAGGATCATGGCATCCCATCTGCAAATAGACTAGACTGGTATGAATTTTGAACAATATTAAAACTCTTGGATGAAGGAAGTGGCCGAATATAGCTTTTACATGTGTCCATAAAGAGGAGCGCAAGTCGGTGGGGTTCGGGCTCTGACAGGGCTCCGACTGAACATCCAGCAATATACTACGTAGTATGTACCTACTATGTACGTAGTACTCTGTACTACTATGGAGTATGTCTCCTGATCTACAAACACGCCGCTGGATCAGTGCATATTGCTATATACTAACGGCACAGTGGCCAGCACTGAGCATACCGAGCTCCGCACGGGTGGAGCCAGGAAAGAACAGACGCGAATTAGTGGGCGATCTCAATTAAAATATGCTTGGAGTGCTGTCAGCGGGATGAGAGGCGAATATGCATGCGAGCATTGCTTCAGGAACAGACAATGACCTTATCCATGGAGAAAGGAGTATGCAGGAAGAGCAATAGAAGTAGACAGTCGCCCAGAAGGCAGCGGTTTGGGTGGTTGCACGGGGGAGTCTCCAGGTTTTGGCAGGGGGCAATTGGGGAACGGAGCAAGGCCCACCTCGGCTGTTTCGCGCCAAGGCCGGCGCTTGAGCGGCGGCTGCGGCTGTTCGAGTATTCGCAAGAGCGAAGGAGCGAAGGAGGCTTCAGCGCCGTCTTTCTTTCCTCCCTCAACGCCTCCTCAGCTCAGCTCCCCCCGGCAGACAACCCGTGGTGCTCGTCGCTGCGAGTGAACACAGACGGTGCGAGCAATTCAGCAGACTGCGACCTTGTGCGTCTCAGTCGCTCTGCGCAAAAATCTCCGCGCTCTCTTGGCAATGTACACCAGCCTTCGTTCGCTATCTCCTTTGAACTGAGCCTGTCGCACTCGTTTGGCATATCGCTCCTCCCAACTCTTCCGCTCTCTTTCCCGCCTTCACAATCGCTACCATCTTTGATATAGAGCCGAAAGTCACCGACATCCCTCGACATACGACCGCTCACTTACTCACGACTCAGCCTCCTTTTCCAAGCACACATGTGCACGCACCCGCCTCTGACCAACCTCGATTTCTATTTTTATCAACGGCTTTATATATACTGGTTTTCATAACTATTCCCTCGGTACTGGTCGACCGTTACGAATTTTAAACACGACGCACGACATACTACAACGCTCGCGAGACTAACAAATAGCCTCGCACGGGCTCTCGAATCATCATGAGTCCAGCCGATAAAATGCTTAGATCGCTCCTAGAGCGAGATATCTCTAGTGAGGCGAGCTCGGTCAAATCGACATTTTCGAGTTGGGACAGTTGCATGGCTAAGGCTTATTGCAAGTGCGTGTGGTGCTATCAGTCTATAATTCCTACCCATTTACTAACCAATACCAATCGAATAGGTGGCCTGTCATCGCTGGAATTATCGTCGCCTCGCTCATCATCCTCGGAATAGCGGCTTGCTTGATTAGCTGTCTCTGCTGCGGGTATCAATGCTGCAGGGGATGTTGTGGCTGCTGTTACGACTGCTGCGACTGTTGTGGTAGCTCTCGACGCAATCGTAATAATGGAGGCAGCAAATACGCCGATCCACCGCAACCATACTACCAACAACCTCCACCCCCAGAACCCATGGATTACGGCTATCGACAACCTACGGCTGCCTCTGCATCCCTAGCATCATCTGCGCCACCACCAGCATATAGAGGCCCCCAAACTGCAACGTTTGATCAACCGAGCAAATCGGCTATTGCCAACGAAGATGAACTTCCTCCTATGCCCACTTGGGCGGATGCGCAAACACGACACGTGGAGAATGAACACATGGAGCATGAGGAGGTGGAAATGGATAACCTAGAAGGAATTAGAACACATGCCAAAAGCCCATTGCAACATGAGGCTATGGCGCCCGCACCGGTAGCTGGAGGCTTGTCCCGTGGGATGTCCCGAGGTGGATACACCGAAGTACCAGGCACGTATCCCAGTCCGCACCCGAGTCCTCAACCAATGTACGACCAAGGATACTCTCCCAATGGTGGACCTGGTGGATATGGCGGCCATGACGATCACCATGATGCGTATCACGCCGATGAACAAGGAGGATACTATGGCGCTCCGACGGATACACATTATTTCAACCAACAGCCTCGTTCACCAGGAGCCGGTACTCCAGCCCCTGCATATGGCGCACCGTCCGCAGGCTACGGTCCTCGACCGTCGCCACGGCGGTCCCCTGCACCATATCGAGGCTTCGAGAACCAACCTCCGCCTAGAGCACAAGTACCCAATTTTAGTTCCCCCAGAGGTGTCGGTGCCGGCGCCTATGGCCAACTGCCATCTCCGAGGTCACCACCACCAGCCGTGGGATCCGGCTATTCGCCGTACGACCAACAACCACAGCGCCAGCTAACACACAGCCCGACATCACCGGGAGTGCATCCATCAATGCAACCTGCCATGGGAAGCGGGTACTCTCCCTATGACCACCCCCAACAGCAACAGCAACAGGCACCATACGGTCCACCACACACTCAAAGTCCACCACCAGGCCCTGCCATGCAACAGGGCCAATATCGAGCATTCTCGCCACGAATCACCTCGCCCCCACCTCCTACCCAAGGAGGAGGGCCAACATCGTTTCTAGAAGACCCTGGCTATCAAGGACAAAACCCCGACGATAGACCGCCGAGTCTACTCATGGCTGGCCGACGGGCTGCCCCGAACAGCTACCGAGCTGTATAAGTTGGAACCTTATACCCCTTTGCTATTTTTTTTTCTAGTGTTATACTTCTACGTCACCTGTACGGATGTATATGATTATCGATTATGAATTGAGGTTGCCCTTTCATTGGCATTAAGTATCACGACTTGGGAAACACTACCCAAACTAGACCGACGACCCCCCCCCCCCCCCCCCCGGGCGATAACTGTCGGTGGCGCTTACCAGTCTTTCCCCTCTATTTGCCTTACTTTGCCCACACTGGAGTTATGATGTATGAATTTTGGACTGTTTGTTTTGTTTGTTTTGCTCAATAATGGCTTTGTGGATGAAAAATTGGAATTGCAATGGGTAACCAAACATATCGCAATTGATGTATATATTTGCTGAGCTTCATTATTATCATGGCTGAGACATGGGAGATTCTGTGGAGTCCTGAAACATTGATGATTGGCTTCTTTCTCTCGCACTTTACCTTATTTAAACTAGGTTATACCCTAGATAGGGTATCGTGTTACAATCAGAACGATAATTTTGAAAACCGAAATGCTTCACAAATATCTTGATAATATTATTCCCACATGGAGATATTCAGATCATTGTTGTTAGTCATTCGTATTCGGCAACTGTCACGGAATTATGCTAGCGCAACGCAACTAACTCTTTACCAGCAAGCCAGCAATTGCCATGCACCAAAATAATAAGACTCATCTTCTGAAATCCGCAACAGAAACTGGAAAGATTCCTGCAAATTACGGTCACTCAACTTACAGATATTGAAGTTTCAAAAATAAAACCATTTACACAAAGCCATAAAGCTGCAAGACAATGGAGGAACAACCAGAGGCCGTCGGATACGCCATCATTGGTTTATGCATGATGTGTCTAACGACGACCGTTTTCCATATATACACTTCCAAATCTTCGAATTCTGACATTCCACGAAATGAACACGCCAACTACACCTTGTCTGGTACCGCGAGATTCTGTTCTTTTGTGGTTATAGTTGCTGCATGGGCATGTGGCTTCGATTTTTGGATTCATAATCTCACTCATGAATCAGTTATTCGACGAAACAACTCGCTTATTGGTGGTATTGGGGCGGCAACCCTCGGCTTGATATGGGTATATACGCAGATCCAATCACCTTCCCTTCCGGCTTATACGGTGTATTCGCTCTGGTCAGCTCATTTGGGTCTCATTGTTGGCGCTCTAACAACCTATACATCCTATGAATATGTGATGGCCCTTGCGGTTTGTCTGATCTGTGCTTGGCCCCTTTTGAAGGTTGGACGTAGTCTCAGCTGTGTCCACGGGTGTGTGAAGCGAAACTCGTCAGACGTTGCAGTTGTACTTAAGAGTTTTACGGCGGCTAGTTTCACTCTTGCAGGGGTGGCTCATGTGGCTTCAGTCGTTGCCCCTGTCAACTACGCGTTCTTCGTGTTTGCGATGGTGACAGCTTTTATTGCAGTTTTCATGGATGTGCTCTATGTCTTGGCCTACCTACGGGAAACGCCGATATTGCAACCAAAGAAGGAGAAACTTTGACACGCGGAGACTTCAATCATCATTTGCTAGGCAACTGGAGGCTAGACTGTTTCCTGTCGGAAATAGACCTAGCTAGTCAACCTCCGTGAGTGGCTTAGGAGTCGTATGAAGATGATCATATACACTGCAGTTCGCAGTTGAAGTCACGGATGGAGCCATCACGGCCCGTCCCTTATTCTTCAGGTATATGTAGAGAAGGAGCCAACTGGTGGTAAACACTGTTGAATATCATGCACTAAGCGGCTATGAATACAATCTACTATAATCAGCTAGACATTTTGTTCCTAAACTCGAATAGTACGTCACTTAGCCCTCCAAAACTACAGGTTCCCGCTAGTTGAGCACTGACGTATTTCCCGTGATATCAGGCCCCTCCGATGCTTTGTCAATTGAAACCATGCGCCATTGCATGCCCCTTGCATTGCCCAACCTCGACATCTTGTCGATGCGATATCGACAATATGTACACCAGAACGTTTTATCCTAGAAAGATCCACTACGCATCTTGAGGCTTGGAGAAAGGGGCTGCAAACCCGTATGTCTTGAATCCTTCTGCGTAGTCTTTTCCTACTTCACGTTCTAAAAGAAATCAGTAATTAGAGAGAACGGAAAACAAAGGAAAGGTAAGGAAAGTGTTACCATGATCAGGAGGAAAATTGGCACGACGGTGCACATAATACTTCTGTCTCAAATCCAGCCCATCGCTCTTTGAATGGAACGTGGCGTACAGACTCGCGCGAGCCTTTTCGGTATTATTAATATCAGACCGGTGAGCCAAGTGCGAACCGAAAATCAGCACATCACCAGGTTCTAACGGCACCGAAACCCAGTTCTGCGCTGCTTCCCACACAGGATCTATGCGGCCGCCATCGATACATGGGACAGTCATCTTGTGGCTACCTGGCACGACTTCGAGGCACCCATTACTTGCAGTGGCGGCATCAATGGCAAAGTTGGCAGTGACATGCTCAATGCGCCCGATGTGGTCGTATGCCGGGGCGTCGAGGTGTGCTTGGAACCCATTTCCCCGGGGTTGCTTGTAATTGATTTTGTCTTTAAAAAGGAGCATGTCCTGCGGAGTTTGTCTAAGAATCAGCATTCCATAAAGCTAAAGAAGGGTCTTGAGATAAGTAGGCGGGCATACATCGCCGCTCACAGCTTTTAAAATAGCTGCCAGCCCTTCTCCGCAGACCAATTTCTTGAACTGGTCGTGATAGTCCACAAAGTTCTCGGTGCGCATCAGTTGGCGCTCGCCTTTTGTGTTGATCTCATCGTACGGCATCCATTTTCCCTTCTCGCGCGGCCATGATTTAACCTCTTCTGTCCATCTTGCCAGCTCGACTGGGTCAACTAATTGGTGCTCGTCCACTCGAAGCAGGAGAAAGCCGTCTTGGTGGTAAGATTCCACCTGTGATGGGTTAAGAGTATACATTCTTGTTTTGTTGTCAGACTATTGATCGTTTTAGCTACTTGACTGAGCGCAATCGCAGGCTTCTTATGTTATCGAAAAATTGCTGCACTAGCCTTGTTAGTTGACTTTTCATTTCTTTTAATTCTTTTTATTTGTTTTCCCCGCAATAACTTACTTCACGTTCATAGCCACAGGATCAATCATTGGTTTGGGGATTATTACAATGTATTCCCGGTCAGGTCTTCGTGCCGGAAACCATCGCACTTCGTCCCGTCGTTAACAATGCGGAAAGGACAACCCCATCATCACTCTCTTTTCGTGCACTACAGACGTGCGTGGATCAAACATGCGCAAGCATTGGTAGCGAGCATTACACTGAATTATTATAGCTCATCGGACTTCGTGCCAGTCCCGTAGATCTCACGCACTATAGACCGAATCATGCCGAACAATTATTCGCAGCAGGCTCGTAGACACTAATTAATATCTACGATTATTCCGCTCATCCACTGCTATTTTATAGAATAAATAGGCAAAGTAACGCTTCATTACCATATTCCGGTAGCTAATAATCATTGCCTGCAAACAAGCAAAGAAGTCGCATATAATCGCACTGATATATACAAGATGATTGCCAGAGCCACCCCAATGTTGGAATCCGTGGAATCCCATACGCGCGAAACAGTCGATACTCTAATCGAATTCCTAGTAGCCCAGGGAGGCAGCGATTATCTCGGCGAGCGCGTGACTCAGCTTGAACACTCTCTGCAATGCGCTCATCTTGCCCGAGAGGATCCCGTACACGGCCAAGACGACGAAATAGTGATTGCCGCCCTACTTCACGATGTTGGTCGTTTTATTCCGGCAGCTCAGAAGATGGGTAAGATGTATTCAGCAAATGGAGAATATCTCGGAATGATGAGCCATGAGGTTGTTGGAGAACATTACTTGCGCACCGTGGGATTCAGTGACAAAGTGGCCGAACTGGTTGGCGCCCATGTAATGGCTAAGCGATATTTGACTGCCGTTGACCGGAATTATTTTGACGGGCTGAGTGAGACAAGTAAGAGGACTTTGGGCTATCAGGTATATGAAAGTATCTCTTGACAGGGAGAAAAATTCACTAAGCTCTCGTCTTTCTTATTTCAGGGAGGCCCTTTCAAAGAGTTTCAAGTCAAAGAAGCGCAAAAAGACCCATTGCTAGAGGCAAAGCTAGCGGTCCGACGGTGGGACGATCTAGCCAAAGTACCAGACCTCGAGGTACCTCAATTATTAGTCTACGAAGAGACCATATACAGGTGCTTGTTGGGTGAGTACAACGGCATATGCAAGATTATGAGAACAAAGTATAATTGACAATCATATAGAGTCCAGGAAAAAATTTAAATTACATTCACGAGAATATCATCTCCCTGTCCAGCCAACAGTGGTGATTTGCATCGATGGATTCGACCCGGAATACCTCGAATCCGGCATTCAATCCGGAATTCTACCGAATTTCAAGTCATTTATTGAAAATGGCTTCCACAGCACTGCGAAAAGCTGCATGCCGTCCTTCACAAACCCCAATAATGTGTCAATCATCACCGGTGCTCCTCCATCCGCTCATGGCATTGCTGGCAATTTCTTTCTTGACAGAGATACTGGCAAAGAAACTATGATCACGGATGATAGCCTACTGCGAGGATCCACCATTCTCGAACAGATGTCTGTTCGTGGTGTTCGAGTGGCCGCCGTCACGGCCAAAGATAAGTTGCGTCAGATCCTGGCCCACGGTCTTGAGAAAAACGCCATTTGCTTTTCTGCAGAGCGTGCAGATCAATGTACCATGAAAGAAAATGGGATAGAGAATGTCGAGAAATTGATTGGGCGACCAACCCCAAGCCAATACTCTGCCGATTTGTCCTTATTTGTCCTCGATGCCGGAATCAAGATTTTGGAAGAAAACAGATCTGACGTTTTGTATCTCACGCTTTCCGACTATATTCAGCACAAATATCCGCCAGGAAGCAAAGAATCTGACAAATTTATGACCGAAATTGATGCTCGCTTACAAAAGCTGGCTAGGTTGGCTCCTGTTGTTGGTGTTACGGGCGACCATGGCATGACTCAGAAATCAAATGCAGACGGGAAGCCCAACGTCCTCTTCCTTGAAGATAAATTACACGAAACATTTGGCGCCGGGTCAGCACGCGTCATTTGTCCTATTACAGACCCATTTGTCCGCCATCACGGTGCGTTGGGGTCGTTTGTTCGTGTGTATCTCAAAGATTTGGCACAACTGGACAAGATACTCGCGTATTGCAAATCGCTCCCAGAGGTAGAAGTTGCATTAGCTGGAGAAGAAGCTGCTAAAAAGTATGAAATGCCTCTAGATCGCGAAGCTGACATTGTGGTGATCTCCAAGTATGATGCAGTGGTGGGCTCGCGAAAGTCAGAACATGATCTTTCCAGTGTGAAAGACCATCCACTTCGATCACACGGTGGTATCAGCGAACAAGACGTGCCCATCCTCATGTCCAAACCTGCTAAGAATGTGGGAGCAGTAACGAATTGGAGGAACTTCGACATTTTTGATCTCTGTTTGAATTGGCCATCTTGATTAGATGTACGCTATTGCAGGTGTGAAGATGAGGACGAAGCAGGATGTGGAACACTAGGAACAGACTCATGAAAAATCCAGTCACCTTCATTAGAAAAGTGGGTTAGAAAATCAAAATTCGTTATGTTTTCCATCCAGGCAAGTTCAGCCGCAGGCAGCTGTGGAATCGGTTCTTGTGTGATATGAGCCGGTTCCTGGCACCTCCAGAGCAGTTTCTGTAGGCTGTCCGCGACGGTGACTAGAAGATGCTGGGGATGCATGTACCTAGTTATTTCGTGTAGCGCACTCACGGTCTGATTCACCAGCGATATGATTTTTTCTGTATCGATCCGTATTGTAGTTTCATATTTCGTCGCCACTTTCAGTAGGAAAACAACGGCAAATGCAATCATAGTGTCGAAGTACAAGGGTAACCCATGTAAGAAGGATCGCATCTCATCATCGGAAACAATGATACTCAGAATTGACATAGCAGAAAGGACAGCGGTATTTGCGAGTTCTCCAAGTTCAGGTGGCAAGCAGTGACGCGTATCCTGCGTCGTCATTGCTCCGCGAAAAGAATGTGAACAGAGAAATAGCTTTGCAAAGTGAAAATGCATGCCAACCCCCTTTTGCGGATAGTTTCCTATACTACGGTGAGGCGTGAAAGTTTCGTTCCAGTCTGCATGCCATGTGTCAAGTGCAATGGAGTACCGGCGAAGTTGTGGAAGACATTGGAGCGGTATTGGCGTTTCGATGTCGACACCACATGTGTCGAATACCTGGCCTAATATGGACCATTCCTGCACCTGGCTTACCAGTCTGGCATCATCTTCCGTTGCATGTTCGGTCTCTAAGAAACGATTGGCCAAGTCTATACCAAATTTTTCTCGTGACATGGGAGGTCTGCCGTAGGCCACTGAAAAGTGGTGATCACAAACATAGACAAGATAGTATAGTCTGGCCTGGAGATATCCATCACGATCGCCTTTCAAGGCCAGATATATGCCACAATGGAGCTTGAGGTCGGAAGCAACTCGGACAGCTACACCAGTTAGCAAATGTAATGCAAACTCCAACTAAGGCAGATCTACCCATTCCGATAAGCACCCAGGATAGCTCATGAAGCCAGAATGCACCGATGCATAGGCCGCGAATGTCATCTACATTCAACGTACTAGAAAAAGTATACACGGAGACCAATGCTTTGTATTCGCGATAGCACACATCGAATACATGGCCTAATGATTGTGCGTGTAGCGCTCCCACAGTACACACGGCAGCCGTGAGTAGCGGTGAGCACCTCCGAACAGAATCAAGACTAGTTAGTTCGCCGAGTATTTTGTATAAGAAATGATCAAGCCGCTGGTGATATATGTCAAACAGTGCTAGTGCTTGTTGGAGAGATATGATCCCAGTTGTGATCAAATCGGGATGCCGTGGGGCCGAATTGTAGGTTAATGAAGCTGTCGTTCGCACCTCTGAAACGCATGATGCTGGGCCAGCTGGAGGATCCATCACTACTTGCCATTTCTGTGATGGCTGATGTGATGAATCTAATGTCGAGTTGGACATATCGTTTACCGCCGGAACTGGTGGTGAGGTAGGATTCGATTGAACTGGCGGATGATGCTGCTGGTATTCTGGTCTTTCAACTTTAGCGATGACTTCATCCATCGATTCTTCCAGATGTTTAATTTTCTGATTTATAGTCTCTTTCCATCTAGTAGCAAGGTCAGCAGCCCTCACTCTTCACATAGGATGTTCTGCCCTACGTCACATCATCCTCCAGCAACATCTGTAAACTGCGGTTAACAGCGCAAGGCAATCCTCTCTGCTTGCATCGTGAGCACGGCACTTGGCCATCTCTCATATAGCACTTAATCTACACTGTTGTTATTACTCGCTTTGTTATTGCTCTCTATATCCTTTCGTGTTCAAGAAATAGATACCTTCTGTTTCCGGCAGGCCACGCATGCAGTGATCTTGCGAGAGATGTCTGGAAGCTTCCTGTCGCCAAAAGACTCACGTAGGGCGCTGGCCGCAGAAGACAATGCTTGAGAAGATTCGGACATTATTGTCTCTTGCCTTGTCTCTTCTTTTGCTTGCATTTTCGGCGATTGCATGCATCTTGAAATTTTGATGCTGCCGGCCATGCCATCTGAATCTTTGCCAAGTTTTTACTTGGGCTGTAGCTCATGTAGAAGCATCGTAGCTCCGGACCCTCACGGATTTCACATGCAGGGCCAATAGCAACTTGTCCATTGGAAACGACGTGCGGAGGAGGAAGAACGGCGCACAGGACTTCGTGCCGAGACGGACACGTGGGTGCCTCAGGCTTCCCGACTGGCTTAGGGCTCTCGAGGTCACGCCGCTCCGTTTCCACCTACTGAGATTGGCATTCGAACCCTAACACCACTCTGCATGTCCCTCTTCGCTACTACTAAGCAAGTGGCTAAATTTGCTGAGCCAGCTAAATCTTCAATCATTCCTGCTGTGTGCCACGCACGTTTGCAGACTCGATCCATGGGGAGAACTGAGCATGCAACTATAGGAGAAAGCGCGTGAAAGTAAACAGTACTCTTAGTGCCCGAGAATAAATGTAGACTGATACTAAATTGTCCTCTTATCATCCAATGCGGCTTGGTTGGAATCCTGCATCCACGAATTGTAATTATCGGCATCGTACGGGGGAGTCGGGGGACCCAAACGCTTCATTATTGCGACCCCTTCCCCTGGAACATGGGATGTGAAAGTCGCGACCCTTGAGACCTCTTTGCCGAATATTCCTTCCAGCCATACTCTCCATGGAGTTCAGAGCTGTTCTGACAGGAAGGAGCAACGCTAATAATATCGTTCTCGTTTGGATTTACAAAAATAGCCATACAATATCGTTCTTTACTAAAGGTATTCATAACTCGGTGTCGCGTTGACTTGAGTTTGCCACCGCTTATCCACTGCAGCGAGTCAGCCAAGTTCACAACTAGAGTATCTTCCTTGGGTGGGACAGAAATCCACTATCCAGTTTCGTTTTGAGCCATCAAACCCTCGCCGTCCTGGCTGAGAAACGTGAAGAGGCCGTAATCGGTATGGGCGCCAATGCCAACTTCATTCGTGTCTCTCATATCAGGCTGCGTCGGATAGTGAAGCATGCGTACCCCCGTGCTGATTGGTCCATAGGAATGTGCAAAGTAATCTTCGGACTCGCCAATGGCCATTGCAAAGAAAGGATGTAGCAGTCGCGCGAGCTCGGACATGGCATCGTGAAATTCATTCATTGCCCCGCGGAACTCATCTTCGCCCGCGGGCCACAAGTTCTCTCCGGACTGTTCTCCTCGATATGAAAAACCCTCTTTCATATCTATTTCCGTCTTGTGGTTAGAACTATTCCATGTGCGTGGGGAACGTAAGGAGAAGAGTAAAACGGAATCAGTACCTCCCTGGCCGTGTTTCTCATGTCTCATCTCAAAGGGTGCCTCGTACCCGTTAAAATGTTGGCTGAGATGCCAATGCGCTGCCATCTTTTTCTCTATCGGGAGCGCGAAGAACTCTTCGATTTGACTGCGGGCACTATCCAAGATTATTTTATCGATCCCGTGTCCTGCAGCATAGAAAAACCCGACATTTTGGCATACGTTGAAGATCTCTTGGGCCAATTTTTGTCGCTCATTCTGATCTGTCGAACGGAGTGCAGACAAATTTACAACGGGAATCTCTTTGGTTGATTTTTTGCTATTTTCAACTTTAGAAGTTGTGGGCACGGTGATTGGAGCCCCGAACGGGCCAAAGTTTTCGTAGGCCTGTATTACTATGAAAATCATTGTGATATTCCTTGCAGATGTAGAATTTACTTACCTGAGCGGAAGACACAATGGTGGCCGACATGATGCAACTTTGCCCTTTTTTTTTTTTTCTTTGTGTGCGATTATTGTTCGAATTATCTGATGGTCGATTATTATAACCGAATTGACGAGGGACTGTTCCCCATGATTATCTATATACTCAGCTAACTATAGTGTAAAATATCATTCAAATTGAAATTGCGACTCAATGGTGGATTCAGAACGTGAGCTACAGGAAATAGAACACATGGAACCAGTGGGTGTCGCACGTGCAATACAATTAATAAGGCGTTCATGCCGTACATATCTGCTCGCTTATAACTTGATTCATGACAGTTACCCAGGTCGCCATTAATTATTCCTAGCCAAGATTTGAATTTTTGTGTTTCAAGATGCTAGCGGAAGCTTAATAAAGAAGCTAGTTAACATCATTAAAAAACAAGGTTGAAACAACCAGTGTTGTCACACGTGCAACACTTTCTCACACTTTATGCACTAACACTATAATACTGACGGCATTCTCATCACACTGAACTACAAGCATATTATGTTGAAATTTTAAAGGTAACGGAATAGTAAAAATATATCTTATACCACCGTATGGCTGCAGACTGTAGTGCTCTGACGTCGAAGGATCATTCATGAAAAGACGCCGAGACTGTTCTAAAAATGATAGAGAACCGGTCTCCATGATATGAAGAAGAATTATAGGGCTATGAGGGAATCGATAAGTCTGCCAAAAGATCTGAAAACACTAAATTTGACTCACCCCCAAAGTGGCTCTTTTTTTGGGTGCGGTGTGGTAGTCCAGTGCTTTTCAGGTATCTTTCGTGTTTCAGTCCCCTTGTATACAAATCGAATTTAATTTCTGGAATTCTTTCCATAGGATACCATAGCTTGATTATCCCGGATCACTCAGTGTTACAGGACAGTCATATATCAATGAACTGAGGTTCTCTTGAGATATCTATGAACATCTAATATCTAGAATCTAGAATCACGGAGCTAATGAAGATTTGCTTGCCACTGTGAATCTTCATACACATACGAAGTATGTATAAACCACCTGCCCCAGCTTCTCTTTTCCCCGCTTTCCCTTAATTGTGCTACTCTCTGCCTAGCTTCATGCGTTAGTCTCGTGGCTTATAGACACGCATTCCTAACCGGGTTAGTCACGAATGTTACCGGTCGACGGCATCCATGTGAGCATTTTATATCCCCCTCTCTGTATTTTTTACGAACTCCATTTATTTCGTCGCATGGGAGGGTTCAAACCCCTATCATGCAGCCCCACGGCTCCTAGTTCGCATCATAATCTGGGCTCCAGAACATGTCGAGTCATCTCTCAGACGATAATTTGCCCCGTTTTCAGGGACAAGCCGCCGAGACGCCGGCGACTGTATCCAAAAATATGCTGGTTCAGATATTATCTTCCAGTGGTGATATTGACGTATATCGCGAAGGCGTAAGTGGCAATCTGCAACTGCGCCTATCTAGAAATAAAATACCACTCTACTTCGTCCGTTGCTCGATCTTCCGCCGCAATCTCCCAGATGTGACCGTGTTCACCGGAAACGACAGCAATGGCGAGGTGATCGGGGTATGCAATTGTGCAATAGCTTCCAACTCCATTACCGTGGGTCGTGGAAATCCGACACACCCAAATAGCATGGAATGGGAAGAAGTTGTTAAGGCCTCGCGTGACCACAGCTCGTACAAATTCTCTGTTTGGTCGCGTGAAACAGAACGACAGTCATATTCCTGGAAGCGGACGCGAGATTCAAGCATGAAGGGCACCAATTCGTCAAATCTCGATAGACGCAGCTGGAAACTCAAGGATGATTTGTCGGGAAAGGTGGTGGCAGTATTTGCAGCGAACGGCATCCAGAATAGTTTCAAGAAGGTGGGAACACTTCGACTTTTAGTTGCTGAGGACAAGATATCGGTGGCGTGGATTCTATTGACGTGGATTAATTTATACGAGAATGCCAGACGCAGGGCTCTTGCTAGGAGGGATCTGTCGTGGTTTTTTTGAAGTTCTTTCTTTCGAGAAAATAGGATGGGATATCACATCTGTTGCGTTCCAAGAGGAAATTGGACTTACCCTGTGCATTCTGGAGAGAGGATGGAAGAAATCTATCGGGTAATATGGTGCTATTGTCCCATGATAAGGAATGCTTCTCTTATCGCTCCGATTTAGCCATTGATGTCTGTCTCCATTGTCTGATCTTTCATCATTCGTGTCCAGATCGTCACAACGTCTACTGACTGCACTGCCATGTTGCCAAACCAGATCTTGGGGCTTTCCTTTTTTTTTTTCCCTTTGATCTTTTCACTTGGATCCCTGTTATCACTCCTTTAGCTTAAGCATCGTACCACGAGAGACTAGCGATTGCCCTTACCATTACGATTCTGCGAAGTTACAGAGCGATGACCATTAATGGATATACTTTCTAGAAATGAAGTCGTAGAGGTATCACGGTAAAGGTGAATTCGAAAACTACCGTAAGTAAGCTATGTATGGCACAAAGATGGGTCATCATTCTCCAGGTGAATCATATAGACACAAGTGAAACCACAACAGCTTGAAAGAAGCCTGGAGTCTAGCCACCACAAGTGTCTCTACGAACCAAACCATGAAGTATCAGGGTCTTCTACCTACCTACCACCAACACTTCTATGATTTAACATATTATCGCATTAACAGGTAAAATCTGAGCGCAGCTGCTTACTTCGGTTAATCACCCATATACATTACATATAAGTATATAGTGTGGTTACATTCAACGACGAATATTTTACGGATAACCTACCGTGACTTATGCTTGTAATATACAAAAGCTTTCAATTTTCGAGCTAAGCTTAACGGTGGTATAGTTTTAGAGACTTCAGGAGTAAGTATTATCATAAAATTATAATGTCTGACAGAACACCAGTCTGTCAGTATCACATAAGCTACCGACCTCAGACCATAGTTTACTCATCAATTGAGCCATGGGCAGCAAGCAAGTCAATAGAAGAGCTCAAGTGGGTCATTCATAGATATTATAAAGTAATTATGCGAGGTCAGTTGCTCAAACAGACAGCCAAGGTAAGAATTGTTTGTCACATAGGGTGTATAATTATACGAGCATTATTGTCAGAATGAAAACATAGAGGGGTTCTCCTTCTTTTCTCCTTCAAGTAGGGTCGACAAGGTCCAACCTTGATAGTGAATTCTATAGCATTCCTGAAAAGACTAACAGGAGTGCGGATAAATTGCTTCCTATGCCTTCGTGTTACTCATGTCGAGGTGAGTCCAATAGTCCGTTCAGACATCGCACCTTTGATTCTGATTTTCACTTCTCCGATGTAATGCTTACAAACAGTATCGACACATTTGCCGAATCTCGCTCTCTAGGTCTTGCTATTCACGAGAGCTTGCCTTGACGACATGTCTGTGTTGCCGGTAGCCCGGTCTTAGCTGCTGTTGGTGCCACTACTTGTAGACAAGCTTGAAATTGAAGATGAAGAGGATTTGCTCTGAATTAGGTCATTGGACTGGTTCTCGGGCGATACCGGATTTGCGAAGAGGGATTCTGATTCAGGGTGCTATGGAAATATTAGTATCAGATCCCCGCCGAGAAATACCTGCCGGTGCGCGGACGTGCCCCAACAGGTGGGTTTTGTGTGCTCGTAAGAACGAAAGAAAGGAACAAAGCACCTGAGCTGAGAGCTCCATTATTTTCTGAACCTGTAGCCAGGAGTACGCTGCTGTTTCAGAAATTGGTATACGTCCGGATCTTGAGGATGATGCAAGTGTGGCTTCGGAACGAGACCAGGTAGTCGGAGAAAAATAAGAAAGCATAGTATCATGAAGGCTACTTGACATGTTTACAGTATGCGGCTGCAAATCATAGATTTCCGCAAACGAGGCGTGGGGATGCTGGAGACAAAGTGAAGAAGGCGAGGTAGCCCTAAACGATAGGCACAATAGAACCTGGACAATGCGGGGGTCAGTGTTTTTGATTTCCCTTCCTGCCTTTATATTGTTCCATGAAGCCCATAAAATCATACTCACCGTCAGTCTTGCAAATATGGCCACCTTGTCGGACTGGGTAAGAAGGCTTCTTGCCAACATATGCCTCATGTGAGCGTTCAAGCTTTGTTGCAAGCGGTGTTCTGGCAAGTCAGCTCGTCGTACCGTATGTCGGTGCGAATGACTTCAATCGGTTGCCCTACGCTGTCTTGGCCCACGATGTCCAAGCAGATAACAATGATACTTGTTAACAGATTGTCAGGAATGCTGAAATGATGGAGCGCGTTGTGGGGGTGGAAGTTGACATTGATTCGCCTGCCGACTTGGGCATATCTTGTGAGGAGGATGCCTCAGGTACCAATATGTCAGGCAGTTGCTCCTTCCATCAGCAATCATTATTGCTACCTCTACAACAGACACGGTTTTGACAATTCCACCAAACATCATATTGTCCATTAGCAATTAGTATTACAATTCTCATTGATGTTTTCTTTTGAGTAGACTACAGGAGGTCTTCCAATATTTTGGTCATTTTCTGATCTGAAAGTTGGATTTGATTCCATTGGCATCGTCTACCAGGAATGTTATAGACAACATTTACACCTGTGCAAGAAGTTTACTGGAGGCAAAAACATCAATATATTAGAATAGCCTACTCCTCATCAAGGGAAAAGTCAAATTCCTTGAAGGCGACTTTGAACGCCTCGACGTCTGCAGCTTCCTCTTCCGTTGTTTGCGCGGACTCTCGCCAATCTATTCGTTTCTCGAGCTGAAGAAGTTTCGCCATGACTCTACGGCCAAACTGCAGATCAAACCGGAAGTCCGGCGTCAGGGGCAAAACGAGTACCTTTTCGGACCCACTGTTTCTCACAGCTTCTTTCTCTGAGTCGGTGGTCGCTGGCTGCCATATCCACACGCGAAAATAATCACCGACTTCGTTTGCACCGCCGTCGCCGGAAGAGGACTTAAACTTGGGGTATTTTAGATTTTCCGCCTCAACCTTGAACGCCGCTTCCACCAAGTTTTTAGCTACGATATCACAGTCGACAGGAAGATATTGCCAGTGAACGTGGATACCGTTACCACGACTGACCTCCCAAGTCACTGACCCTAGTTTGCCTTTGGATTTCGCTCGAACCATATCGTTCAACGCCAGGCGATACCGTTGCATTTCATCATATGTGCTTTGCCGTGCATCTGGTTCCGATATGGAAGTAAAAGTTGGAGCATGAATGAGCGGAATAATAAGCATGTGTCCAGGAAACCCCAAAGGCGGATACGAGTCAGGCTTCGTGAGTGGGCCTTTCGCTGTGGTGAGATATGCGTCGTTCCCAATCGAGGTGATCAAATGAGTGGCAATGTTAGGATTAGACAAACAGAAAAAGCATTCGCCCGGACCTGGAGGAGGTCGCCGTGCGCGTTTTTGTGGTCTTTCATTGTTACCCCTTGAAAATCGCTGGAAGCCATCGTTCTGGCTCTCCAAAGCTGTTCTTTTCCGCGCGACAGTGGTCAGAGGAGATGCAGTCGAACCGGCTGGGACGGAGCCGGGCACCGGAGCTTTTGGATCGTATGTGAAAGCGTACATCCATTTCTGATTTGTAGCCTTGGCGTATGATGCCACGTTGATGAACCGAGTTAAATGCTTTGTATCGGGGTCATCCTCTGTCGGTATATGGAAGAATGGTTCTCTTTCATAGAAGAACTCGGCTTTTGAAGTGAAGTGGTAGCGTGGTTTCAGAGTTGAACAGACATCAGCTACACATTGAATGCCTTCCGGTGCTGTTTTTTCGTCTGGTATAGGCACCTTGGAGCGCCCTAATACACCTTTGGGCCACTCATAGGTGACTAGGATGTCGGTGTCGTGAACTCCATAGAGAGATCGAGCGTCGGAATCCGTGTAGCGAGAGTGATATCGGTTGTTGATATGTGGATCTATTTGGCCCTCTGTTGCCAGCTCGCCTCCAAGGGTTGCAATCCTAATACCCTCGGATGTCTTCAGAGTGCCTCTTCTTCCAAGAAAATACAAATTGGGACAGACCTCATCGTCGGCCTGGATTTTCTCGACGATTCTAGTTGGGATTGGATGTTTACCAACACTGAAATATGTGGGTAAAGGAACACTGATGTTTCCTGCTAGAAGTGCTGATATTTGGCTCAGTTCTTCTTCACTTGTGCCTTCTCCGAAGAGGTCCCCAACCACGATGGCAAACGCAAAATTCTGCTTGGCTTGAAGTTTGGCGACTTTTGTAAATACCTCTTGAAGAGCGCAATTGACGTTTCCCAGAACCAATCTAAATTCATATCAGCTATAACGAACATTCTGCATTGCTGGTGGAATAAAGTCTTACACTTTCGACGCCATGTCGATGAGAAAACGTAGGGTTGAGATGTCCAAACAAAGATTTCACCTACCCTACGTGGCGCCAAGATAGGAACAATTTGGATCAAAGGCAGTCAGTAAGTTCTATTTAGTATTAGGTAGAAATCATTAGACCACGCGTTTCTATCCTGAGGCTTCCCCAATGTACGGTCTTGTTGCATCGAGCAGAAATAAATGAGCGGATGCCGTCATTGGAGAATCCAGCTGAGTCACGTGGCACACCCACAACAGAAAGCACCGCGCTTTGCTATAATAGGATTAGCGCCATGACGATAAGCGGCAAAACTTTTCGCCGGATCCGATAACTTTTTTTTATTGATAAAAGCACTTTGAGAATCTCTATCAACACAGCAAGACACAAAACAGCCTGCCCGCCAGCCTAAGTCGCCAACCCCTTGACGATAATGGTAGCGCCTTCATTGGGGTCGCGGGCAAGGCCTGCGAAGCCTTTGAAGAAAGGCACCGAAACGACCAAGTCCCACCGTTTCGAAACCTTTTCACAACGGGTTACCAAATTGAAGATCGATCCAATTCATCGCGTGCGACGAACCGGCTTCGGTGAAGAGGATGGAGAGGATAATGAAACCTTCTCTCATTTTCGGTCGTCTCTGGACCACTGGAGTGAAATGAATTTGTCGGAACTTTTCACGGAGTTTATACGTCGCGTCGACCCTCTTTCCGAGAATTTGCCCCAAGTGTTATACCACGAAGAAAAGATTATGGCGCTGTTGATTGAATTCATCGACAAAAGGGACAAACTATCCATTGAGCCGCTTCTGGCTTTGTTATCGCAATTCGCGAGAGATTTGGGCGTGCGATTCGAAGGACATTTCGCGGCTGGCGTTACTTTGGTCGCATCTGTCGCGGCAACGCATGCAGATGTCGAAGTCATCGAATGGAGCTTTACATGCCTGGCCTGGATATTCAAATTTCTTTCTCGCCTGCTCGTACCGGATTTACGACAGTTGCTAAATATAATGACTCCGTATCTGGGCAAAGAACGCCAAAAGCCTTTTGTTGCAAGGTTTGCCGCCGAGTCTATGTCTTTCTTGATCCGCAAAGCTGGACTTGTCTACCACAAGAACAAGACCCCTCTGAACCGAGCGGTCTCCTTCTTGTATGAGGATTTGAGAAATTCATCGGAGAACCGAAGCGTAGATACCTACCAGGAGGGTTTGATGTCCATGTTTTCAGAAGCCATCAAAGGTGTCAAAGGAGGTCTCTTTTCCAACGCATCAGATATATTGAAATGTCTCATCGAAAATGCTACGACTGGCGATGAGCTGCAATCATCTTTGGCAGAAGAAGTGGTTCGTGGTGTGCTTACTAGCATAATTCACGCTACAACATCGGATACATTCTCTGAGCTCTTGAAAGTGGTCTGCGCATACGCTGAAGCAGGAAATTCAAAGTACAGTGATGAACAATTGAAATTATCTTCGCATCTTATGTTTGTTTGCGTGGTCACTCGCAAGGCAACACGTGTCAAGGACTGGAAATCTGTTCATCGTATCCAGTTAGCCTTATTGAAAAGGGCTCTGGACAAATCTGAATCTCACCATGATACCGTACCTCGAATCCTCACCTCAATTGCATATGCTTTCCAGCTTTCCCCGATGGACGAAATGATGCCTTTCATGCGACCTACTATGGAAGCTATATCTGATGAACGATTGACATCTTTCTTTTTGGCCTTTTGTACGACATTCTCTGGATTCGGCTCTGAAAGGTTTCAGATTATAGTTCTTCCCTATTTTCAACGGTAGGAGGGTTTTCTCCCATAAATATATGTGTCGTGGCTGATGTGATGATATTTTAGGTTTCTGTTATCGTCCTGGAAGACGAAAGAGGAAGATTTGTGTCTCTCCCTTATCCAGCTGGAGAAAGCTGGCTGCGTCACTTCTTTGTCTTCAAAACCGGGTTTCGTTAACTGTCCGGCCGAATGGAGAGCGCATATCGTTGACAGGCTAAGCAAACCTGGATTGTCGCTAGGTGACGCCGCAACGCTCAATGCATATTCTAAGCTTGTAACCGCAGTCTCGTTTTCTCAAGATGCGTCTATAATCCCACAAATTGTGCATTCATTACACGACTTGCTTATTACATCGTTAAATAATTCAGCGCTCGACGATCAGCCAATGACCATCTTTGCCTGTGGCCAAGGATTTCAGACTTATGTTGACCTTGCGGATCAGTCTGACTGTTTAGACAAAACAATTTGGCAATTAATCTTGAAGACTGGGTCTCGGTTCACTCGTCGATTAAGCTTTCTGGAAGCAACATTCAACTACATGACTCGGTTACCCGGTCTTATTACAGAGACCAAAGACCAGTTGGACTTGCTTGCGGGCTCTCTTATAGACAATCTTACTTCCTCTTCAAATTCTCTGAGGCTGCTGTCACTGAGAATATTGCTGGAATTGACCAAGGCTACCACAGGAGATGTTCAGAACACCATAAGCACCGCTATTGAGATAGAGGAAAGTGAACTCACCCTGCAAACTGCTCGGTTCTTATCTATGCAGGTCCGCAAGCTTGGGCTTTTGTACCCGCAGATTATTTCTCACAGTTGGCTCAGCAAAATGGTTCCCAAATTCTGCTTTGGCCTATTTTCAAAGAAGCTTGCCCAATTATGGACCGACTCCGCCGAGACTCTGAAAGCTATTAGCCAACATGCAGTTGGAGAAGCAGTAGTTACCGAACTGTGTATGCTTTGGCTGCAGCACAATGGTGATCTCGATGACGCACCTGCATCAGACGAAGATACCCACAAAAGTTGGTCCGATTTCAAATGTGTCAATGTTTTAAAGATTGAAGAAGTAATCGAGACACGATTCCGAGCCATCAAAAGTTCAAAGGATACTCTTGTGGAAAACTTCAATGGTAGTCACACCGCCTCGGATTTACTACCTCCAACTGCAAGAGCTCGCTCTTTGCAGGTATTACATACCATTCCTGAGCTTGCTGAGAAGCGTTCTCGACAGATCGTCCCTCTCTTCCTCAGATGGGCTTCTACTGAAGCCGACGGTGGAAATGGCTTGGATATCGACACAAAGTCTGGCACAACTACCGCCGTTGAGCAAGAAGCACCCTTATGGGCTTACAAGGATCGCATGGCGCTCCTGGGATTGTTTGAAAAGTTTATAAACCCTCGCTCTCTCTTCAAATCTTCCGAAGTTTACGATGCACTTCTCGTTTTAACTGCACACGGAGACTCGACAGTACAAAAGTCCGCACTTAAAGGTCTTTTCACTTGGAAATCACCGAACGTTCGCCCATATGAAGAAAATCTGCTCAACATTTTGGACGAGTCCCGCTTCCGGGAGGAACTTTCAGTCTTCGTTCATCTTGATGATAGTGACAGCAAGATTGAACAAGGTCATAAAGCAGAGATGCTTCCAATTCTGCTGAGGCTACTTTACGGACGCATGATATCCAGAGCCGCCTCAAGCTCGGGCTCTGGCGGGCAAAGTGGCAGGAGAAAGGCTATTCTTCGCGTTCTTTCTCAGTTGTCAGAATCTGATTTTGAGCTCTTCGTCCAAATCGCGTTTGGTACAATGTACAACTTCAATTTGTCGAAGGGTAATCAGATTGACAGCAAATATTTCGATTTAGAACTAGTCAGTGAAAGAAGGCAGGTTGGGTTTCTCAAGATGGTTGAGACAATGCTTGAGACTCTCCAGAGCCGCATGCACATGTATGCTATCAAAGCAATGGACGCGGTCTTTTACTGTCTTGTACGAGCTTCTCGCTTACTTGCCGTCAACACGCAAAATACTTCCAACCAGGAGAGTAAAGCGACAACGCTACGAGAGGTCCGCAGCATGGGCATTCGCTGCCTCTGTTTGGTTTTCTCAATTACTCCGGATATCGACTGGACTCCATATGTCAATCTTTTATTTGACGAAGTCATCAACCCGAGACTTGAGAATTTCTCTATCGAGAATGCGCACGGTGTATCCGCCTTCCACCGACTTTTCCACGAATGGGTTGCTTCTTCAAAGTCCATCTTTTACCTGACGCGGTTCAATAGTGATCTAATACCTGCTATTGTGGACACCTTGACTGTTGCATCTGCACGAGATGATGTCAAAGTGTACATCTTGGAACAGATCATACAACCAATCGTCAACCATGCCACCGGTCGTGCGGTACAAGAAACGGGAGAAATGAGCGACATCCCACCTGAGACCATACGTATGGAAATACTGGCACCATACGTAGACCGTATCCTCTCACACCTTGGCAGACTCTTGCAATCGAGTCCTCCTCGCCCAGTGCTGGTGGCCGCTGTGGAAACACTATCCCTGATCGCGCCTTGTGTTGAGACATCGGACGAGATTTCGAGTCTCATGCGAATATCCACCTACCTCTTACGGCAGCCACAGGACAAGATTTCACCAAAGACCAAGTCCGGCTTACTTCACACGTTGCAACATTTCGTACCTCTGTCTTCGATAGGTCAAGACGCTGCCTTTGCTGACGAAGTTTTTACCACTGTATCTTCTTTATTCGACTATTTTAAAGATGAAGAGAATCGCACCGTCTTGTCGTCCGTTCTGCGTGAATTTGCCAAGCATGACCCTGAGCTAGAGGAGGTCAGCCAATTGTGTGCGGATCTTAACGCTATAGATCACCATAAGCTTGATAGTGTTGATTATGAACGGCGACTTGGAGCTTTCACAAAGATAAATGAGACGCTGTGGACAACTTTGAATCCTAAACAATGGCGACCTCTCTTATTCAATATGCTCTTCTATATCAAAGACGAGCAGGAACTTGCCATTAGATCGAGTGCTTTATTTGGCGTCAAAAGATTCATTGAGCGAGCTGCCGAAAATGAATCAAATCGAGCGAATTTCTCATCGCTCAGAGACAATGTTTTGCTGCCCGCTCTTCAAAACGGTGTACGCCAGCGATCTGAAGTGGTACGAGCAGAATTTGTGTCGGCTTTAGGCCATTTGATCAAACTAAACCCAACGCTGCCTCCTGTTCAAGATATGCACGTACTTTTGGTTTCGGGAGATGAAGAAGCTTCGTTCTTCAACAATATTCTTCACATCCAGCAACATCGCCGTATGCGCGCACTACGCAGACTTGCAAGTGAAGCATCAACCGGGAAAATTGGCTCTTCTAATATAAGTTCATTATTTTTCCCTCTACTTGAACATTTCGTGTTCCACGTGGCTGAGGACGAGACAGCCCACAATTTAGCTGCAGAAGCAGTTGCAACTTTGGGTATCTTAGCTGAGTGGTTGGAATGGAATCAATTTCGAGCCGTATTTCGCAGGTATCGTGCCAACATGACAAGCAAACCTGAAGTTGAGAAAAATATGATTAGGCTTCTTGGTCGCATGACTGACGCCCTTTCAACTGCTTTCACTCAACGCCACACCCAATCAAGTTCTGAAGATAACGATGACATGGAGTTGGAAGCTCCGGCTTCCAATGAATCTACAAAATGCCGACTCGCTCTGACTATACCTTCAGCGCCCAAGATTGCAACCGAGCTTACAACCCACTTTCTGCCATTCTTAACCGAGTTTGTGCATCACAAGGATGAAGCGCAAATGAGTCTGCGTCTCCCTGTTGCTGTAACAAGCATCAAGTTACTGAAGCTTCTTCCAGAAGAAGACATGGCTATCCGCCTGCCACCAGTTTTGCTTGATGTTTGTTACGTTTTGCGTAGCAAAGCACAAGACTCCAGAGATAATGCTAGGAAAACTCTGGCGGACATTGCTATCATTCTCGGTCCCTCTTACTTCGGCTATATTCTGAAGGAATTGAGGACTGCTCTAGCTAGAGGCTATCAACTACACGTTCTCTCGTTCACCGTTCATTCTATCCTCGTATCGACAACGGATGAATTCGACCAAGGCTCTTTGGACCATTGTCTTACTGAAACGGTCGCAGTCATCATGGACGACATCTTTGGAGTTGTTGGTCAGGAGAAAGATGCGGAAGACTACGTCAGCCAGATGAAAGAAGTAAAGAGTAGTAAAAGCTACGACTCGATGGAGTTGCTTGCTAAAAACAGCTCCGTCACCTGTCTGGGAGCTCTCATTTCGCCTTTGCAGATGTTATTGCAGGAGAAACTTACAGCAACCTTGGTAAGGAAAATCGATGAACTTTTCAGGAGGATTGGCCTGGGTCTGCTCAGAAATCCTCTTGCCGAGAGCCGAGATATGCTTGTCTTCTGCTACGAAGTGATTAAAGAATCATATGCGAATAATGGTGATTCACGGGAGCAAAAGTCCGTAGAGTCTGCCAGAAATCGTCGGTTCCTTATCAACATGCAAGGCATGAAACGTGGCGAGAAACGCGGAAGCACTTCATCATACCTCTACAAGCTGTCACGGTTTGCCCTGGATGTCCTGCGGTCTATTCTGAACAAATTCAATTCCCTTTTGACTGCGAACAATCTAGCCGGTTTCCTACCGATTATTGGCGATGCAGTGATTCAGTCGTATGAAGAAGTCAAGATTTCTGCCATGCGTCTGTTATCGACTATCATCAAATTACCTCTGGAGGAGCTGGACGGGAATGCCCCTACTTATCTCGCAGAAGCTGTCAAACTTATCAAAGAAGCGCCAAACACTAATACTGAAGCTGCTCAAGCTGCGCTCAAATTCATAGCTTCCGTTTTACGCGAGAGGAAGGCGGTAGAATTGAGAGACAACCATCTATCATACCTCCTGAAACGTCTTACGGGTGACATTGAGGAACCCGATCGTCAAGGCCTGACCTTCAACTTCATTCGCGCTGTGATGGATAGGAAATTTCTCGTTCCTGAATTATACGAGTTGGTTGATAACATTGCCAAAATGATGGTTACCAATCAAACTCGAGCTGCTCGGGATTTGGCTCGGGGTGTTTACATCCATTTCCTCTTGGAATATCCTCAAGCCAAAACTCGATGGTCTAAGCAGCTGGCTTTTCTTGCAAAGAATTTTGAATATCAGCACCGCGAAGGTCGTGAATCGGTCATGGAAGCAGTACATCGCTTGCTCAGCAAAACAGGCGGTGAATTGGGTCAAGATATCATCAGCACTTTCTTCCTCCCAGTTGTCCTCGTCATGGCAAACGATGAGACCCCGGAGTGTCGGCAACTGGCTGGGCTCCTTCTTAGTGAATTCTTCTCGAGAGCTGATCGAGAAAGATTACAAGTAATGTTGAAGCCTCTACATTCCTGGCTTGAGCAGACGGAGAATAAACAACTTGCTAGCACTGGCCTACAGGCAATGAGGATCTATTTCGAGGCCGAGAACGCTTCTGAGAAGGAGAAGGAAAGTCATTTTGTTGCTGAGATCATACCTCCACTTATCAATCCAATCGTTGAGGATATCGAAAGTGAAGATTGGGAAACCCTTTACTTCTCCTGGCAACTCTTTTTGAAGATGTGCAAGACGGTACCGGCAGTCGCATTCAGTAAGGAATGCCAAAGCTTATGGTCTAGCGTCCAAGAGTCACTATTTTATCCACACGCTTGGGTTAAGACATGTGCCGCGAATTTGACTGGTCTATGGCTTGCTGAGTTGGCAAAAACGAATGCGTCCGAGGGCTATGGTATTGTTCCTTTGCCTAGTAAACATGGTCTTGAGCTCGACAAGGAGTCAATGATCAAACTTACCCGGGGCAGCATTCGTTCTATCCAGACTGCGGGCGTAAGCGAAGAGCTTGCTATGCAGAGTGTCCGCAACATTGTTTTCCTAAGCCGATGTTTTGCTGTCAACGGTGTTGAATATTCTCCCAAGGAGGCTCAAGAGGCGAGCGAGGACACGTCTGGTGATGTAAATGACGCAGAAGCAGGAGAAGATGAGGACATTGAAGGGATTTCCAACGCCGCGGTGTCATCTAGGAGTCTACTATATTATATCTTCCGACAGATCTCAAATATCCTGCGTCGAGAAACGATCTCAACCAAAGCGAATGCACTAGTGCCCAAGAGTGCATCCATGGCATTATTGGCCGCGATATGTCGCCATTTGGATTCAGAAAAGCTAATAAACCTTCTCTCAATCATTCTTTTACCTTTGCAACACTTGATTGACCCCAATATTCCCGCGCCTCGGTCTTCGGATCCGGATTTCCAGACTGGCTACAAATCACTGGTCACCAACGCTCAAGAAATTCTCGACTTGCTGCAAAAGAAACTGGGTACGACTGAGTACGTCGCCCAGATGGCCCGTATTCAGGAGAGCATCAAAGCTCGACGAGAGGAACGGCGAGTCAAGCGTCGCATTGAAGCAGTTGCAGATCCCGAGAAATTCGGTCGTGAAAAGAAACGTAAAAATGATCGGAAACATTTCAAGAGGAAGGAAAGAGGACAGGAATTTAGGGAGCGGAGACGGGGTTTCTAAAGTCGATACGTTAGTGCATATTGTGGCGTTTACTCATTATTAATTTGGATTTTTATTGTACATATACGGACTGTGATCTTCAAAAGTATAAATTGAGATGTCCGGAGGACTGTAAATAGTCCATTTACCACTTAATTATTGTACATGCTTGAAAAGACACAAGTCTCTTCTATTCCCTGCAGCGCCTGGTGTAAAAGCAACCTTTTTCCATAAATGTACACGCGTAATTAAAAGACACACTCCGTGCCATATATCAATATGCAGACAACGCTCTTCAGCCGATAAGACGTTGTTCGAATAGATAGTACGCTGGTCAAGGCGTTTCTTTGGAGGCGCCAGCGTCCGCGCTGATATCAACACCCTCTTTATTCGACCCAGCCTTGTACACAGATCCATCCTCCCAGATCTCCACATCGTCATTCAGGACGCCCTTGGTGACAGTCACCCCTTTCTCGGCGAGTATATCCTCCAAAGAGCTCTGTTTATCCATGAATATTCCGAGATGGTCGCTAATAACGTGACGAACGTGACATGATGGACAGGTTATTAGCACAGCGCCTTTGTGATAACCGTGTTTGGACATTTGATGATCTGATCTGTGGCCGCAGGGCTTGCATGTGAAAACAATCCGATAAGCTGGTTCCTCAGCTCTCCGCGCGGCATTTTGTTTGACGTTCTCTGCATCTGTAGCTGTGCTGGGGACACGGTCCGTTAATGGTCGTGGTGATGTCTCGGAGGTGCTAGAATTGTATCTTCGAGGTGTAATGAAACATGCCGGGCTGAGTCTTGACGATTTGCATGTAACTAAAGAGTATGGCGATACGGGGACAGGTCGAGCTCGAGGGAAGTAGCCGCTGGAGCGGAAGAGACGAAGCAAGTTTGTTGATGAGCGCATTCTGATGGATTGCTTGGCTATACAAATTAAAGCGGACCAAGTGTGTCTTTTAATGGCAGCAGTGGCAATTGAAAAGGCAAAAAAACAAAGATGATGCACCGGCGTCGTTGAATTTGCGCCGTCGGTGGCGGACGGAGGCCATTGGACAGACAGACACCTGCGGCGGGTGAACACTTTTTCCGGCACCTCAGATGCCTATCCCGGAGGCAGCGCGGAGAAGCTCTCGACGATTCATACAAAAACTAGCCAGTCGTTCTCATTGCAGCGTGTTAGTTTTCACTTTTCCAATTACCTTACATTAGATAAACTTTTAGCCAGATGGGATCCTTTATGTGAGACTGGCTGTCAATCTCGTGCTCCCCACTGCCTATCACCCCTCGCGGCTTGCCCCGCCAGAAACCCTACAATCGGGCCGTTTGACAGCCTTCTATCTTTATTTTAGCGGCATTTGCGAGTTCTTTTCAAGATGGCGATGAGAGCTAGGCAGAAGGTCCGGGCACCTCGAAGGGTAAGTTGTATACTAGCTTCAGCGCTCACAATGCAATCACTTGCGCTTCACCATACACCTCGCAAAGGAGTCGATGTTGATTTCAATGGTTAAACAGGCGCTAGGCAGCAAAAACGACGACTTTGAAGCCATTTGGGCTGTTCTATCTTCCTCACTCCGCGAAATTCATACCAAAAACGCCTCCACCTTATCGTTCGAAGAGCTGTATCGCAGCGCATACAAAATTGTTCTATTGGGCAAGGGAGACGACTTGTATGAACGAGTCAAGCAGCTAGAACAAGATTGGCTGAGCAGTCATGCTTGTCATGATATTTTGTCCTCGGTTTCGTCGGTTCTTCTTCTAAATATTGACCCCTCCGATACTACCGATCAGGCGAACGAGCGCAGAGCTGCGGGAGAGAGGTTCTTGGCGGCCTTGAGATCCGCCTGGGAAGACCATCAGCTTTGCATGGGGATGATCACGGACGTCCTGATGTATATGGTAAGTTAGGGTCGAGATCATGCCCAACGAAATCCAGATCGAAGTAATAACCGTCATCCCACTGATAGGACCGAGTCACGAACAACGAGCAGAAGCCCTCGATCTATACTGTCGCTATGTGCTTATTCCGCGACCATGTTCTCCGGTCACCTGTCCCCGATAGTAAATTATCAATCTATAACATTTTCGAGTCGACCGTCCTCTTCATGGTGCAGTTAGAAAGAACCGGAGAAATGATCGATCGTCCTCTTATCCGTCATTGCATTTACATGCTCGAAGGACTTTACGAAACATTCACGGAAGAAGAGTCGGCCAAGCTATACCTTTCAGTTTTTGAACCCGCGTTTTTGGCAATCAGCAAAATGTTTTACCAGAATGAGGGACGCCGGCTGCTCGAGACTGCCGATGCAGCTACCTTTTGCCGTATCAGCGCGGAACGAATATCGGAAGAGGAAGAGCGCTGTCACGCCACTCTTTCAAAGTACTCGGAACAGAAAATTAAAGGTGTCATAGATGAAGAGTTGATAAGTAAAAACATCACAGATGTGATAAATCTCGAGGGCAGTGGGGTCAGGTATATGCTGGATCACGACAGGGTGCAGGATCTCGCCAATGTGTACGACCTCAACGCTCGAATTGATGCGAAGAAGATCGCATTAACCAAGTGCATACAAAATCGCATTGTCCAGCTGGGCCATGAAATCAATGCTGCGGCTAAGACTTTTGCAACAGCTGCGGCACCGAAGCCAGGAGAAATCGACAGCGAAAAGAAAGATAAGGAAAAGACTGCGGCACCCCCGGTGGCGAATCAGCAGACAGCGGCAGCAATTAAATGGGTGGACGATATTTTGAATCTCAAAAGGAAATTCGACATCATATGGGAGCGAGCATTCTCATCAGACCAAGGCATGCATACCTCGTTCACAAACAGCTTCTCGGATTTTATCAACTCGAACACCCGCAGCTCCGAATATCTGTCGTTGTTTTTCGATGAAAACCTCAAAAAGGGCATCAAGGGAAAGACAGATACGGAAGTTGACACTCTTCTTGAGAACGGAATAACACTTTTACGATACATTCGGGACAAGGACCTCTTCGAAACTTATTACAAGAAGCATCTGTCTCGGCGTCTCCTGATGAAGCGATCTGTTAGCATGGACGTTGAGCGGCAGATGATCTCCAAGATGAAGATGGAAGTGGGCAATCAGTTCACTCAACGGCTTGAGTCGATGTTCAAAGACATGACGGTTTCTGAAGACTTAACGAATAGCTACAAGACTCACATGTCGCGGACTGGCGCGGATTCAAAGCGATTGGAGCTAGAAATCAGTGTTCTCACTAGTACCATGTGGCCGATGGAAATCATGTCAAGTTCGAAAGACGGCGAGAGACAATTGCCATGCATATTCCCGAAGGAGGTCGACACTGTGCGCCAAAGCTTTGAGAAGTTCTATCTCGACAAGCATAGCGGCCGAAAATTGTCGTGGCAAGCTTCAATGGGAACAGCAGACATTCGAGCAACGTTTCCCCGCCCCGAAGGGAAATATGCACGACACGACTTGAACGTGTCCACCTATGCGATGGTCATTCTGCTCTTGTTTAACGACATCCCCGTGGACCAGTCTCTGACATATGAAGAAATACAAGCGCGCACACGAATCCCTGATCATGATCTCATTCGCAATCTACAATCCCTAGCTGTCGCGCCCAAGACACGGGTCCTTAAAAAAGACCCGATGAGCAAAGACGTCAAGCCAACGGATCGGTTCTATTACAACTCGGCCTTCAAGAGCCAGTTCACAAAAGTGCGTATTGGCGTGGTTAGCAGCAGTGGCAACAAAGTAGAGAGTCAAAACGAGCGCAGTGAGACTGAGAAAAAGATGAATGAGGAACGAGGTGGCAGCATTGAGGCTGCTGTTGTTCGTATAATGAAGTAAGTCATTTTCCTTCTTGTCTATTTCCATCCAACCAGGAACTTACAACCGGTATAGGCAGCGCAAAAAGCTTGCGCACTCACAGCTCATTACCGAAGTTCTCGGGCAACTGGCTTCGCGCTTTGTGCCTGATGTGAATATGATCAAAAAGCGAATTGAAAGTTTGATTGACAGGGAGTATTTGGAGCGGATGCCAGATTCTGATCCTCCGGCTTATGGATATGTGGCATAGCGAATTTCTTTTCCTTCTTCACTTCATATATATATTCTTTTTTGCTTTCTTTATTTCGGCTTTTTTTTTCTCACCTTCAAGCAGAGACTGGGCTGGCGCAGGTGGAATTGGATCGGTCTACTGCTTGACAGTGCGTACGCTTACTAGGGCAGGATAGGATGGTTGCTATGATTATTATTAGATGCATAATTCAGGCGCAAGCGCGGTCTCTTATTCTTGACAAATTGAGCGTTTCGTTTAGTATCCATAAACAAGCAATTACTATATTTGAACGATATTTTGCGAGCATAGAGAATGAGTATGTACGAATGTGTGTATGCAATTGAGCATCTGCCTTCCATACCTGTCTAATCCAGGTACATAACCTACATGACAATGCGAATCATATATACCTATACCAGTGAAGCAACCAACCCAATCCCATGAACTCGCATGAGTAGCAACCTAAACCAGACGAGACCAAAACGCCAGCCCACTCTTTATCATTCCACACGGCGAGATGCGAGAACAAACGAGCAAGATGGTATCAATATATAGAGGGATATCATAAAATCTCAACCTCCCCACTCTCCCACGCACGCTTAACACCTTCCCACCTACTCGCCCATACCTCGCCCATCCTCATCGTCGTGCCAAACGAGTCATCCGCATAGACTTCATCAGCAGGTATTAATAGCGTAACTTCGGGGACGAGCACGCGCACAAACACAATTTCCTTGTTATCAGGCGCTTGGATCATACTCGTGCCGCCGGCATTGTCGTCTAGACGTCGTAGTTGCGGCGGGAAAGAGGCCAAGAAGCTAAGACGGTAATGCGAGGCGAGCAAATGCTGGTGCGAGTAGAGGAATTGCGCTTCGGAGGGGGACAGTGGTGCTGGATCTAACGCCGAGGAAGAAGATGAAGGATTTGGTATTGTGTCTTCTGTTCGTATGCCGCCTTCCGCGTCATTGGATTGTTGCGTGGATGTCGACGCCGGTGGTGATATCAGCACTAGGTAGTGCATGGCGAATTTGGTAGTCTTGGACAGTCGTTGGCGCAAGTAGGATCGAATGAGGTATTGGGTTCGCGACAGGTCCGTTTGCAGGATGGATAGTTTCAGGTTGAGTGTTTGCGCTTGGTTTGATGTGTTGTTGTTGTTGGTGTTCTTATTAGTTATATTGTAATTGTTGTCGTCATTATATGTGTTCATGGAATTCTCGTATGAAGACGCCGTAAGATCTTCAATATTTTCGACCTGTCAAAAAGAATACCAGGTTAGTTCCAGTTGGATCTGATATTCCAAATGAAAAAAAAAATACCTGCTTCCGAACTCTCTCCATCATTCTATCCATCAACTGCCCCGGCCATGGCAGGAGCTCTGACACGGCTCGCTCTGCAACCCACAGACGCGTCAATTGCTGATGATCGAGCGCTGTGGATTCGGGGGATAAGGCGTAGTTGTCGCGGTCGACCGAGGCGAGGATGTCGTCGATATCCATTGAGGATGAGGCCATGGTTGTCAGCTAATTCCGGTTGTATTCAGTCCTCGCCATTCCATTCATTATTTCCCTGTGGTTTTTCTATTACGCTGGCTGTTGACTGAGTTGCTTGTTTGATGGAGAAAAATAATGCGGAGTTTGGCGGGGAGCGCGCAGACGGTCCACTAGCCGATTCTCGAGCCCTACAGCCAAGCCCTACTTCCTACCACGACTTACTCCATACTTAGTGCTAGCTACCATGCAAGACGCTAGATACATCTTTCAGTCTTTAAACATGGCTCAACAAACAGATAAATACGAGGGAAAGGATGCAGATAAAAATATTATTATTCATTCATAGCTCAAGGCTGCAATCTCCCCGGGTATGGTAAGTACTCTCTCAGAGTCTGACGTAGTCTCATCTCTTTCGAGACTCGACTCGAACTTCCAAGTCTTTCTGCTGTTTGCTCTTGATGAAACAAAACATCGTCTTCTTATGTACAAAGATTTGAATGCGTGGGTACACGAATTAGAATGCAACATTGTGGACCAAATCCCATTCACACAATGAAGCAACATTAACCACCTGAACAGGCAAACAAGCAGGGATGCCAGCAATGTGGGGATATTTGTATGTGTATGTTTTCATGTTTTGTATCAGCAGAAGGAAAAAGTGCACAAAGGATATCAAGGACTGAATTAAAGGAGTAGACTGGAAATAGGATGCAGAGGAATGGGAGAATTAGTGTTCCATAGATCCGGAATTTTGCGGATAAGGAACAGAGACAATCCGAATTGTATATGCAGAGATTGTCGCGCGCTTCTCAGCCGGTGTCGGTGATTGTATGAGTTGGTAGGTAGTCTGGCAGCTTCTACCTCTTGAGCGGTTCGTCACATAGGAAAAGAGTCAAGTGCGCATAGCACGATGTAATTCGAGGCAATCGAGGGTGACTTCGTCGCAGTCGTCATTGCAGGTCAAGTTCACATGAAAGGTTAAAGAATTTTAAGAAACAAAGTACTGGCTCGAAGCAGTCGTAAGAAGTATCGGTGGGTCTGGAGTCAAGTACGGGTACTAGACTAGCAGGGAGAAGAAAAGAAGAAATTAAACAAAACCGAGTGCGCCTTGGGTATCGAGAACATTGTATGAATAGCCGTCCCTTCACTCCACGAAACCTGTACAGTTTGTACTTTTTTTTCTTCGGTATCGTTCGGGGTTCGTCGTGGATCGATGCAACCGTGCTAGAAGTCGATAAAGCCGTCCAACGGGCGATGGCGTCAATCGCCTGGTCTTGAAAGAGAATCCGAAGAGAGAAAAAGAAATCAAAAGAGGTAAATAGAGAAATAGAGAAAAGAAAAAGAAAGAAAAGAGAATGTAGGGAAAGAGTAAAAGAAAGTCAAGTTAGACGTGGCAAGCACGGTACGCTTCCAATAACGTAAAGTGAAAACTCGACAAATCAACGTAGCACCGTTAAGAGTCGTGTTGCCTACCCATCAAGGGCGGACGTTCATATGAGTTTGTTGTGGACCAACAAATGTCGCGGTGATTCTTCGTTTTTCTTAATAAGAAAGCATGCGACGGCCAGGAAGACGGCTGGTCTCAGGCAACTCAAAGGGAGAATCCAGGCTCCGGGTGCGGTCATTATTGCTGCTGCGGCACCGTCCAGTCGGACTGTCTTCCATCTGGGGCGACTGCTGTCCAAAAGCAAAGGTCTGAGCGCGGATGAACTTCGATCGCTGTTTGACTTTTCCAAGCCCCCGTTCGCAAGCATATTCGTGTTCCTTGGATGCCATTTCCACATAGTTCTGCGGGTAGCAGAGAGACTGGTGCTGGGCGAAAAATGCACTGTACCCTCCATCTAGAATGTACATTTCAGGAAAAGTCAAGTTGGGGTAACGTTCGACGTTGTACGCGCGGTCTTTATGGCGAATAAAGGATGCCATAATGGGAGCCCGATGCGCAGAGTATTCACAGTGGAAGATCAGGGTAGTGTCAGGCTTCGGTTCGGCAAAGAGCTGGTGGGCCAAGACTTCCTTGTCATTGTAATTGACAGCACCGTTGATGTGACCACCCTCGTATTCATATTCGAATCGACAATCGATGATCATCACGTTGTCGAAACGATCGTTGAATTTACCGTTGATCAGATCCACCAAAACCTCTTTTTCGATACGAGGTAAGCTATCAGGTTGATCAGAAGGAACAAAATGCGGAAGTCTAAGAGTGTGAGCTGGCTCTTCATCCATGATAGATGCCAAAGTGGGCTCAGGGACTACATCAGGCTGCTTCTGACGGACAATGTCCTCGGGATGTTCGAACATGCTAAGTGATCGTCTGCATTGCTTACGAGGGCGCATGCCGGGATTGCCACTTGAGCTCTTACGAACTGCAGCAGGCACAGGAGACGCAGTGCCACTATTACGGCCCGAAAATGGTTGTCTCAGGCGAGGACCTAGCAACTGAGTAGACGAGTTCTTTCCCACGACGCGGTCCTGTGGTGGGGATGACTCAAACATGTCAGCTAGGGACATAGAATGAGACAAGCCGCTGCTGCTGGTGCCGAACTTGAAAGGCGGGCACTGGCTTTCGGGAGCAGACTTAGTAACTCCTGACTGGGTTGAATAAGCCTTGGTTCGAACCAAAGACGGACGAAGAAGTGGTGGGCGTCTACGTCTGTGGCAGTGAGGAGATCAGTCAGCAGTGGGCAACAGACAATAAGAAATGATCGCTTACTCTTGCGTGGCAGCAGGCTGAGCATCTTCCATAGGAGATGCTTGCAAGGATATCCCCGCACTATTGCTTACAGAGCTTTCCGAGTCGGGGGTTGGAGACTGCGGCACCACTTCAGTCGTCGCAATAGTGTAAGGAAGCTTGTGAGGAAGAGGCGACATGTCCATCATATCAGTCATTGGCGATGAGGCCGGTAACGGGGGCGTGGTCATCATCTCTTCTGTTTTAACACAAGTTTAGCATTACTCGCAGTCTACCGGATGCCATTCCCAGAAGACTCACCACGTCTCCCATCTCCGCCGAACAAGTTTGCTGAAAACAGGGATCGGCGAGGGGTGGCCAGTTGAGGGCTAAGATTGATACTTGATCAGCAAACAGGGTATTCAGAAACCCAAGCATTGAATACCCGTTGGAACGGTAGGATGCTCACCTCTGGTCGATGTGAAAATTTTGTGATAAGTCTGCAGCCAGACTCGCCGCGGGAGAAGGACCTGTGAACTGCTTAACAGTAAAGTAGTCGGAATTCGACTTCTTCATCGACAAGTCCCTGAAGTTGAAGTTGGCACCGCCAAATCCACCAATGCTTCCAAGTGGACGAAACTGGGGGGGATCATTTGCAAAGCGATGGCCAAACATCAGCGACGGTGGCTGCATGGCTGCCAGAGGTGACGAGTGCTCCATGGCGTTGTGACTGCTTCAGTTGAATGATATCTCGGTTTGATTCAGCTGATAGTTGGTGTTGTTGTCCCATAAGAGAAATCATCCAAATGAGGTGGGATGATTTTTTTCCCCTTCCAAGCACACAGCAGATGGTCTGAGTTGTAGCAAACAGTTCTGGCGTTTGCTTTAATTTCTTTGTGTTCTTTTGATGTCCCAAATGTGTATCTTCCAATGTTGTATCTGTTCAGACTCAATTGCACCTTGCCAGTGTGTTCTCCAAGCGATCTCTTAATAGATGATCAAAGCTGATGACGATGGTGGATGTCAGAAAGGCATGGCCTAGCGCAGTTGTATTGTGTCGTGATTGGTGTCCTAGAACAGTCCGGATGCGAGCAGAACAGCCGGTTTGTCGTGTGAATCCCCACAGTGAAAGCGTGAGCCGACGTGAAGAGAAGTGGGAGGGACGAGAGGTAGATGGGTGGTGGGTGGAGCGAGGTAGAGGAGAGAGAGAGAGGTACCGTGCTGAACTGGCCGGACAATGGACACCGCGAAGGATGAGGCAGAGAAAGAGAGCGAAGAAGAGGAAGAAGAAGAGGAGGAAGAAAGGAACGGTCGATTAAAGAGAGAGGAGAGAAAGCAGCGTTGAAGCTGAAGAGTGAAGAGTGTTGTTGCAATGGGCAACGGAGAGCGAGTGGGGAGGATCTCCGAGCCTGCCAGTACTCAGTACGTATGTCGTCTGTATGTAATGTACCTCGCCCGTACTATACCAGCGCTAATCCTGTACTCCGGATACGAACGCAGCGAATTCTGGCTCCGGGGCTGGCGGTACTGGGTACTTGGGTACTTCCAGCGTGTACGGCGCTAGTAATCTATCCGGTTTTTGCGCTGTCCTGCGTGTTTCTGGTGTGTATGGCTGCCCGCCTGCGTTTGCGTCCTCAGCATACAACATACAGCGCATTTGTCTGGCCAAGTAAAACAGATACAGAAACAGTCACGCCGGAGGATTCTTAGATTTGCGTCGCACGGGCTGTAGCCAGCTGTAACACGTTCCCAAGCTGCAGCCCGGAAGCGCCTATTGGGCAACCCACGTCATTTGCTGCTACTAGTGGTCCTAGTCGCTACAACTTAGTAGCATGGCAACCGATGGGCCGCAAGGATGGATCCTCCCCCCGGCATGCACGCCTGCAAGGTCATATCCCTGCCCTGCTTGTGCCTGCTATGCTATGCTATGCTCTGCTCTGCTATCTGCTCTTGCCTCGACGAGCCTATACACTCCTACGGCCTCTTTGTCTCCTTGCCGCCCCTCTTGGCAGGGCTCCTTTATTGCTAAAAATTGCCCTGCTCCGTACATTTAAAGAAAGCCGCGGACGGGGGGGATGCCAGGCCAAAAATAGGCCTGCGGAATTTGGAAACGGCCTGCTTCAGTTTCCGACGGGCAGCCAGTCACTGTAGTAACGATGCTAGCTGATCGCTTTATTGCCGATACGAACGGCCCATGGGCGTACGGAGAAGCACTAACTGACTAAGGATTCGGCCTGGTGTGCCTTGAGTCAGATGGCCAGCGCTTAGCTGGGACGAATAATGGTGCCCATTCGAGCTATAGCGATAGCAGTTATACGTCCCTAGAGCAAAAGGGCACGATAGGCTGCTCCACCGGGGGTTGCAACAAGCCCTAGTGTGCCTCCTGCCGGTGGTAAGGACGGGCGACCTCGCCTGGACTTCTACCCTGCCTTGCTGCAGATTAGCACTTACAAGCCGATGTAAATTTGGAGATTCCCAGATTCGATGATCGCAACACCACTGCACTCTACCATTTCCATACAATCAACCCCAAAATGGCCCCGTAGAAACACTCCCTAAACGAATACATACGTACCACACACAAACCTCAAACCGTCCCCGGCCCGTCCGTACTAATAAATTACCCGTCCTGAAGCAAAGTGAGGCAGTTATCTCCCAGGAGATAATGGTCAACCCGGCAACAAGACAACGAAACTCTGGAACAAGCCTCTCTAGCCCGGAAAATTTTTCTTACTTTTTCTTTCATTGCTGTCAAGTGTACGGCCAAGGCCGGTTTCTTAATTTGTATAAATTAAGTTACGAAGTACGGAATGAAAGGAATCGAAATACTATTGTCTTTTACTTGCACTCCTCGTTTGTAGTTATTACTGTATCAGTCGCCGTCTGGTAATGTCTAATTTCGGGCGCTGCCCGTCGTAGCATTTATGTATTTCCCCCGGCCGCTCCTATTCTACTACCAGAGGCTAATACTAATAGTCACGGCATACCTAGACTCGAGATGGATTTTTCGCTGTAGATCAATGCTCAATGCAGCCGCGCGACAAATTATCAAATAACCATCTACGTTATGCTATAATTTTTGACTTGAAACACGGGACGGCGCATTCTCAGGCTTGCGTGATCGCTGGGCGTTGCCGTGGCTATTGCCAGGACGTCGCGTATCTGGCAGGAATTCCCGTAAGATTGGTCCTCTGGAGAGATTCGTTGCTATATATATATATATGTATATACGCTCTGTAGTGCGTCCGACACATATAGTATGGTACTACGAGAGCAGTCAGTCAGACCAGGCGTTTCTACTTCTCACACAAGCACCAGCGGCATGCGAACTCACAAATTACGAATTACGAAACCACGCAAATTAGTACTCCACTGTAAGGCTGTTTTCTTTTCCTTCTCCTGCGAGTTTAAAATTTTTTAATTTTTCCCTCGTTGTCTCCATCGTCTGTCTCCACACAGCAGTTCCCGTGTGTTTGGTATCGGATCGGATACTAAACCTATCGAGTGCAGTGCGAACCGCCTCAAGACGTATCGAATCCATTGAAAAGTAAAACTAGTCCATCCATCTGAAATTTTACACTAGACTTAATCCCATGTATTTCTTTCTCCGGTTGTGTAGGAAAAGTACTCCGAGCTCAATACTGTTTCTCCAATGCTCTGCGTAGTTTAATAATTTGATATCGTCATCAGATAACTATTCAGCGACTAGCTCCTCGAATGTCAGCGGGCAGACAAGCCAAGGTATATTCAGCTGGATAAATATGTCATTGTGTGATTGGATGCGTCAGAAAAGCCTTCTCGTACCTGGGCTGAGCTCACACTCATCCCACAGCCATGGCGATTGCCATGCTCCGGCCATGCCGACACACCCGGTGACTTGTTTGATTTGATTTGATTTGATTTGGGTGGATAACGAAAGAATGACATCGCCCAGGCTGGAGAGAGGCTGCTGCAAGCACTGCTTATCGCTGACTCCGCCGACTCGCCAAGGGAGTACGAAGTGGTGGTGCGTAGTGGCTTGGTACCTGATCAACCCCGCACTAGTAGAGTAGCATCGTAGTAGGGCAGGAGAACAGGAACTCTGTGCTGATTTTCGTTCTGGGAGTGGGCCTCTGACGATGAATACAATATAATTGAAAGAACTAACACCGATCTTAATAATAATGGACTTGTTTTGGTTATACGATGACGCGATAGTGATCGAACAAAAAATGAATTCTCTTTCTGAGTTGGACATGTCGGCGACAACGCGTAATCCGTCGGCTACAACAAACATGTCTTGGATACGGTGAGGGGATCTGTCAACTATCAAGTCCAGTCTCGAGCGAGCCAGACGACGAGTCCAGCTGACTCCCGCCGGCTCGAACGCTGCTCCAAATCTAACTGACCCATCACTTTTCCCGTTCGGTGAGTAGGGCGCTTAGAAGCTCTCTACAAGCCAGAGCCTTATGAAATGTCAGTGCACTGGCGCAGACGGTGTCGGTGATTGGCCGCGACAGGGATCTCATATCTGGCACATGTTGACACTACTAGGCCTAGTCAAGTACGCAAACCCCGAGAAGCAACGCTGCTTTTGCTGCCGCTGCTATTCTTGCATCAAAATCTGGGCCATCACACGCGACGAACAAGCCGGCATGGGCGAGCACGCCAATCACGAGCACGGGTCCACTGCGCCGAGTCGCGGCCTAGTTAATATGCTTCGCACTAGAATAATGAACAGACGAATGCTCTCAGCTGCAGACTAGAGTAGACTCCACTTATTGGGCTGTCCAACAGCAACTCCAGCGTCCGGCGTTTCGAGCAGAACACGGTTACTCCGAGGCAGCCTAGTGTGCATCACGATGAGGGGTCCATCTCGGTGGCGAGCTGAAGGGAGGATGGTGATACGTACGAACTAGACGCTAGCCAGTGTTGAGGCTGTACATAGTAAACATAAGACTGTATAGGGCCGTGGTCGATGATGATGAGAGAGCAAGAGAAAGAGGTGATGTTGCGCGACGAGGGGAAGCTCTGCGAAACCCGCGTTGCGCCAAGACGTAAACAAAGCCCCAAACGCGACCACGATGCGCAGTCCCGTGACCGCCAGCAGACGACTCTTTGTAGGCTCTTGCAAATCACATCTCACTAATGCATCCTGCAGCTTTAGCACATCGCTTAACAAAGTCAAGGCCAACTGGGGGCGAAGCTTCTCCGCCAATTGACGTCAACGAGTCGATATGCCCCTCGGCGTGGTGGCTTTGCTCCTGCGTCTCTATCAATCCAAAACAAACATTGTTTAGACTTTAGTATTCTGCGCAGTTGCCCGTCAGATCTGCCTCTACTACAGAGTACAGTCAATCTACAGAAGTACAGAACTAGACTATCGAATGTCGCGCGTCGCTGCTCGCATTGGAGACGTCGTGACACTGATACCGGCACTAGCCTCCAACACTCTAACAGAAACGCGTCCAGCACAGACCTCCGTACAGTCAGACCGCCGATGTCGACAGTTCATTATGTGACGTATATCTTTCGCCTACCCATTGTTCCAGCCGATGACGATCAGGAGCTGGCCGCAATGCCTTGGTCTGTTCCTTTGAGCCTACCGCGTATCAGACGATAAACCCTCGGCTCGAGAGGAGAGAGAGGCATCTAACAATGAGCAAATTGATTGTTTACATCTTCCCCGATTTTTATGCTTTCGCGTTCTCATGTGATGTAGGTTATTGTGCGATTATTGGACAATTGAGTCTGTTCTAGAAGAGGTCTTTTTGGGCTTTTTGCCACATTGTTGAACTAGTCTGCCGACTAAAAATGCAAAGCATCCATGGAATTTGATGTCTGACATCATCGCGGTTCCTGGCTGACGTTATCTGCCGGGAACAGAAAATCAAGGCAGCACGCACGCTCGATACAGGCTTGCTTGTTTTGATGTTGTCTCTTTTCACAGTCGAGATAGCACCGAGAGTATCGGATGTAAATAATATGCTTTTCGATCCTGGATACGACCTGTCATTACGAATGCACATGTCAATATCCACGTTGAGGACATCTGCATGGCTAGGTTTTGGTGCATGGCATATGCTTATACTAAATATAACAAGTAATTCATTTCATTATCACATAGAAGAGGGGCAGTACTACGTGCTTTCATATATTGCAGCATACATAGTGTCTTTTCCAGAGCTCTTTCTGCCGATGATTTTTGAGGGAATCTGTCGGGTCTTAGGGTTTTGTTCCACCAACACTTCATGTCGTATCTAAAATATAGCAGCCATGAGTATACTTGACAGCGCAAATGCTAAGTATTGTTACGCACACTTATGATTTTAGGTCTAAGCATGTGAAATACTGCCAACAAAGCGTACTTTTGTTACGAATATATATATAGATATATATAGATATATAGATGTAGATAGTATCCTACACCTGGATACCATGCATTCCAACAGAACTGAAGTTCTACTTCGCTCTGCACATCGCAATTTTTTTTCCACAACCCTCTGCTTGCATTGAAATATCGATGCATAGCAATATCCATATCTAGGGGTGAAGTATGAGCTAAATTTTCTTCTTCGGCATCAGCATGCAGCTACACTTTGTGCGCAGTATCCACCTACCTGTCCACAACACGAAGAGAAAAACTCTATCATCACCAAGAAACTTGCCACGTAGTGAATTCCATTACACGATCTTCTATAGGTAGACAAACACATTCATCAAAGTGAAACTTCAATAGCGCTAAACCTGTATACTCGCCGACCTCTATGCTCGTGTGCCCAAACAGACTGCCTTGGGTACCCGGTGCTAAATATTCAATAAATATATTCCATAATCTTGGTCTTCTTCAGATATAATGCAAATAATCCGTCTTGGCCGATTTATCGATGCTACGGTGCTACTAGTGGCTTGTGCGTGCTGAGAACATACAGAGGGAAAAATACACTCAGCCCAGAGACCCAGATCCTCTGTTCAGTTAATAAAATAGAAACCTCCTTTTCAAGGGGGATATTTTTGAAGTTTAAAGTTGTTTTAAATCTATTATCCCATGTCTTGTGACTTGCTCCCAATTCAGTAAAATATGCTCTTTTCGTCGTCCTATCAAGGGGTGAAATGAAGAGTTACCCACCCAGACTCGTGCAAGGGATTCATTTTTGCCTTACTCAGTAGATTTTCTCCGCATTCTTTTTTCAGTTAAGCAGCTTATTGTGCGATTGTAACTGCTAATTTCATTTCAATCACGTACGACCAGGTATGAAATATGTTAGTATTCGGAGATTTTTATTCATCTTCTATCTAGATTGGACAGCTACCTATCTATTTGGTTTAATTATGTGCAATTTCGACGTGCATTCTTTTTTTATAAATACCCCACTAAACTTTTGAATTCATGAATACGTACGCAGAGTACTGAGACTTTCACATTCTGGCTTCTATTCTTGCACATCTGCATAACGGCACCACCAAACCTTCGAAAGCAGGCATATACCGTGTCCTGTTTACCATTATTTCTCATAAAGAGGGTCCAGCACGAGCTGATCTCGGCCTATTAAATCATTATGGGATCTCCCTTGATTAGGATTCATAGCCCTAACAGCACGCCAAGACACAATTTATTGAATATATCTACCACCCCTTCCAGCCTCTCTCGGGGACGGTACATAGTTATTCCTGCAGCTGCCAGCTGTCTAGTTACTTTTCTTGCTTCAAGTATGCACAATTATGTGTAGCAAGGAGAAGTGCAGCTGTGGGGAAATGACCTGCATATGTAGATCTATTGAATCGCCCGCACGTAGAACTATGCATGCATGCACATATATGTGGCCGAAAAGCTTAAAGACTTGCATTGTGCCTATACGTACAAAACTTGGATTAAGGAATGCAATAGTTCCAGTTGACTGTTTAGATAGTGCCTGTAAGCTACTGGACGGCATTTACGGACGAAAAGAGAATGCTGGTCCATTTTCATCCTGGATGAACAGCTTCAATGGCGGCTTGGTATTGCAAATCGTTCTTTAGATTACTTGGCTGACAATGTTATGGACATACAAGAAATGTAAATTACGTAGCAATATTTACATACTTGTAAAACAGATGTGCTACATATGTTGCTAATATATACAGATACAGGTGGTGGTGTGAGACCAGGTAGGAGGTGCTAAAGCAACGACAAACTTAAAAATTGCTCTCTCATTGCTATACATCCTTATTACTATGATACTGAACAAAATTGACTGTCATTCACCAAATTTGTACACATTGCGTATGTGGCCTTGAGAGTATGAAGTCAACTAAATGGGGATTGTATCTAGGCGTGTACAGGAAAGAAGCAAGCCGATATGAATTGCTTCATCGCCCCTTATTAGAATCCGTTTACTTTTATGTAATTGTGGTCTAAGAACGGTCTAGAGTAGCGTACGAAATATTCTACTCTTTAATTTCCACTTTAAATCAATCAAATCGTATCGGCTATCGTTGCTCACGACTACTAAGAATGATATCGAAGAGTATCGAAATCCTTTTCCCAGTCGAAGTAGCTTTCTAATTTAATCATCCTTTATTTCGACTCAAACAGTTGTTTGCGAGAGCAGCAGAAGATAAACAGGTCAATGCCTCCTTTACCGAGGAGGACTCTGACAGTGACTATTCTTATCGCACATTCGGTGACGCTCCAACAGTCACATTTCTCCAAAGGCAACTGAAGAAGGATGCGGGGATGGCAAAGTTTTTTCGAATAGCATGAAGGGTCTGATGACATTGAGCCTGTAGGACAGAAAACGCACTTATCTAGTCTAGTTCTGCAAAGTGAAAGGAAAGGCTTGTTGCAAAGATGTTCAAAGTTAAGTGACAGTTGCCAGCTGTGAAACTGTTTTCAGGATGAGAGATAGTTTTCAACATTAAAATTCTCAACCCTATATCGTAACCTTTAAGCAGAGATACATCCAAAATCTTTCGTCTCACCTGAGTGATAGCTCTTTACGTAGCTGAATGATATATTCATAGGTCGGAACAAAGAGAATTTAACGGGGATGTATCAGTGAGAAACCAAGACGAGAAGACCGCGGTTGACATGCTGAAACAAATATTCATCAAAACTCCGCTGAACAGAATCGACTAATACGCTTGAATGGCTGTGTTGTGGGAATGACGAAGAGGGTCAGCCAAGCGAGCAGCCTGCTCGTATGTTTGAAGTTGGTGATGTCAATGCCTGTCGGTTTTGATGGCTGCCTTGCATCTAGACATAACTTTATATTGCGATTGAGTGAATTGTCTGCGAATGGTCACCATCTTTTGGTACAACTTGGCGAAGATACTGGGGGCGATGATGGGGAGATTTTGGATTGGACACGTGAAGCAATTCGATCAGATACTAGCAACGCAGGGCTTTCTTTGCTAGGTGTCATGTAAATCCTGTTTATATATTATGAGTCGTGCTCTAAACAAAAAGTTGACCTTATCATCTAGGAGGTCCCGAAATGGTAGCTGTGACAGGCACCATATAATTCTATATTGGTTGCCTACAAGTATGTTTTTTGGAAGTGCTCGACTACTAAAATTGTATATAATTCTTGGAAGTGCAATAGCAATACCTATAAAATAGCAATTATGATTTTAGTAGTAATTTTAAAGTGACAAAGTCCTTGTCAAAAGAAATCGATGGAAACCCGCAGCCTCGTTGTTCGCATAGCCCCCGATGAGTTGTATGCAGAGCTAATGAATGTAGCGTGAAATAGCGTAATTATACTATGCACTCGACCAAAGAGAAGAGCTTGCATATGCATTCCCCTCATTTTTACTGATCAAATGAGGCTCCGAAGACGGATTTGAACCAACACACTCAGCCTTCCACGAGGTCTGTCTTTTTCTTCTTTGGTCTCCCTCCGCCCTTTTCCAAGGGGTCCATACTGAAAAAAACCTTATAATAAAATGCACAGTTCGCAAAATATAAAAGGATTCCACTGCCTAAGTATCTGATTGAAAATTGATGCAACTATAAATGTAATATGCTATTACTTTTCATATAATCCTAGGTCGAGCCGTCTGAGGATACTCAACAATGGCTGAACTGATCGGCGGTATCTCCGCAGTTACATCCTTAATAGGGCAGCTTGGAGCATTCAGTGAATATGTGTGCGAGTTTCTTGAAAACGTTCGATATGCCAAAAGAGACGTCGAAAGGGTTCAAATTGAGATTCTGACGTGCACAAATCTCTCAGAAATATTCGACGACACCATGCAATCTCTCGAAAAATCCAAAAGCAGAACTATGAAGATGGCTCGCAAAAAAGGATTAGAGCAGTCGATTAAAGCACAAGCTAAAAGCGCCCAAGACCAAATCTACACCTTACTTAATCAACTGACGCCGCTAGATGTGCGAGTTCAATCAAGTTCCATTGAGCAAATATTGGCAAAATTACGTTGGCACTTCTCAAAAAAAGGCATAAAACTTCCAATGGCAATATTATCCAGTGTGAAGAGCAGCCTGATCCTGCTTTCAAATATCTTATTGCTCGAAACAACAACGTCCAAAATCGCCGACAATACGAACTTTAGTCCGGAAGAGAGAGAAAAGCTGAAGCTGGAAATGTATGTGATATCTGCAGCGTTATTCTTTCACGGGTATCTTTGAGACTGATGGTGTGCCATTTAGAAAACGATTGAGAGGCTTGATCCGTCAAACCGAAAAAGTATGGAAAAAAGCAAGAAGAGATGTCCAAGATTTCGACCATAACCACCACGATGCATGCATAGCTAATTTGGACAAAGTTAAGGAGGCTATGCAACCACTAAAAGATGAGTCGGTTTCTCAAGCACGGAAGGTAGCACGAGATCTGTCGTTGTCATCGTCAAGCACATCAACGAGGATAGGGCACACATCGAGTTCTTCGCCATACCATGAGAATTATAGGATTCATGATCTCCAGCCAGGCGGACAAAGCTCAACCAATAATTCCTTGCCATCTTATTCCAATAGTAGGCCGAAAGGTTTGAATGGCCAGGACGTGCGTTCCAATTATACTCAGGGCTCTCTCAATAACTCAGGAAGAGCCCTTGTCATCAGACAACCAAACGACTCACAAACATCTGATTCTGAATGTTTTCACCGGAACCGGCCGGATTACCACGAGGATAATCACCGAACATCTGACAGATCCGTGCACGACTCAGATGAATTTATTGATGAACCAGTATACAGGGACTACGGCGATGGCCACAGGGCATCATATGTGAGACGCACGAGACGTCGACCGGGGAATGCTGTTGCAAAGTGTACGGAAAGTACCTCTACACCAAACAATCCGAAGGCATCTCACCGGTCTGATCCTACGACTTCCTGCAATGGAGAAAGTCATCAAGGAATTCATTTTCGACGAAGGAGAAGGAGAAGGGGAAGAGATGGCCGCCTAGATTAGAATTCCTCGTTAATCATAAACATGGACTGGTAGTTAATTTAGTAAAGAGATGCTTTTGTCTATTGAGGAGTTCGTGTCAGGGAACCATGACTTAGATAAGATATGCAGGCTTGAATACGTCCGCCTCACCTTTTTCGCTCTTTTCAAGAGAAAAATATTTAATCCGAGTTTTAGTCAAAAGTCCGGTAAAAGTAATGTCATAATTAGAGGAAATCAATATGGAGCATAATTTTTATTGGACATGTCTCCCCCAAAATTTCCCAATTTGGGAATTAGCCCTAATTTACATATATTATGCATGCATGGATGACGTGTCGACTCTGAAGTCCAATATGTCTCCTCCAGCCATCTAGTAATAGAGGTACCATGACCTGGGATTCACTTAGTTTCTCCAGAAAACCGCAATGGACAACTTTGCGAAAATCAATTGTCTGGTGGACTAAGCCATCTCGTAATATATAGCTTTGCGGGAGGCGCCCATTTAGATGTTGAAATCATCATAGTAATTTCTATCTCCACCCATTGAATCGGAAGTCTCTACAATACGTAGTGTTCATATATTTTCAGGCATGTGACTCGATTCCGAGGCTTGACCTTTGCTAATACATGCCATAACTCGAAGTAAAAGGTTCCCGTATGTGGCTAGCTAACTTAAATGGCTATCTTATTAGGTTGAATATACAGTTGTAAACAAAAATTGTAGCCGTTAGCTTTTTATAAATTCTTGGTCTAATCATTAAAGGGTCTAGCATGTCTATCGGTTATTTCTATATGTAACTGTCTAATGTATGTTATATGCCGGCGGTTAACCAGCAAACCACAGCAGCACTAGCTGGAGTCAAGAGACTAGGCGCCTTGAGTAACTTTCTCTTTCATCACACTTTCCACGTCCCACGGCTGCGATATAGTGAGATCGTTGACATTATAAGGAAGCCAGCTCCGATCGTTGTGGATACACCGGAGAATATTTGCAGGCCGGAGAAGTCGGTTCCACCCTGTCGGGTCAAGATGGCGCCCATGATTGGGAGACCAGTGAGGCAACTGTATAATGAAGTGAGAAGAGACATTAAGGTCGCCGAATGATATGGGAAACTTACCTGACAGATATCACAAGCTGGAAGGTCCCGAAACGTTGACCTAGAGTCTCTAAGCTTCCAGACTTGCCAACACACGGCATGACTAAAGACACCACAGCCCCACTGCAGAATCCGTAGACCAGCGCGAAGACGATGAGTCCTGCATGCGATGCATGATAGTTGAATGGTAGCCACAGACAGATCATCGAGATACCTGTCAACGCAGAACTGCACGTGTAGACGTTGAAATAACCAATGTTGTCTGCAAGTATGGGGGGGATAAGACGTCCAGGAATAGAGGTAGAGCTGGGTTTGCCATTAGTAGAAGCTTACACAGAATAAGGGAGGGTAAATTATACTTGATGATCGATATTAAATAAAGAGCGAGTGTCGGAGAAAAGTCATTATTGGTTTGCGCCATAGTAGAGAGATAATCGAAAGGACCCCAAAGTCCCCAGCTACCCATTTAATGTCAGCATTTAAACTTTGAATAAACTCCAAGTTGGATATACGAACAACACCAAATAAGACCCCAAGGTCAGAAACGCAAATTGGCTTTGCGTGAACAGCGATAGATCAAACCACGGCGTTTTGCTATTCCACTTCTTCCGAGGCAACCTTGCTTTAATAGTCAAGCAGCATCCGACTAAGAGGACGCCGTCAAGTAGGGCCGTGTATCGAACAGCACCATAGAAACCTACCTCCTCAACAAGCCTGTTCAGGAAGATAGGAAATATCACTCCGCCCAAGCTGGAGCCGCTTGTCACAATACCGATAGCCATGCCTCTTCTCTTGACAAACCATTGGCCAGCACAGATCAGAGCCGAGGTAAAGACTCCTCCAGCACCAATTCCAAAGCCTAATCCCTGTGCTAGGAAAATCTGATAATATTCTTTTGCAAGGCTTGTCATACAGAGCGAGAAAATGCAGAGAAAACTGCAAGGGTAAAGCACTGGACCTGGCCCGTATGTATCGATGATACGCCCATATACCGGACCGAGAGCCCACATGAGGCATAATTGAACTGCGAAGATCCATGAAATATCTGATGACGAGTATTGGCTGAGGGTCGTTTCCTCGTAGATGGTTTGAAAAACGCCGATTCTAGGTTCACATGCCATCAGCTCTCAACCTCTCTTTCTTTGACGAAAAGTAAAAGAAATGCTCACGCATTCAAAAAGCCAATGCTGCTAAAGAGGGCCATGAAGCCGCCAGCGACACACAGCCATCCTTGAAAGCCTTCCTCTGGAGGTAAGGCGGGTGGCCCATCTATAGCGGTCTCTTTGTCTGCTGCTGCTGCCATGAATTCCGTAAGACTTCTACAATGTCGTAGTGACTCCAAGCTTAAAGGTTCCCCTGTGACGGAATATGTGCCTTATTTATAATTCCGGCTGGCCAGTGCAAACCGGTCTTTACACCGGATTAACGGCGGTGCTTATGTTAGCTTCAAGTTTAGGGCTAAACTTGCGGCTAACCGGCTTGCTTATCACGGCATTACCTAATCAAGCTATTTTTTAGTGGCGGCCGACGATTTCTGGTGTCGGCGCCGTCATTTGTCATCGTTTCCTATTTTTCCTTGTTAAGTATATCGTTGAATTGTTGAAATTTTCACTCATCCCGACTTTCAGCTATCACTATATTCATAGGAATGGCTTCTGAAGACCCCTTGAAGCGACTCGTATGTGTCAATTGCAAATTGCGCAAGAAAAAATGCGACAAAGTGCAGCCGCGGTGCGGTTATTGCTCTCGGTAAGAGGAGAAGAACCCGTGATGTCTCTTTGTTGTTTACACATTTGATACGTATAATAAAATAGCTGGAGGCTTCATATTTGTCTTAATAGAAAAATTTGCTAATGTGACCACAGAAAGAAGCTGAACTGCCAATGGAAACACGGAGATAGTAAGGATATCTCCGTGGAGCAGGAGGTATTGCTGGCGGCCGCTCCTAACCCACTCATCCGCTCATCCCTGCTACTGTCGCACTCGTTGTCGGAGGCCCTGCGCTCGCGACCCACAAATGCGGACTCTATTATTTATCTTCAGGCTCTGCGAATCATACAAAAAGCAGGTCAATTCGTGGACGATATCAGCGTTCGGTACTTTCGTGGCATTCATCAATTCATCCCGGTCATTTCGCGCCGTCGTATCCATGATCATCATCTAGTTAATTTCGGGGCTCCACCCCCTGCCAGCTTTGCTATTTTGTTGCTGAGCATGTGTCTGATCACTTACCATCCGGAGTTTGCGTCTCCAGTCCCCAGTTCTCTGGATCAAGAAACCCTCTATCTGGCTACCAAGTCACTTTTTGCTCAGGTACAAGCATCCCGTCCACCATCGCTGGACTGTGTTCAAGCGGGGATGATCATTGCAATATACGAGTATGCAAATGGCAAGATACAAGATGCTTTTACATCTATTGGTGCTTGTGCAAGAATAGGATATGCTGCGCGATTGCATCTTGCAAACCCAGTTCAAGAAATGGATGACGAGACATACCGAAAAGCCCAAGAGGAAGCCAATACGTGGTGGGGGATCATCATTTGCGAGAGGTATTTCAATGTACAACCAGAGAAGCTTTCTGGAGGAGACTGACAGCTTACAGGGTCTTCTTCTGTGAAATGGACTACGAATTTCAACAGCCCTTTATGACACGAGTCCCAGCCTTCGACTTTGAGCTGCCAACAGGATCGCCGTCACCGAGTGATAACACCGATGAAACTTTCAAATTACTTCATAGTGCTATAGATGGTACCGCGATGTCCAATGCCGACGGGTTTGTGTATGTAGCGCGAGCTACGTGGCTTCTAGACCAAGTTTTAAAGACACTTTACATCACGGATTTCGACTTGAAATATAACCGGCTTCACGGACTGGACCACACTCTTCGCGCATTATATGCTAGTGTTATCGATTGCTCTGAAGGGAAATGGGGTACTTATTGTGCGGCAAGATCTATCGTCATGAGGTGAGTTCATTAGTACATCCTCCGATATAAAGCGCCGAATATACTGAAAAGAGCTCTATAGATCTCTTTTCATTTTACACAACCATATTCTGGATCATATACCAGAAATGAGTCCATCTATGTGCGAGTCCCCGTACGAGTGGATTGAGAGCTCACATGCAGCACTAAGTACAATTACCAAGATGATGGAAGATAATTCAACCGCTCACAATGTTATAACTCTGCCCTTGATGGACACTTTACCTCCCAGCAGCCTGTTCGTCATTCGCGCATCGCTTAGATACATTCGTCAGTATGAAAATAAGAGTGCTGCATTGGACGGTGCAGAGAAACAACTTGAGAAGGGTCTACATCGGTTCGGCCAACGCTGGGCAGCGTTTCGACAATGCAACAGATGATCACACGGGCTTCAAGAGTTTTTACGAATTTTATGGGAATATTTATGTATTTATATTATTGGGAATTTTGGAGGTTTTTCATCTTTTGGTTCTTGCTGCTAGGCGTTCAAACCTTTTGGCACTGATTATAGGATTGCCACAGTTCTTTCAGAGTACTTCTAAATGGTCGTGTTGCGCAACCCGACTAGTAGGCTCAATATTCAGCCGTCCTTGAGTCTGATTGGTTGGATGTACCTATACACCTCTATCGGCAGAAAGTTCAAGCGATACCAACTCTGCCAGATATTACCCTCACCCAGTATAAAGTGTACACTTATCCTCAATTTTGGAGAAATAATCTTAATGTTCAATGATTAGAAACTTTTCTTTTCCCCCAAATCAAACGATAACGGCAACAAGACCCGAGGATGTCTCCAGTCACCACCGAAAAGGCTTCATACAAGATTGCATCCATCCCCGCAGATGGAATTGGACCAGAAGTCATTTCAGCGGGCATCACTGTCCTCCAGAAACTGGCAGCAACTTTGAATACTTTCGATCTCCAGTTTGAGCATTTTGACTGGGATAGCGCTTACTACAAGAAACATGGCAGATACATTCCAGAAGGGGGCTTGGAAACATTAAAGGCTTTCGATGCCATATTATTCGGGGCAGTGGGGGCACCCGGTATGTTTGAATTAGTCGTCTATTTACGCTTTTCAATAACATGCGTGTATAACTCTGACCCTGCTAGATGTTCCCGATCATATATCACTCTGGGGGCTGCGCCTGGCGATCTGTCAACCCCTCCAACAATATGCGAACGTGCGCCCAACCAAAGTCTTCCGGGGAACTCAATCTCCACTCAGAAACTGCTCAGTCGGGGACTTGGATTGGGTTATTATTAGGGAAAACTCTGAAGGAGAATATGCCGGCCAAGGAGGTCGCAGCCATGTTGGGAAGCCCTGGGAAATTGCTACTGAAGTTTCTATCTTCACCCGCCATGCTGTGGAGCGTATAATGAAATTCGCTTTCGAGACTGCGCAAAGTCGGCCAAGAAAACTGTTGACTGTAGTTACAAAAAGTAACGCCCAACGAAACGGCCTCGTCATGTGGGATGAGGTGGCGAAAAATATCGCAAAGCAGTTTCCTGACGTTACAGTCGACAAGATGCTGGTAGATGCCATGACCACACGGATGGTGCTCAAGCCGGAAACGCTAGACACAATCGTTGCTACTAATCTGGTACGTTGGAAAAGACACTTGCGGCAAATGGCACTCCGGATTTTGGGATTTAGCTAATCGGAATGATATTCTTCAGCACGCCGATATTCTTTCAGACCTTGCGGCAGCTCTTGCTGGCTCCATTGGTATTGCCCCTACCAGCAATCTTGATCCTACTAGGGAAAATCCGTCCATGTTCGAGCCTATCCATGGTTCCGCATTTGATATCACTGGCAAGGGAATCGGTAAGTCGTTTGTTTTCTTATTGACTACCGTTTATCCACTTGAGATCCTGGCACTAATGTCATTTAGCAAATCCCGTCGCCACTTTCTGGACGGCATCTGAAATGCTTGCTTGGTTGGGCGAAAAGGAAGCCGCCAAACAGCTTCTGGATTGTGTTGAGTCCGTATGCGAGAAGGGAATTGTTACTGCAGATCTTGGGGGCAAAGCCACCACAATTGAAGTGACTGACGCTGTATGTGAAGAGATCGAGAAAACATTGGGAGGCAAACTCTCTACGTGAGAGTAATGTTTCCCATGGACGGCTTTGTTGACCCCAAAAGTTCCGTTTCACTCGCTTTGAGAACGGATTGGTCTTAAATAGATGTTGAAATTGTGTCTACTCCGTGATTTGTATGTATTAGAGACTATTAGAAACAAAATTAACTAGAGAAAATTAAAAGCAAATAAAACTGAGGCTTTCGTCTTTCTGAGAATCGTCCTTATCGATAACGGCGCGCCGGGGTAATTACACGCTATACCCGATCCAGCAGCTCCTGACGGGAAGCTTAAATTTTTTCTTGACCTTCGTTCCTTCGATCAACACATTTTATGTTCCTCGCAAAGAAGACTCAAACATGTCGAATGATACCAATTCCAGGAAGCGCCGCCGCGAGCCCTACAATGTCGATGTCCGGCAAGTCGAGATTTACGAAGACCTTGCCAGCGAAAAGGACGAGGTCAGACTCAAAGCCGCACATGAACTAGTCTCGCGGTTTACACCAGAGAGCCAGCCAACTGAAGAACAGATCAGAAAGGCCCTTCAGCGCCTCTTTCGTGGTCTCTGTAGTGGTCGTAAAGCCGCTCGCATTGGCTTTTCAATTGCTTTGACGGAGGTTCTGTCGCAGGTTTTTGCGTCCGCAGAACAGTCGGGAGTGAATGTGCCTGATGTGGTTCAAATCTTCTTATCTGTAAAAAGCGCCCCCGGCAACTCGAGTCAGGTTAGTTCCTTTTTATTTTTCTAATAATCTTCTATGAATAACATATTTCCTGGTTCTTTTTTGTATATCGATGACTAAAATACTAATGTTATACTGGACAGGAGCTAAGAGACCAATATCTTGGCACACTTTTCGGAGCCGAAGCCATCATCAAATCGGGCATTTTGTTTCAGTCTGGCGTGCCTTCCCAAGAATGGGACAGAATTGTTACCGCACTCGTCGACTTGGGCAAGGCGAAACCCTGGCTGCAGGAAGAATGCGGCTGGGTCCTCTGGAAAGCGCTCTACGAACTAGCATCTCAAAATGCCGATGTCAAGTACTCCGAAAGCGCAATAGAGATCATTAGCTCGAAGGACCTCATCAAATCACCCGAGGGAGTTGCTATCTGGCTTTTGGTACAGGACTCCTTCCCCGGTGCAAAATTGCCCCAGGAGCTTTGGAAATACAACAACGACCCACTCGACCGCCGTGACACGAGCACGCTTGTAAAAATCATGAAACAAGCTTCGGAGGCTGAGAAAGGTGCCCAGTCGGCTTCGTCAGGTGTTTGGAATTCGAAGCTGCATTTTGCCTGGGACGCTATTCTGAAAAGAATATTGGATTCTAAGCCCAGGGAGGATAAACATGACAAGAAGGACAAGAAAAAGCGGAAAGAATCTCGTATTACTTTTGAAGAATTCTGGCTAGAAGTTGTCGACAGTACGCTATTATCTCCCCCCCCCCCCCTCCTCCTCCTCTTCTTCTTCTTGCTGACATGTCTATAACAGACGGACTTTTTGCGGCCTCTTCATCCGAAGAGCGAAAATACTGGGGTTTCTCGCTATTTATGAAGATCTTAGATGAAGCTCCCATCCAGCGTGCAGAGACGATTTTTACCAAAAACATCATCAGGTGTCTGATTAATCAGCTCGCCGTTGAAGACAGATATCTGCATCGCATGGCAGTGAAGGCAGCTAAGACGATCCAGAAACGGGTATCAAATGAGCCAGAGTTCGCGGCAGCAGCCGTCAACGGTCTTCTTGGATTGTCAGGCTCATTTCAGTTTGACCAGATCACGAAGACTAAGACAGTGGAAAAGATCGTCATTGATGCTGGACCCCAGTCATTGAGAAAGATCATCCAACTTCTCGAGCAGTTGATTGCTGTTCCAGGTACGGATGAGATCAAAGCGGCTTCCGCTAGTCGACAGTATCTCGGGGACCTGTTCGTGTCCGTCGTTAGAGCACGAAGCCCTGCTGGTGAGGAATTCACATCTATATTGCAAGAGATTCTATCTGTTCTAGTCCGTTTCGCATACTTTGGGGGCGGGCAAGATGGAAAACAAGCGGAACCACCGCTGTCTCAGGCAACTCAAGAACTGTTTCGAAACAGAATCAATAGCTGCCTGAACAGCTTGATTAGCAACGTCAACGATCCTGCTGAAGTTGCATATGCAGTTGTTCGCCAAATTCGCGACCATCAGAAGTCAGAAGAACACGGAAAGTTCATCATTGAGATAGACGGAGCCATTGCGGAGTCTGTTGATGCAGGGTTCAAATCTTTAAAAAAGCTTTCAAGCAAGGTAAGTTTTTTCTTTCTTTTCACTTATTTGTTTCTTACGATATCTTAACAATCCGTCTAGGTCAAGCACGACGACAGTAACAGCAAAGATGCTAGCATACAGTCATTTAGACTCGTATACTCTCTTACAATCCTGCAAGTCTACAATGGCGATGCTGATGCCGTAGCCATGTTGGACGAGCTTGCATTCTGCTATTCGAAATTCTGGGGCGACAAGAAATCGAAAAAGGAAGACAAGTCAGATGCGTCCAATGCACTGGTGGAGATCTTACTTAGCTTTGCGTCTAAGCCTTCAAAGCTATTCCGTCGCATGAGTGAGCAGGTTTTTAGTGTTTTTGCGGATCAGGTTACTGCCGATGGCTTGCAGTCGTTGATTTCGGTGAGTGGTTATACTTTGTGGTCATTGACGAAACTTCACTAAGCTAGAATGCTATTTGATAGGTTGTCGAAGTCAAGGAGAACCTGGCTGGCCAACGAGAGATGTTTGACCAGCAAGATGATGAAGACGAAGAAATGGTGGATGCGGACAGTCTCGACTCTGATGACGACGACGTTGAAGTCATCGATGTAGACGAGGCGGAAGGAAGCGACGGTGATGAAGAGGAAGATGATGAGGAGGAAGAGGAGGAAGAAGATGAGGAAGAACTAGCCGCCTTCGACGCAAAACTAGCCGAAGCACTTGGCACACATCGCTTAGACCAAGACCTCGACGACCACGACGACTCATCAGATGGTCCAGACATGAATGACGACGAAATGGAAGCCGTCGATGAAATGCTCGTCAAAGTATTCAAAGCACGCCAGCAGGCAACCAGCAAGAAAAAGGACAAACAGGACGCCAAAGAGACTATGACCAATTTCAAAAACCGCGTTTTGGATCTGCTCGAAACTTACGTAAAGAAATGCCATTCAAGCGTTTTGGCACTCGATTTGATTCTCCCTCTCCTCCGACTTACGCGTAAATCGGCTGTGAAGCAAATTTCACAGAAGGCGAGTGATGTGCTGCGTGAATACACGCGGCTGTGCAAGGGCGCTGCGATGTCGACGTTAGTCTCTAGACTAGGGGAGAGTGGAAACGAAGACGAGTCAGAGATCTCCGGCATCGAAGCAGTCTGGGAACTTCTTCGCGCCGTCCACAAAGAAGCCATGATATCCGGCCCAACAGCACATTCTGTCTCAGCCAGCCAGACAAGCGTATTTCTCGTCAAGGTACTGGTTGCTCACGACAAGCAAAACATCGCGGGCGTAATTGATATCTATGCTGAGACGAGAAAGGCACAAATGCTGAGCAATAAATGTCATGTTCAGCCGAGCTTTTTTACGGATTGGAACAACTGGTGTGTGAATGCGGGGAAGAGTATGAAAAACTAAGTTATCTTTTGTCCTTGTTTCTGTTAAATCGGGTTGCTTTGTTATTGTGGATAGAAAAGACATAATATCAATGTATATTGATAAATTTTCAATCAAAGACGATATGTAAATATACAATTATACATATTTACAAAGTATCTAAGCCTACGCATCAACTCGACTTTTTACGAGAAACGAGCCTCTCAATCCTTAAGTATCCTATGCTGATTCGTTTCCGCCAAAATCTCAAACTTCATACCAACCTCGATGGGACCCTCACTTCGCGGCACTGCATTCATACCGAAAATAGCGTTGTACGGAGAACCAGGGTCGATTCTGCGATACGACGAAAGAGTGCTCGACGGCTCCTTCTTGTGTGGCTTGGCAGTTTCGGGCTCGACATTTGGTATGGTGCAGCGAGTACAACGAGAAATAACATCAATAGTTATTGAGTTGTCGTCGTTCGGGGGTGACGAAGACGGGTACACCTTCGCTACTAACCAAGAATCTTCAGCCCAAGGCTTATTGCCCCGGACGATGATATTGGGTCGAAACCGTTCTATTGTAATAGCTTGCTCGCCCTTGGCCGTGAGTCGAGTATTGAGCTCAGCAATGGAAGCCTCAGAGGCGATCAGTAATGGAAACCCGTCTGCGAAGAAAGTCGTCTGCACACGTCCAAGCACAGCCGGAGCACCGTTTTTGCGCAGTATACGGTCACCGGGACCCTTGTATACGAGACGGACGTCACGGCCCAGGAATCGAGAGAAAATATCATTAACCTCGGGGCCATACATATATCCATCGGTGGTATCGTCCCAGATTGTGAGGTCATGCTCCAGCGTAGTATTCGCATTGAGCCACTCTTGGCTTGGGCGAGTCAAGATGCTGACCTGCTCATCTGCAGCAGTGAGAAGCAGGCTCTGGCCATCCTCGCTTATTTTGGTGTTGATAAGCGTCATTTTGGGAATTTGGCGCATCGTTACGAATTTGTGTGTCTGCGCGTCGACGAACATCCATTGCCGATCTAGGCGAAGGCCTTGCATGTGCATGTTGGTTTTGTGTAGGCTAATACCCCGACATGATTTGATAGGGTACACTACCAACTCGGCGACTTCATATACCTGGCTGGTACTGCTATATTTGTTGATTTTATTGTTTTGATGATGATTAAGTTTTTGAGATGATGCGGATTGTACTTTGCGCAACTGCGTCGGTGCAAAAGTCGCGATTATCCATGATAAGAGGACCACAGCTGCGGCACAAAGAATGGGTAGTGTAGGCAGTGTGACTGATGGGTCGATGACTGATCCTAAAACCATTATGGATTCGATGGATATATAAAATATGCGCGCTGCAGGAACTTTCGAAGCGTTGTTGTTTGAGAGCGGATCGGCGTCTGCAAGTGTGACCAGGTAGAAGCATAGTATTGTTGAGATATATTTACATACAATACTTCTGAGGCCAACACTGACAACGATCACAACGACCAGTGTTTAGTAAACAAAGCCTGTCAAAGAGAAAAAATGAGTCACAACAGCGCTTATCTCTAAAGTCCTTCAAGTCCGTCCTTGAAGAAGCTGGGCCTACAGACAGCCCGACCCACTGCGGCTACCAGCTTTGTCAGAAATTGGCCCAATAAGCCAATCAGCGGCCATTCTTGCTCTTTGAAGCGTCGCTCGTCAGTAGACCGGCTACCATGGATGAAAATGCATTGTATCTGGATTACTCCAAATATTTGGTTTTGATTGTTCGTCTCAGTAATGGAGCAAGTACGTGTTTCACTAACACAATTCTACAAAGACAGGTTATGAGGATTGAAGAAAGTATCAAGTACATGCATATGCATATCTCAACATATACCTAACATTTCAAACATAGAATAAAAGCATAGCTAGTACACGCTGAAAGAAGCCATCATGCAGAAGTAATCAAAAAAAGGAGAAACCGAGAAGAAAGAAAAAATCAACAACAGATGATAGATGATATATATCTTTCTTTCACTGACCATATATGTAGCTTCTTACTCACCGTCCACCCAGCATTTCACCATCGACTTGATCAAAGCAACCGCAACCTTGTTCCCCAGTTCTATACTTGCATCGTCTGTCTCAATGGGAACGTGGAAAAAAGCAACAGAACGATCGCGACCTTCCTGGTAGGCCCGGGCAAGGCTGGAATAGAAGATGAATTCACACGCATAACGGCCGGCATCGGCTGAGATCCGGATATCAGTGTCCTTTGGAGAATATGACTTCCAGGTTTGCAGGAAATGATTGTTAGCGGGATACGGAGAGACTTTGACGTTTGACAAAGGCTGATTTATTCTCAACGGGAGGGATAGAGTCTCCTCTGGGGTCTCTGCAGGACCCGGGAACAACACAGGAGGCAGGCCCTGCTCTCTCCATATCCTCTCGCCGTCATTGTAGCCCGGATTGCCGTCTACATCCGGTATGCGGTAATTATCTCGATGCGCTTGTAACTCCACCGAGTAATACTTGCGCGTTGATGCAATGCCTATGTGCATGATCAGATCAGGCCGGCTGCCATTGTGATCCCTGGCATAGTCGTCGAGGATGACCGGCAATTCGGCGCGGATTGTGGCATAGGACACTTTGATAGGTTCCGGGTGGACATGAATCTGGACTACTCGCGGAGCAGGAATCCCGGTGCCGCCAACCGAGAGAGGCTCATTGGGGGGTAGCGTGATTGACGATGGGAGCGATTGCGCGATCAAAGAAGACGCGTTAATGTCAAAGCTTCTGAAGGGCTGCAGTTTGCAAGACCAAGGTTAGCTCAGCATTCCAATCAGTTTTAACTTCCCGAACAGCAAAAAGCGACGCAGAAGCAAGGTTGAAACAACGCAAGGAGATGTTTTGATGCAAGAGGGCCGGCATACTCCGAATCCCGTCACGAGGACGTTTATCGATTGTGAAATTGGAGGTGATGTTGGATCGACAATAGCAAGTGCTGCGGGGTCCAGGACGACGCCCACGTCTCCCATGATTGCGATATGGTCGGTCTGCTTGTGTTCAGAAGTTACGGGGCGCGGAGGTAATGTGGCGGTCAGTGAGACTATTTCCTCTACGTACAAGACGGTGCGCTGCTGGTATATAAAAGATTAAAAAATGCATCGAATAACCAAATACGATGATGGTTGAATCTGAGGCAGTGACGGAAGCGGGAAAAGAATCGCACGTCGTCATTGGCCACCCGCATTTGATCTCATAATGCCCGTCATGTGATTGGATGACGGCTTCGAGATTGTCCATCTTGTACACGTGACCACATCCATTCTCATCATCTCACGAATATTCATGTATCAATGGTTATCATGGCATAATTAAGTTACAAGATGGACAGTGCGAGTACGCGCAGTACTATCCTTTCCTGGCAGAGACATGCAGTAACGTAGGTAGAAATGCAGTGGCAAGAGGGACGGTGAGCACAAGGCCATCCTAGCATGTCGTTTTCCACAAATCAGAAAAATCGGACCACGTCCAAAAATCTTACTGGTTGGGAAATAGGGGGCTGCTGCAGGCTGTAAGCTTGTCTGCTTCAAATATGGGATCGTTACGGAGTGCGTATTGATTTACGTGGTTGTTCGGATGCGGAGAGATCTGCTTGAGTTAGACATACAACAGACGGTCATGAGTCATGAGACATTCCAACACATTAAAAACGGTTCTGAATGGTAAGTGGGCTTCCATCCTAACAATCATCAACCGTTCCATGGCGCTGTATACGTATTCTCTAGCGCTGACTGCATATTCAAAGCGATCGGGTACGTAGAGTACAGCTCACAGCCCTACCTACATGCGTACCCAAGGTTCAGTCGGTGCCCAGGTCTCCGCAATCCACCAACTTACATGGCACGATATGTTTTGGTTTCGCCAAAATAGGCACTGAGCAAGCAGTACTAGTCAGGTATGTATTATGGAAGCTTTTGTCCCCACGATACTGCAGACTGAATCCGATACTGTGGATAATTCTCCAATGTGTACCGCTTGGTTCGCGGTTCGCGGCGAGTGGGTCGTTTCAGCTACACGTACAACATACTCCACACGTCGTACTTACGCATCTTGTCTTTCCGGTCCAAGTGAGGACTCGAGATGTGTTTGTACACTGTTCTAGTACAGAGTAGGTGCAGTTGGGAACAAAACCCGTGGGGTAGGGACGGGGATAACTCGGTCTGGTAACCAGCCGGGGTTAATTAGTATGAATCAATCCAATGTCACGAGTACTTAATGCCCGATAAGATATATTTATAGCAGAGTGAACGTGTTCTCGATATAAGCGATAAGAAACATAATAGGGATATGCTATTGCGTACGTATAAGGAAAACTTCCCCATACCTTGCTTGTACGGCGCAGAATTCTCGGCTGCTTAGCATGTCCTTCCATAGGGCCAAAACGGCAAAAGCAGGGCTGCTGATCCTGGAGGCTGGACCAGACCGGCCCAGCGCAGTGATTCCTGAAAAGAACTAACACCGCTTCACTTTGGAAATTTTGGGAGCGTATGCATGACTGCCGCACTGCTGGGTGGGCGTTGGGGGCAAGAGAGGGCATCTGCGATCTGATTAGGGCTCGACTGAAACTAGTACAGAGCGAGCTAGAGCAAAAATACGCAGACGCGGATATCGATACGGAAAGATTACCTGACGCGCGCGCGGGACGCGTGTAGAGACGCGAGCGCGTATCCGTAACTCGTCCAAAAAGGCAACATGCACCTTCCTCTGGACACCGACAGACTACTATGTACAGACTTGCTCCTGCCTTTTTGTCCGATCGGAGTGCATTCGCGGCCCGTGCCGGCAGAGACGTTTTCTTAATAAATATCCATTATACCTGACTACACTCTGTGCTTCATACTTACCACTGCGGCTTGCTAATGAAAGAACGAATCACTTGCTCTCTGGATATGTTGATACGAGAGACCAAGATCAGAGACATCATGAGATGTGTCTGGGCCATGTGGATCGTCTCCATTGCATACCACCCAGTCAACTGACCGTTCCGCTTTTTGATGAGGAACAAGTGATGGTAGGAGCCATGATCGGTATAGGATAGACAGGTATCATGTCAGTATTATACGTATATAAGACGTGGTATATAAACATCGTTTTACACCATCTCATGGACGTTAATTAAAAATAAATTGACTGTCGAGTGTAAGTACTAACTAAATCTTCGGTCTGAGGCAAATGAAGAGCGCTGTTGCATGAAATCCACTTCTCGCGCTTGTGCTGCAAATGCTATGTAATCTTACGCGCTAGTACAGACCTGCGTATCGTCGTTGAATTTTGATCCAGCAGCCAGGGAGTACGGAGGCAGTACGCTTTGATACGGATGGGCTACCGGCTTGTAGTGTTGTACCCTCCCAGCCCCTTCAATTTTTATCAAGGTGCCCACCGCACCGTGTAGTGACTGTACGGTGCACGCACACACCTCGAAAATGAAATTATGCAGCTCATTGGAGGCGTGCTTAGCTCGACACAGATTTGCAAGCTCTGTACCTGAGCATAATTCCGGATTCCAAGTTCTTCCTCCGTACCGACCATAGGCCATCTGTAGTGCGCATCAAAGCTACCAGCTCACTGCGGTGAAGCTGCGCTAGCCGCCAGAGTTCGCAGACGCAGAGTTTTTAAGGCAAGACCGTTGCGACGCCAGGCACTCCCGTGTCATATATAACAAATGCAAGCTCTGTATTACGGCCGTCACGCCACTAGCTGCGGGTTACAGCGCTGTGAGTGGCCAGCATATGGGTACATTGGTATTTTGCTTCGCGCTACCCGCGGGTTGCAGACGATCTCGCTTTCTCTCCTGGTCTCTCTTGGATGTCGGATCTTCTGATCTGACCGGTCCTTTCGAGACTTCATCTGACGGCCTTTACGTGCTCTCAGGTGATCGTCTGGTGCATGTCCACACAAAGTCATCATTGTGATCAGTTGGCAGGGACAGCACTGGACGCCGGCCGTGCCATTGTAAAGGCTAGCTGCTGTGGCCGGGTCCACCGCAACATTGGACCGCGATAGTGAGAGTGAGAGGGAGAGGCAGAGGGCGATGGATGGAGCGGTGCTGTGAATGCTTAATTGTAGCTCGAGTTAGCGGTTAATAATGATAGACTCGGTGGGCCTTGCAGTTGGCAGTTGCGCCGCCAAGTAGGAAGCAGTCCCCGGGCTAAGCCTAATCGTGCCTCAGTTCCTGCCTTCCCCTTTCCGTCCGTGCTTTCCCTCTTCCCCCCCCCCAGCCCATTTTCTGGCCGACTTGACCTGCTGCGACGCTCGCTACTCTCTCTTTTCCTCCCCAACGTCGCTCCATCTGTACTGCACATATTTCCACTCCGTCCCCTCCCCCTTTCCCCTGCCCCCTCCCCCCACGACGACCAACAGCGGATTTCTTTTGTTTGTGTGTGTGTGTGTTGTGGTGGTTTGCCATTTCCGGCGTGTCTTGCCACGACTTATCGTGTTCGCGTGGATCACTTGGTAATCGATAAGCGCATGCGATCCGGGGAGGCTGGGTGAATTGGAACCTACAACGCCTTCACTCCCGACACTTCGCACCACCACAACCAGCTACAACGACCGATTCCGGCCTCTCTTATTCATTTACTGTCACGTCACGTCCTTCGCGATAGTAGCATTCTTTTTTGTTTTCTTTTCTTTGCTTCTTTTCTCTTTGGAAACTCTTTACTTCGGCCTGTGACGGAATACCCATCGCCCCGAATCAACTATTAGCTGTCAGGGTATTTGGAAGTATCATCGACAATTGCGCAGCTCAACCGTGACAGACAAGGAGAAGAGGAAGCACACATACGAACTTACTCCCCCAAAAAAAGAGGAGCGCTTGAAGAAGCAATTTACTTGTCGACGCTTACTTCTCTTCGACATGATACGTTGCAACATCGACCTACTGTGAAGATTGATCGAGTGGACAGTGAGCGTGAGCGTATTGGGACTGGAGACGGTTGATTTCTTGTTTTGCTCAAGTACCAAGCCTTTGTTTGCATATTCACATTTCTTTATTGTCGCCATGGCGCAACAGCGTCATGGGTTATCTCGAACTCTTCCCAAGAGTTTCACATTTTCATCCATCGAATCTTCCTATCCCAGGACTCCAGAACACCCTCGCGCTGAACCACAGATTCCCCCTCCTCCCCGTCATTCAAGCTACCGTATTAGACGGCCACGCTTTGACAGCCATGCCAGCATCTTTTCAAGCATGACTGCTGAACCCAACATCTTTGACCTTAGCCGCCCCGATGTTCCTCTGCCATCCATCGAATTCCCGGCTTCAGATACTGTATCTGAACCCGATCTCCCAACATTCCAGTCTGTCTCGTCTGAATTTTTACAGGTACCAGCTTCCAGACGGATGGAATTCAAGACGCCTCCTGCTCAGATACGCACGACACCTTTCAATTTCCCTCGTGCTACTCCCGAGCCCGCCGATGATGAGGATGCCCAAGCTGATCCTATCGAGAGGCCGAGCTCTAGGGCGTCTGATTCATCTGTCTCGTCAATCGAGACCTACACCACCCAGCCATCGCTCGGTGGCAGTTGCACGAGTCCAGAGAGCGAAATTTACGATCCCTTCAGCTTTCAAGCAACTGACACTAGAAAGCCTCTTCTTGAGACTCCTCCAACTAGGGACAATAATCGTGGACGATCCTTGGATTTACCAAAGAGAAAGTCCCGATGGAATGCAGATATGGATAACCATCTATGGAACACTTATCAGATGTACCTTCAAGATCCCACAACAACTCCATTCAAAACGCTACCTGGTAGCCTTCCACCTCTAGGCGTCTCGCATCGAGTTGCTCGCGAGGCGAAGAAAACGTGGTCTCGCCTTAAGTCGAAAAAGGATCACGAATTACCCCCAAACCCAACTTCTACAGATTGTTCAGTTCCTACCGAAGATAGTAGTGGCAGTAGTACGCCAACTGCCAGGAAGTCAGCAACCACCAAGCCTCGATGGCCAAGATCTGAAGCAGCTACAAGAAGACGATTGAAGTTCCTCTGCAGGCGCAAGCTTTCAATCGCTCCACACTATCAGCGCCTTCTGCAGTCCCGCAGTCCTTCGCCATTCTTAGACGCCTTCTCAGAATCCGCCCAGCGACCCGAAACAGGCTTTGATAACAATTCTTCGGCTGCTTTCATGACGCGAGATCTTGGGGTTTCCCTCATTTCCAGCTCTTTGCCTGCTACTTTCCCCAACTTTGGAGCTGTCGAACCGCTTGCTGAAGGCCCGGCCCCCATCACGGCCGATCAACTTCACCATCCTAACGAGAGTCGGCAGCCCCCTCAACCAGATCCGTTTACCCAGATTTCCACAGTCCCCGGTCACCTCTCTGCTGCTCAAGAACCTTTCCCCCGCCTTGGGTCGCCTTTCATGTATAACACATGGGGCCCTGACACATCTCGTCGGGAAGCTCGCGGTGCTGCAGCCCGCGGAGTAAGGCGCGACACTATTCATGTAGCTGGATCAAGGCTGAGAACACCTCCCCGCATGGATCTACCACCAAGTGTACACAAACGTCGAGCACATCACCGATTCGAATCAAGTCCCAATTCAACTGATATTCAGCGAAATGTTCGTGACTTAGCTCGTGATGGAAAGTTAAAAGATGGCCAGAGGCGCATACGTCTTCGCAACCGAGGCAATACAACCAGCGGTGGATTCAGTTCCAAGGAGCGCATTGAGCAACTTTTTTCTCCAACCTCGCCATTTACTTTCCCTGATAATCAAGCCAAATCCACCCAGGTCTCTCAAGAATTGCTAAACCCTCGCGCTGAGACCATTCGCCGCCTCGGCTCCCCTTTCAAGCTTGACTCGGGACCACGTTCCCATCATCCTAGATCCCCTCGACATGCTCCGTCGCTATCCGATCCATTCATGAATTCCTCCATCAGATCTCAAGTTCATCTCAACCACCAAAATGAACAGCTTGCCACCGCTGAACCTCAAGTGCCGGCCAGCAGACTGCCATATGACCCTACTGAAGCAGGAATCTCTGATGCAGAGCGAATTCGACGACAAATTCTGAATTTGCCTTTCACAAAAAATTCAATGGTACGTGGAATCTTTTTTGCGGTTTCGAGAATGTCGCGCTGACCTTCATGAAGTGACATGGTGCAGATGAGCGGTGGAATCTGCATACAGCTTTTTTCTTCTCCGACACCGCAATAGGCTTACCAAGCCATTTCAATTGATTCGCCTACATGTATAGAATTAATACTTTATTGAATGCATTATGACGACTTCGGACACGCAACAGAACGAAGTACGACTTATTTTTGACGACTGATGACGTGATCATGTGACACGAATTCATATGGAAGCATGAAGATTTTTTGCGATTTCCTGTTAATTGTCGAAATGTTTGCACTAATATTCGATATATCGAAATCATCATTGCCACTCTTGGGTTGATAATCGGACGAACAGTACGGTTTTGCACGACATTATCAGCCCGTGGCCATCTTTTCAAGCGTTTGGTGATCTTTGCTAGAAGCCTTTATGATATTCACGACAGCCATGACCAGGCCTAGCTTGCCTTTTGATTTACCTGCCTTTGTTTTTCACTCGATTCACCGTGACGCATAATGCAACTGAATTTGTTGTTGGCAAGAGGAACGGACACATTCTCGCGATATCTCTCATGCATAGGATGATGGCAATATCAGCCGCAATTTTGATTGACTGCCATGTATCATCCAACACGTTCATTCAAAATCTTTCTTTTATTCTAAATTCCCATTCGAACTTTTACCCATCACGTTGGCTGCTGTTTTGCTATGAACTTTTTCAACTCTAATTGCCAATAATAAGAGTTGAGATGGTAAATCGATGCATGGAAAAAGAAAATCCAAGATGGAAACCCTTGAACATACTCGTCATTTTGACAGGTCACAATCCTTTTACATACTTTTTCCTTTTTCTATTTCTTTTCCCTTTTTTCCTGTATTTTTCATGTCGATTGATCTGCTTGCCCATATTCTAGAGAACGTCCTATTTACTACAACCCTCTACTCCTTTCTGCCACATCATACAAGCCCACCATGTACTTACATAGGCTGTATGCACCCAATCATCATGTGTCGCGGTGATCATTTCTTGTTTTCTTCCCCATTTTTTCTTGATATGAATTGATGATGAAACGAACAAACAAAAAAAGTTTGGATAATAGCGAAAGACGATACAGCCTCATTTTTTCAATTTTATAAGTTCTTTTTCCTTCAATGCTACTATCTTTTCGTTACCGTATTTCGTATACCATAGTATCAATATTTGCTACTGGTATGATCATGCTGTAACCGCAACGCTTCAAGAAGAAGAAGTGAAGAACCATTTGTAGGAAATAGACATTAAGGCAAGATGGCAGAGTCTAAATTTTGATTAATGATTACGAGACATGGTGTAAGCCTTACCCCTCTTGGCATTTCCACAGGAAGAAGAGCTTCAATGAGAAAGGGATCAACCGATATCAAGACCCTCAGGGGAAGGAGGGGGTTTTGAAAATTTTATTAGGATCTAAGTAAACATAATACGAAGTTCAGTACAAATTGTCATAATCCTGCAAGCAAAAATAAGGATGCAAAGCAAGCATTAGGTTACTTTATTACGGTGGTTCTGTGGTTGCTATGTATTCTGTGTATGTCATGCTTGCTATACCGCCTCAAAGTTTGAGGCTGACGGCCGTGGTTTGAGAATATAAACATACTCGAATTAAACCTTGGAAGAGCATAGAAATCAATGAAAAAAAGAGTATCAATTGAGAACTTGTAACATGCTGAGATCTCGGGGGGTATATTGGTATATCACGAGGGTGTAACGAAATGATGCAGGTCAATAGGAAATGAAGCGAAATAAAAACATAAGAATAAGCGATTGCTTTATGTATGAAAAAAAAGAAATATTGAATCGAAGAGAACTGGAATCCAACGGATCTATCGCTCCTTCTCTAATCTCTCCTTTCGTCGCGAGAGGTGCACTTCTAGCTTTCGAATTTGAAGGGAAAGGTTTTTCTTCTCTGCGTTGACAGCTAACCAGGCTTCCATCCTCTCACGCATGTATTTCAAGGACTGTAGAACCGGCAATGCCGCCGTCGTCTCCTCTTGCACTTGTTCCATCCGTGCCCAGCGTTCAGTACACGGGTTGAGGAGAAGATCGAAAACGTCTGTCCAAATATCGCGGTCCCAATATCGCTTAAAGGATTCCCGGATGCGATAGCGTTTAGCAGTAGGATTATGTTCGATGTCGGTATTTCCACCGGCTGAATGACGAATGTTGTTATTGTTGTTGTCGATAGGAATAGATTCAAGATATTTGCCAAATAGCATTGCATGTATTGTCACTGCGATACCGTACAAATCGATTTGGTACGTCCACGGTCGCATTTCGCGTACTTCGTTGCAGTCGTGTTGGCTCATCTCCCATTCTGCTATGAATTGGACATCCGGTCTAAAAGCCTTCATGTCGACAGCGCGGCCGAAGTCAATCAAAGTCAGCCCTTTGTCTCGCCAACCACATAGTCCACGAGACGAGTAGTGGATTTCACTGGGATCGGCTTCAGAATCCTGATCTGCCATGTCAACAAGAGATTCGTCGGCGGGTGAAGGAAGTGTCGTTCTGGTTCTCTTGTCTTCAAACCGGACAAGGCAGTTGTCTGGCTTGATATCTCCATGTAATATCCCACAAGCATGAAGAGCTTCAACCGTTCGAAAGAGTTCAACAGAGAAAAACATGGCAAGTGCTTCGTCCATTCCGGCTTCAGAATTTCCGGTGTTAGTGATAGCTTCTGTTCTGATGATGTTGACAAGATCCAAGAGCGTGCCTTGTCCTCTATAGTCTTCTACCAAAAATGATTCGTCCTTGAAAAGATGAAGTTCGTGGGCTCGCACAATACTTTCCGACGCCCGGGAATGGGACGAGGAAGAGCAGATGCGGTCATGAGCAGTTTTGATCATGTAAAATTCCCATGCACTTGGTGGGTCTGTTTCAAGCTTAATAGCCTCAAAACCGTGGCGGCGCTCGTTTTGTTCCTGTTTGTTCCCAGTCGGAGTCAATTTAGCAGTCCCTATGTCCGAGAGATACGAATCAACATTTTCCACGCTCTCGGCCAGGTAGACTGGAGCATAAGCCCCTGCGCCTAATTCACGCTTTATAGCATATGTCCTCTTTCCACCCCGGAAGCTAAGCACTGGCGGGCTGGATGACAGTCTTTCACCACCCTTCGACGGTTTTTTGAGTGACTTTGAGTATTTGAGGATGTCACCAGCATGTGCTCCAAAGATCGATGAATGATCATGGTATCCAGTAAAAGATGTAAGTGGCGGTTCAATCATTTTGAGGATCTTACTGCGAATCCCCCTATCGCTCGGGTCGCATTGAGAATCCTTAATTATGCAATCGATATCGGTAATTCTGAATGGGGCAACCTGTTTCACAGGGGTTCGTCGTAATGTCTTGACACCCAGACTAGGTGATTGGACATCTTCAACGTTGACGGTTACTGTGTCTGGGTCTAGGCTATCGAGCAATTGATCTCCCACTGGCAGCCCAGACGGCGAAAACTCAACTTCAGGAACGGTCTTGCAGGGCGTTTTTGTTTCGAAATGACGGCTTCTGGCAGCAGTAAAGGAGGGTAACGAAGACTCGGTTTTCTCGACAATGGGTGTCATAAAAGGCAATCGATTTTGAGCCATTATTGCAGCATCACGATATGGGCCAACCGGCGGATTATAATCATGAGGCTCTTCTGGGATGTATCTGTTGTTGGTGAATTCTCTTGTTCTAGGGTTGAGGTCCGTGTCGTTTTCATCTTGGTGGTATTCGGCATCGGACACATTGGGAATGTGCTTGCTAGCAGTAAAATCTGTCCAATCACCATCGTGTTCAATATCTTCATCAATGTGATCACGGTCGTTATTAACTGCTTCTGTTACATCATCTCCAAATTCGCTTTGCCCTGCCGATATCCTTCCAGTGCCGGTACTTTCTCCGGCGCTTGTATAGTCGTCGTCTTCGTATTCGCTGTCCAAGAAACTGTCGCCATGCTCTGCACTCTCAGTCTCAGTTTTAAGCGGTTGATTAAAGATACTATAAATTTCGTCTGTAGCAGCTCGCGTGTGAAAGGTCATTGTTGGTTCAGTAGTGTTCTTTCTTTTGATCCTAGGCCCAGTCGGAGAATCCAAGTTTGTTTTGACTTCTCATCATTAGTATCCAACTTTCTATCACTGGTCCTGGGCAGAACTTACTAGTTTGCGTTTCTCCAACTTCCCGCACTTTAATCTTCTTGACTTTTGATAGTGCCTTGTCACGACGCTCGTCATGTAGTGACCGCTCCTCCAGGACGAGCTTTTGTTTTGCATCCTGTGCGAGTGACCGATCAATGTTCTCATTTCCTTCAGTAGGTCCCAAAATCCGCCCAGCAGAGTTAGAAGGGATTTCCTTAAGGGGCTTTTTGGATTTCCCCCAGTCTTTGTTCAACCATCCACGCCTGGCAGCTCGAAGCTCTTCGAAACAAATTTCAAAACTCGGATTCTTATAATCGGGATACACAGCTTTTAGATCGACGAAAACACGCTCTCTCCTACCAGTTCGAGGATTGATAGCCTCTCTTACGTGATGTTCTGGGGTTTCTGACGGCATGCACTGGACATTTGATTGAATGTTTGCAATTGAATTTGACTGGATACATGAAAACCACGGAAAGTCAAAGCCATACCAGCAATTAGTCCTATGATCGTAAATATGTGGAGGCCAGAAAGAAAAGGTTTTCCTCTTTTGACTTACCTCGTCTCTAAACACGGCCATTTTCTGGACTGGAACCTGCTTCTTTTCCGATTTTAGGGTTTCGCCAGCCCAAGGCTTTGCTTCGACTTCGTTTTCCTTGCGTCTGTCTCTTAAAGATCCGATATTATCCCAACCTTTCGTTAGGTTGCTGGCTGCTGGCTGGCTGGCGCCTGGATTATTGGTGTCAGAAAATACGGCGAGTTTCTGCTTTCCAGACTTAGTATTTGTTCGCCCTCCAGCCGCCCTACTCTGCTGAGCTTGGGGATCCGTAGCTGCAGTTCGCGCAGTGGCAAATGGATCGACCTTAGCTGCAAGCGCGGGGCGTACAGTTGGAAGAGCTGGGGATGATGGCCCGTCGCTTCCCTGAGGCCGTTGTTGGAATCTCGTCTTAAATTCCTCATATCTGCGAAGTAAACGTTCCTGAGGCCGTGCATCGCGTTCTAAACCAAGTTTGTAAACTTCTTCGGCTTGAGTCCACCTCTCCGCACTCTCGAGCCAACTTGCGAATTCTTCGTAGAACAGTGCTAAGCCCTCTCCTACGTGATGGCGAGCTAAAAACGAGAAAGTTTCGCGCGGTGCGTCAGAAAACAGCCTTATATATTGGAGCCACAACCTTAAATATCGAGGATCGTTTCTATAATGCGTGGAGGTGAGGAAAGCCTTTGTTGCTCGCTCTAGCAAGGGCAGAAGCCCAGACTCCACCGTCGCTTGTGCTGACGGGTATGCATTTATAGTCCATTTAACATAACGATCGTATACGTCGAGGGGATCATCAGAGTCGGCGCTCGCTTGCAATTCCGCCTCATATTCCTGCCTAATGGCATCGTTCAACGTCCTAGTTTCGTTTGGGGATGGTGAATTATACTTGTCGCCGTTGCTCCCCGAAGAGAATATTTGTGCCAAAGCCTTTGCAGAGCGCCCACCTGGCAATGACTGTATGTTTTCTTTTTGCGTCTCGATCACGTCGAAGTTGATCAGGTCACCGGTGCCCGACATATTAGCGGTGGCTGAACGCGAACTATGCCTGGAAAAGCGGATGCACAGCGTGATCTGTTTTTCGTCACTGTTTGAGTGAAACAGCGTCCAAGCCAGGCGTGCCAAAGCCTGTTGATGTCGAATCTTGTGTGTCGTTGCTGCAGTTGGAAATTACGAGTCGCGGGTTTTCTGGCGGCGACAGACTGTTGAAAACGGGAAGGTGTGGCCTGGTTTATCCACAAACAACGGCACTAGCGTTGCCGCGGGAACTGGTCACGTGTTTGAACACGCGAATGTTCGCCATGTTCGTTTGCGACGTCTCTCGCCGGAGAAAACCGGATCTGACTCTTAGAAGCATATTATTCTAAAGAGTGATGGCCCTAGTTCATCATCTCACCGAAGCTCGCAGAGGTTGGGTTGATAACATAGCTAATATATCGTGGCAACAAATCAAAGTGCTGCCACTGTCTCCACCTTTGATGCAGATCGGCGACGGAATCTAGAGCTTCCAGACACCAACCAACGTCTATTTAACAGCGTTCTCAGCAAGGAAATAAACTGCATCAATTAGTTTTTTCAATCCTTGGCCGATATGTACGGCGTTTAAGAACTCTGGCCTCCTCTTTAGTTCTGCTAGATCCATCCTCAAGCCCAGCGATGCCCGCGAAAAGATCGCGTCTCAGCCCCGGCGCCGCCGCTTCACCAGTAAACAGAAAAAGATCGCTCCACGAGACAGCAGAAAATATACTATCTCCGAGGAGGTCCAAACGCGCAAGGACCAGCGTCGAGTATCGCGTTTCAGAATCCCCGTCACCAGATGAGGAGGACTCGTCCAGCAAAACAATCGAGCGGCCCAGCGCAAACAGCAAAAAGAAACGAGCAACTAAAGCAATTAAGACTGAAGAATCAAATAGTACTGTTGATTTGGAAGCCTCATATCGCCTCGACAAGCAGGAGGAAACGGAATCATACACCGAGCACGATTCGAAGACGGCGTTGCATGAAATAAAACAAGAGGATAATATCGAGAAAGAAGTGATCAGCACGAAGTCTCCCAAAAAGCGAAAAACGAAGAAAGAAGCAGAAGAAGCGATGTTACCACTCGCTATTCGGACTAAAGGACTTCAAATGTTTGTGGGAGCTCACGTTAGCGCAGCTAAAGGTTTGTGTAATAAAACTCCCATTTGCTGGAAGGATACTGAAACATATCACAGGTGTACAAAATTCGGTTGTCAACAGTGTGCACATAGGGTATTTTAGGACTACCATCCTACCATAAAACTAGTGGACTGCTAATACTACAATGCAGGGGAAATGCTTTTGCATTGTTCTTAAAGTCCCAGAGAAAATGGGAAAACCCGCCGTTACAAGATGAACATCGGCAACAATTTTTGAAATTTTGCCTTGATCATGAATATGACGCATCAAAGTCGGTTCACCATTACATCTGTCGCTTTGGATTTGGATTTCACTGACCACATGTCTAGATACATCTTACCGCATGGCTCGTACTTGGTGAATTTGGCGCAGGAAGATGAAACCAAGGCGAAACAGGCTTTTGACTCATTCTTAGAGGATCTTGAAAGATGCGAGAAGCTGGGTATCAAATTGTACAATTTCCAGTAAGCTGAACTCCATACCAAGAGGAATTAGGCTTGACCTTGGCTAAGATATTTGTAGTCCTGGCGCGGTCGGCCAAAGTACATTGGAATCAGCCATCTCCCGACTCGCAAAGTCTTTGACAAAAGCACTTGAGGCAACTGAGACAGTAACCCCGGTACTGGAAACGATGTGCGGCCACGGAACGACCATCGGAGGACCGCTTTCTGAAATTGGAGCTGTGATATCTCAGATCCCAGAAAAGTATCAATCCCGTATTGGAGTGTGTATTGATACGTGCCATAGCTTTTCTTATGGCTATGATTTAGTATCCCCAGAAGGATTCAAAGCATTCATGCAAGAATTTGACGACACGATTGGACTTAAGTTTCTAAGAGCCCTCCACCTAAACGACTCAAAAGCTCCACGGGGCAGCAAACGAGATCTCCACGCAAATATCGGAACAGGTTTTCTTGGACTTCGCGGTTTTCACAATGTGATGAACGAAGAACGGTTCCAAGGACTGCCTATGATTCTTGAGACTCCTATTGATCGTCCCATGCCATCATCTGACGGTTCAAAGAATGGCAAATCCCCTTCCTCCACAAAACTTGTCGAGGATAAATCTGTATGGGCGCGCGAGATCAAATTGCTCGAGTCCCTTATTGGTATGGACCCCGAAAGTGCGGAATTCCGCTCGTTGGAGAGCAAGCTATCCGACGAGGGACGGGCCGAGAGGCAAAAGCATCAAGAGCAATATGAACGCAAACTCGAAGCAGATGCAAAGAAGAAACAGAAGGAAATTGAAAAGGGTCAGAAGAGCTTGGACGATATGTTCAAAAGGAAGAAGGGAAGAAGCAAATAGTCCAGAAATGCTGCATCAATCCAGAGATTTGCTCTGGATAGCGACTCGGCCATGAAATGACTCCTTCTCAGTGCTAATGTTCATACAACGTCACAATTGCTTGAGTTCTTGGGAATATTTTTTGACTTCAATTGAAACGGCTCATAAAGAATGAATACCAAGCAGGAGGCAAATAATACATAATCATAGGCATCTGTCAACCAGTTCTACTCTAATTCGTACATAACCTGAACCGAGAAACTCTCGCACACAAAATCTAGACAATCTGTCTGGCAGCATCTATATATAGGAAGTCGATAGTCCTCTATCTCCCCCAACGACAAATCGACCCAAGAGTACATGGCTATACATTTCAGGAATACATCAAATGAACGGCGTGGTGTAAAATAAGACCAAGGAAAGTTAGTTTGCGACTATGGTGCGCATATCATGCACATGAACCAAAAAGTGAAGGGAACAGACCAAATGTGTACATATATCGGGGTATAGGAATGAATAAGACACCACTAGTATAAACACCGGTATAACATATAAATGGAAATATATCAACGCTTTAAGTGCAAAAACATGACTATGCAGGCTCGGATATGCTCATTGATGAGTGAGGAACAGACGGTTGTTGTGCTGCGGGGTCTGTGTATGTACCACTGGCGTGAACAGGAAATGAATAGCGGCCACGACGAACGTCATTTCGTGGTGTAATGTTGACATTTTCCTCACATTCTCCGCTGCTAGATGGGCTGTGTTCAAGTGACCCATCAAGAGCGGATGGGTAGGTGTCCCAATTACTGCTATTGCGGCCGATGAACTCGTGATCCGGTCCCTCCTCCATTTCAATAATATCGTCATTGAATTCCCCGGGGTTCGGTGAAAAGTTGTTTTCTTCGTCGTCCGTTTGCTGCTCAATTTCGTTGCGAGCATCCTTCCTCATCTTGCTTATTTTCATATAGTTATATGCCGCTATGCTTGCAATTGTCACAAAAAGACCAGACACATTGATTGGCGTGAGTGTATCGTGGAAGACAACGCCTGCTGCACTAATGGTAACGACCTCCTTGAATATCCCGCAGATACTCAGTGTTACCACAGAAGAGCGCTTCAAAAGCGCAAACTCAGAAGCAATCATGCAAAATGCCAAGATTCCTGGAAAAATCAAGAGGAGAATGCCATTAAGAAGACCGCGCTCAGTAGCTAATTTGTTGATGCCTTCAGCAATCTCGTTAGGCCCTTCAATCCCAAGCGCAATGGCAATCAGAGTGATGAACATCACTGGGGTGAGGAATAACATTGTAGAAAACGGGTTGGAGGTTGCAGGGTGTCGAAGCAGGAGGATCTGCGTCAGACCCCATCTGAAGCCCGAAAAGAATGCGGAAGCAATGACCAACGCGAAGCCGCGAGCATCAAAGGCCGTTTCTCCAGCGACCATCATTATAACTCCAAGGGTCATAGCAGCGATAATAAAGATAAGTTTCACTGAAGGCGATTCTAAACGAAAAACGAAAGCGAAAAGGAGGACGAAAGCGAGTGCTGATGACTTGCACATTGTAAGAAACGTTAATGAAATATATTTCAAGGACATGTTGCCCAGTCCGATATCCAACGAGGTTGCGGTCCCGCATGGTACTAGGCGAGTCAAGTAAAAGGATTTTGTCATGATTGGTTCCGGGGTGGGAGAGGAGGTCGGCGGGGGTTTGGGACGGAGAGATGGTATAAAGTAGAGTATCACGGCGGCGAAGGTGAGTTGCACAAGCATGTGTAAACTAGTGGTGAAGAGTGGAAAGGGAAACACTACTTCGTCTTCTGAGAACATCCACTTGTTGTACTGCCGCATAAAATTAGCGAGTGGTGTGGTAATATTCACTGGCCGAGGCAACTTACTATAGAGATCGACAATGAAAAGAGATACCACAGGCCTATGAGGGACGCATTTATGGCAAGTGCCATGAAAACACTCTTATCTGCAGTGGCATTGGTAGTTTTGCCTTTGACCCCTGCGATTTTGGCATCTAATCGTCGACGTTGCCTCTTTCTCCTTCGGCGCCGTTGAATTCTCTGTTTTGCTGTCAAGCCGGTTTCCTCATCATCATTCACTCCGTCGTCGGAATCGTCCTCATCTGATTCTGCAATTGATGAGAGATCCGATGAGTCAATATCCTGTTTAGCTAGAGGCTGTTGTTCCTCGCCTTGAGGTCCGTCGTTTTTGGGACTCAAACGACCTTCCCTGTCGACATGAGTGTCATTGAGCACCGGATGGAGCTGGGATGAACCTGCAGCGGTCAAAACAGAACTGCGACGCCTATGATGCCCAGTAATATTCCTCGAGGCGCCGACAGCCATGGTACTTGTGCCGCGGTGTTAGGTATACGGAAAGCTCATCTGATAGCAATGGGAGCGAGCCAAAGGTCTCCGCGGAGTGGTATTCGCCGCCGGGTCTCGATAGCAAGCGATATTGAAAGAAGGTAATTTTTCCGAGTACGATCACTGGAGAGGTCGGAAAGGCTTGGATGTGCAGCAATGGAAGCCGAGTCGCGTGTCACACAAGTGCCCGCCGTATGTAGGATTCAATGGAGGTGCAGATGTATGGAAACAAAGCGGCGGTCGCGCACGCGAGAGCGCGAGAAGAGGGCGAAAGAGCGAACGGAAAGAAATAAAAAGAAACGAAAATGGAATTCTAGGGAAAGACTGGGTACCCAGGGTGTTCACCATGCAGCGAGACCGGATTGCAATGGGTCTACAGAGTATGCAGGTTGAATGGTGGGTGGTGGATAGCGATGCAGAACACAACAAGTTGGGCTGGCCCCCTTTGGCTTAGGAGAGCGAGCCTGAGGCCAGAGTTGGCCAGTCTGCCATGGTTGATGATGATTGGGCCCCTGTCGATGACTCGCAGACTAAAAGGAGCCTAGCGCGCGCCCTTGGCGCCAAGCTATCGAGACTCGACGAGCTGGTCCGTCAGGAGTCACCGCCTGCCCTGTTGGGCCGGCACAACAAACCACCAGGAACTGATATCCGCCATGCCTTCGTCACGCTTCAAATGGTTCCCCCATGGCAATGCTTTCTTGCAAGCACAACCATGACCCTCCGGTCCACTCGCTTAGGCTGTGGGCAAATTCCACCAGCCATTGTTGGCTGCCAGCCGCCCATGAACCGACAAGTGGAAAACCACAGGCACAATCCCTGAGTCTGCAATGAGGATTGTGTTGCTATGATGATGCCATTGCCTCGTCGTTGGCCGGCTTTTCCGGCTGCTCATGATGCTATGTGTTTCTCCTGCTATATACGCATCATTTGTCCCCCCAAGTGCCCATTGTACAAATCGATTTGGACACACAAAACTCGAAAATAAAACTAGAGCCCCAACGCCATTCAAGCCAGTCTCCTCTGTAGCCAGGCACTCACACTGTCAACATGTCTAACAAGTACAAGGCAATTGAAGACTACGGCATCATTGGGGACATGCACACGGCCGCTCTGGTAAGCAAGGATGGAAGCATGGACTTTCTGTGCTGGCCAGTCTTTGACTCGCCATCAATCTTCTGCCGACTGCTCGACAAAGACAAAGGCGGCCACTTTAGCATTAATGCAACGACACATGAGGACGAAATTCCTATGAGTAAACAGAGATATCTGCCTTACACGAACATCTTGGAGACTCGATGGATCCACGAGCAAGGAGTCCTCAACCTGACTGACTTCTTTCCCGTTTCCAACCACAAGTCTCCTCAGTCTGACAGACATCTGTCGGGCTACTGTGCTTGTACCGAGCCGGGTGGTAATCGTTGGAAGACTGGTGCCAAACACTCGGGCATTCTGCGTCGAGTGGAATGCGGTCGAGGCACGATGGGTGTTAGGATAGAACTATTTCCTGCCTTCAATTACGCTCAGGACGAGCATTCGGTTCGTTGCAACCTGAGCAGTGAAGAAACATCCAAACAACTGCAGACTGTTTTCTTTGAATCTCCCAAAGAACGTCTTCAGTTGGATATCTGGACCGACAACAATAAAGAAGGCCAGGGCAGACCAAAGGGTAGTTATCGTCTAGAAAGCATACCTGGCCATCTCGGTCAAGGTCTGGTTGCCGATCTGGAAATCTCAGAAGGACAGTCCCTGATCTTCGTTCTTCACAGCCCCGAAAGGGCCATCCCCGGAACCACTCAGCTTTCATCTTTTCTCTCACGGCTCGAATCGGAAACATTCCGATTTTGGACTGACTGGAGCCACAAGTGCACTTTCCGCGGCCATTATCGAGAGACTGTTGAGAGAAGTCTACTCATCCTCAAGTTACTCACGTACAAACCCACGGGAGCCGTCATTGCTGCGCCTACATTCTCCCTTCCCGAGAATATCGGCGGCACTCGGAACTGGGACTACAGGTACTCCTGGGTACGTGATACCTCCTTCACTCTGTATGCTTTTCTCAAAAATGGCTACGACGAAGAAGCCGAAGCATACATCACTTTCATTTTTGATCGTGTATTCCCTCCCTTGGTACAGAGCGACCCCAACACAAAATCAGACACCCGTCGCCCCTTCTTGCCTATAATGTTCACGATCAGGGGGGATTCGGAAATTCCCGAGTATGAACTTCACCACATGGACGGGTACCGTGGTAGCAAACCAGTGCGTATCGGCAACGCAGCAGCCTTTCACACACAGCTGGACATATACGGTGAATTGATGGACAGTATTTACATGTACAACAGCCATGCGAAACCGATCCAGTATGACCAATGGCTTGGCATCCGCCGGATGATCAACTATGTCATACAAGTCCGCGATGAACCAGATATGTCTATCTGGGAAGTGCGCGGCAAACCGCAACACTTTCTCTATTCCAAGATGCTTCTCTGGGTGGCGCTTGACCGGGCTGTACGCCTGGCTGACAGACACTCAACCCTCCCCTGTCCAGACAAGTACACGTGGATCAAAGTACGCGACGAACTGTACGACGAGATCATGCAGAACGGCTACAACAACGAGAAGGGATTTTTCGCGCAGAGCTATGAGAATACCGAAGTCATCGATGCCGCGATTATGATTGCCCCCTTGATCTTGTTCGTGGAGCCGAATGATCGTCGCTTCCTGAGTACTTTGATTAAGGTCCTGGAACCGCCGGAGACATCGGGCTTGACTAGTGCAAGCATGGTGTTCCGCTATGACCACGAGAAGGCTCGAGATGGTACGGTTTTCTCCACAGAGATACTTGCCCATGTAAAATACTAATGTGCTTTATTAGGTGTCGGCGGCCGCGAAGGCGCATTTATAATGATTACATTCTGGGCAATTGAGGCAATGTTCCGGGTACGTCCAATCCATACCAACGCATCTCATTTTCATAAATATTGATGATCCATCACCACAGGCAAACAAATACACCGACGTATTACCTAATGGCGACGATATTCGCCGCAAAGCCATAGCCAGTTTCGACAACGTCCTCTCCTTTGCCAATCACCTGGGCATCTTTTCCGAAGAAGTGGCGATTAGTGGCGAGGCAATGGGCAATGTGCCGCAGGCGTTTAGCCATTTGTCGTGCATTAGCGCGGCAATGAATATGCCGGAAACTCGTAATCATTAAGTAGGAAAGTCACCTATTTGGATTCCTTTGCTTTTGGGAAGGGACTTGGCAAAGACACACATAGGCAGCTGGGGAGAAGATTGCTTCTTGAATCAAGGTGGAAACTTATTGTGACTAGATTGATTTTGCTGTTTTGCGTGTACGTACCTATCTCGCTAGGAATTAATAAAACCTGATATTGGCTTGATACATTCATTTCCATTCCTAGCCTACATCATTTCAATCTAAGCAACCGTTACATTAAAATATATCTGATTTTATTCTTCATATTGTTTTCCGATGGGATGCTCTCTCCTCCAGATCGATTTATAGTCTTGTGAGTGGTCTCTCTCTGCCATGGTCTAAAATCCACCATAGGCGACTTCACAGGCTAAGCTTATACAAGATTAGCAACCAGGAGAACCAATGTTGAGCCTGCAGCAAGCAAGCAACACAGCACTAGCACGCTCCTTGTCCGTTCAACACATCTAGTCTTTGCATAGATGTTTTTGAATCTTTTAATCGTCTTCTGATCATGGCCCGAGTCTTTCATTAGTCGAATACATCATCAGCTATGGTCCTACAGGAGACTCAGCCTTCCTTTAAACTTTCTTTTAACGACCGAACCGATCTGTAGGACCCTGTTTTGTTAATACCAGCTAACCACCTTTCCGTGGGGACAGGGCAGGTGGCGAGTCAAAACGACTGGGAATTGCAACTCTGTCTTTGTTCTGCCGGGTAAATTGGTTGCTGTTCCCAATAGTAGCACTTGCGTTGCGAAGCTCAATCTTCTTTCGCTCCATTTCAAGCTATGGCTCAGGGTTAGCAAGGCACAATTCGAAGGTTTAGACAACGCAATTCAAAGGTGCAGCTAGATACTAACCACTTTGCGAACACGAGTCAATGCCGGAGAGTCACTGGCAACCAAAGACCGACAATCGTCAACCCGATACGGTTTGGAAATGACAACTGCATCGGCGACAACGATGCTGGTGCCGTCCCATCTGGCTGGCATCGTGCGGCTGAAAGCATCAAATATGTCTTGTGCTTCTCTCGTCACACCTTTGCCGCGCTTGGATTCGGCTTCTTGCAACTTGGCTACAGCATTCGCCTCTCGTGCTTTCAAGGCGCGTGTGTCAAGGGCTTGCAGTGGAGATGACACATCGACATTCGGGAGAGTAGGAGAGATGACTTGGAAGGAATGAATTCGGGATACAGGGATGATGTGGTAGTCTCCTGGCTGACTCGAGTTCGCGGGGTTTGGTGAAGTCTGATTAGATGTGTTGATGGCAAGAAGGTTCGTGATTGGGCATGCCGTGAATAAAGTGCCCTCGATTGTAGATGTATTAGGAGCGGCTGTGGTTATCCGGACGCTGGAATTCAACCCGTCAGCCATGCTCATTGCATACAGGCTTGTTCATATTGTGTTCCGGTGGTACATACCGAGCGCCGATTGCCTTACTCAATGTTTCCTCTGACGGAATTGCAGCTGCACCGGAGCCGGTCGCTTGCTGGTTCTGGGCTTTAGCGCCCTGCTTCTGATCAGCCATTGATCTGTAGCTTCCGCTTTGCCCAAGCGAAGAAATGGTCAGTTGATTGGATATCTCGGTTTGGAACTTGTGCGCTGCGTTGTATTCGGGGTCCGGAGAGCCTTGGCCGTGGATCGCTGGTTGGAAGCTTTTGATCGACGCGCAGACGCAAAAGACACCTCGGCAATCCAAGTCTGGGCAATTCAGGTGCAGCAACGAGACAGCGATTAAAAGCAAGCGTAACTTTGTCAAAGGAGCGACTTGAAATGAATTAAAAGGGTGTTGAA